>LPNX010071071.1:57239-153152 GCA_001517045.1 Pseudotsuga menziesii | reverse complement strand
AACCACCAGCTGAGCATTAAAGAGGTTGACAAGGTTGGATGAGACAAAAAGGGTGACAAATAACAAAGGTGGCAAAACAACAAGGCAATAAAACATGGGTTCTTCCCCTTAACCAAGGTTTGACATCCCCCCCACCCCTTATCCTTTGGAACCATGCCCTTTTCATTCAACGTTGCACTGCCGTAGCTGGTTGTGGTTTATTTTAATTGATGTGCGGGTTTACATGATGCCGAATTATAATGTGCCTTATAGCACGAGATGCCACCGGAAATTATCCCCATTGCCGAAACATACACAACAAAATCGATGGTGGGGATTTTGCCTTGAGCTCCTCACCACGATTAATTACAATATATGCATCATGCAAACGGGGTCGAAACCGGGGACATGACAAGATTATACCTAGTTTTAGTGGGAATTATTGAACATTAGTTCTTAGTTGAAAGTGGTTGACAACTCAAATATAGAAAATGAAAATTTTATGGACATATTTTGAACTTTGGGAGCTTAAAATGGAAAATATCCTCGTAGATTGATAGAAATAGGTTGTTTTCAACCTTAGAACCACTATAACAAGTATATTAAAGGAACATTGGCATAAACTAGACAAAGAAGCAAGGAGTACAACCTGAATTTTCTTAGAAAAATCTATATTATTGAATGTCTCAAAAGAAAACATTGCAAAGAAACTATGGGATAAGTTGAGGAACTTGTACAAGTCAAAATCAGTGGTTAGCAAGTTGTTTATTTGGAAAATTTTATATCTTCTAAGGATGAACAAGAGCTTCTCAACTACTGATCACTTAGATGCGTTCAGCACTGTGATTAAACATTTTTTTTGTGGATATTAAAATCAATGAGGAAGATAAATGTATTAGTCTATTGTGTTCTTTCCCAAACTCATGGGATAGATTGGTCATGGCTATTGGAAGAAATAACAGCACATTAAATATCGACGATGTGGTTTCATCACTATTATCGGAAGAGATGAGAAGGAATAACATAGAAGGATCAACCCATGATGTCTTGATGGTAAGAGGTCGATCGGTTGAAAGAGGAAAATGCATGTTCTTCAATAGAAAACAAAGTCAAGGGGAAGATCTAAGAATCAATCTATATTTCAAATTCAGACAATGAGAAAATATTGGCAATGTGGTAAAGTTGGGCATTTATAAAAGAGATGGAAAGTCTAGAGGAGTCAAGAAGAGAAAAGGAGTTGAGGACGCATAGACGACTGAAGATAAGCCTTCAATTGAAGAAAAAGGAGATGTATATTTGGCTTCAACAAGTACTATTGTATCATATGACACCACACACAAAGTGGTTATTCTAATATGAGAAATATGACGGTGGTAATTTTCTTCTAGGAGTTGATTCATTGACTATGATTGTTAAATGAGGTAAAATTTGACTGATACTAAAATATGGAAAGGCAAGAACTATTCCAGGGGTGTTGCATATTTGAATTTTGTCTTGAAACCTAATTGTAAATTTGAGCACATAGATTTGTAGACAAATACACAACTCACAAAGTAGATCTCACAATTTACTCAGCAATTGAAGAATGAAACAGTGCAAAAATGGCTTGCAATTGTGAATGCTTTCATTAATCAAAAGTAATCAGATAATAATTACAATGAAGTAAAATGGCTTTAATAGCCACATGAAATTCGAATCCACATGAGGAAATTCGAATTGATAGACTCTACTTGACTGTAGGTAACTAAGACCTTGTCTAAATCACTACCGGAGGACTCAGTAGTTAACTGACCTTGTCTAAACCATAACCGGAGTTCATCAGAGCTCTAAAACACAACTCAAGTGTTACATTTAGTGTTGACTAATGTTAACTGACTGTGGTAGGTAAGAAATGCGCCCCACATGAGTGCAGTCAAGTAAACCTAGCGCTAACTGAATGTAGAGGACTAGAACTGAATGTAACTGACTCCTAACTTAGCTTGACTAGTCATTAAGTATTTGGACAAGGGAGGATTAATAACCCTAACACTAATATATGTCAGTAAGATGGGAACTGTAGGTGTGTCGTCTGTATTTGATAAATATTTGTGTAAAATTGTGCGAGGAGCAATAGTACTTATTAGAGGAGTTTGGACTAGAACATTGTACAAGCTATTGGGAATAACATGTACCAATGGATGTGAAAATACATTCTTTCCTAAATATAATATCATGTATTCTTGTCTGGTAGACTCGACCATGTTGTGGCATTAATGGATGGGACAGATTGGTGACAAGGGTCTTTGTGCTATGCCCAAAAAAGGTATGGTCTAAGGTCTCCTTGATTGTTCTTTATAAGTATATTTATGTGAACATTACATTTATGGTAAACATAGTCATGTAAGTTTCACATTTGGTGTGACAAGGGCCAAGGAAATACTAGAGTTAATACATAGTGATGTGTTTCGACCGGTACCAATCTCATCACTAGGGGGATCCTAGTATTGAATTTCTTTTATAGATGATTTCTTTGAAATTACATGGTAGTATTTTCGAAGGAATAAATCTATGGTTTCTTAGAAGTTTTAAGAGTTCAAAACTCTTAAATAAAGCCAAACTAGCATTGAGATTAAGGTGTTGAGAAATGATAACGGAGGATCATTTTGTAGTAAATTATTCAACCAGTTTTGTAAATAGCACGGTATAGCTCAAACAAACACAACTCTATGCATGCCTCAATAGAATGGACTTTCTGAAACAATGAATAGAATGTTGATAGAGAAAGCAAGGAGCATGCTCAGTGGTGTAGTTATTGCACAAGAATGCTGGGTAGAAGTAGTTGACATGGCATGCTACCATGGTTAATAGGTCATAGTTGACTCTAGTTGGAAAGGATCCATATGAGGTATGGGATGGTAAGAAGCCATATCTTGTACATGTCAAAGTATTTAGGCATGATTCCTTTGTGCATGTACCTAAGGATAAAATAAGCAAGCTTGACAACAAGTATGAGAACTGCATCTTCATTGGGTACAGGGATGGAGTAAAAGGGTATAAGATATAGAATATGTTCACAAGGAATGTATTTTATAATAGAGATGTAATATTAATAGAATTTGGAGGTACTTCTAGGATTTAATAGGTTATAATACAAAAGGAACCAAGAAAGCTAGAGTTTGAAATGAACGATGAAAATAGTGATTCATATGAGTCGATTGAATCTAACGAAGATGTGGAACAACATACTCTGGTTGTCAAGAAGTCTATTCAAGCAAAGAAACAACACGAAAGGTATAGTTGACTTGATTTTCACTTTTCTTTTGCATTTTCTACCACAAAAGTTGATTCTAGGTTAGTTAACAAAACAATCGAATCGATAGAGAGTGAACTTTGGAGAAAATCCTTGAAAGAGGAAATGGAATCATTGAGAAAGAATGAAGCATGGTGTTTGGTCTTGTTCCCAAATGTAAGGAAACCCATAGGTAGTAAGTGGGTATTTAAGAAAAAGATGAATGCAACAAGACTGGTTGAGAATTACAAGGCTCGATTGGTAGCAAAGGGATATTCCTAAGTTGATGGAATTGACATTGGTGATATTTTTTATCCTATTGCAAAACTAACTTCAATTAGGATATTAATGTATTTTTCTGCAACAATTGATCTTGAGATAGAACATATGGACATAACAAAACATTTATTCATGGTGACCTTGAAGAAGAAATTTATATGAAGCATCTTGAGGGATTTATAGTAAAATGGGAAAAGGATTTGGTCTGTAAGATCAAGAAGTCTCTCTATGTTTTAAAGCAATCACCTAGGATGTCATACCAAAAGTTTGATATATATATATATATATATATATATATATATCCAACAGTTGGGTTTTGCGATAAGTCAAGCTATGTAATGATGTAAACATGGATGATGAAAAGGCATGTAGGTTGAACACTTATATTTTTTTCAAATTATTAATATAAAATACAACTGGTTTTGGTTGAGGAAAATGTTGAAGATATTGGGGACCTATGAATTCACCGATGAAAAGGAAAGGGGGTTGTGGGTATCCCTAGAGGGATTATGATATGACCCTAGCATAACCTTAAAACTAAAAATTTCTTAAACCTTATGTTAATATTTTATATCTCTTTAAGCTTAGTAGTATTAATCCCTTATGCTAATGAAGCTTGATGATGTCATGTTGGGACATGAGTATTTTGTGAAAAATCATGTGAGCAAAGTTGGCCGTGCGGTTAAAAATATGCATGCGGGAAGAGTTGTATCACTCTTCCTCATAGTGGGGGTGGCATGGTTGATGGTCATATGTTCGTTGAATGAGGTGTCTACCTAATTGCGTTGATACAGATTCTGGAAAACCCATTAATCATGTTATGAACTGAAAACTACTTAGTCGTGGGGCATGGGCTATTACGTCACACCTATAACTAATAAGCAGTGAATTATTGAACCCTCCTTGGTGTAAATATCGTGGCATTGATTAACAATGGAATTTCATAAGGTATTGTAGTGAGGGGAGTAACCACTATTATGCATTTGGGAAATAGTCAAAGGAATGGATTACACTTATTCTCTAGGAATTAATTATCCAACTTCCCGAATTAAAGAAAGAAACCTTGTCATGTGGTGGAAAATTGATTGGTGCCAAGTCCTTGAGCCGCATAAAGTGCAGAAATAAATCATATTGTTATTGCAGAACTAGGGGTGGCATGGTTGATGGATGAGTTGTATACCTAGTAGGGTTAATACGATTCTGGAAAACCCATTAATCATGTTTATGAACTTAAAACTACTTACCCATGGGGCATGGACTATTATGTCACCCCTCTAACTAATAAGAAGTGAATTAGTGAACCTGCATTGGTGTAAAACCTATGGCATTGATTAATAATGGCATTGCCTCAAGTACTATAGTGAGGGGAATTACCACTATTATTCATTTGGGAAATAATCCATGGAATGGATTACACTTATTCTATGGGAACTAGCTAGCCAACTTCCTGAATTAAAGAAAGAAACTTTGTCATGGGGTGGGAAATTGGTTGGTGCAAATCCTTAAGCCCTGTAAAGTGGAGAACTAAATCATATTGTCATTATGGAACTGGTTGGTGCCAGGTTAAAAACCTTGGGGAAAGGATAAGTACATTGTTTGGTGAAGTGTTAGTGTGTTCCAATTTGGGGAAGACAAAACGATGAGTTTTACCCTACCATTTTCTCATTTTTTGTTTCATGCAACCTTGATCGTTCTCCTGGTGAATTCATAGTCTTAAAACAGGGGTGATACCCTGCCAACAAATATATGATAAAGGCATCCTATGGTTGGATGGAGCTTACCTCACACACAACCAGTTGCCCAAACTATCATTTATATAAATAATTACTTGTCACTCTATATCATTTTTTAATAATATCATGTATGTATTGTTGAGTGAATTAATCTTGACGGATTGTAGTGTAATATGTGTTAATTGTAATGTTATATCCTGGGAACATTCATGTTTGGAATAATATGTATATTTGTGATTTGTTATGCACATTCTCCTGTAGGAGTAAATATAATGATTGCATGAGTAAATTTCCTTTTTTGTTTTCTTTTTCATTGTAAAAGTAATTCGTTGCCAAGGAAATATATTCCACAAATTATGTCCCGATGAAGGGTTACTTCCTGTCAAAATATACTCAACCCTTTATAATGGAATGTATGATTGGGATGAACGATTATTCCCTGTAGTAAGCCATTTAACTTTATAAAACAAGGCTGCCCCTAAATTGTGTATTTGTTGTGAATTGTTCTTATTTGGAACATTCATTTGCCAAGTAAATTGTTTTGGGATTAAAAATCCTATTATGTTGAGACCTTTGATGTTACATTTTAGTTTATAAGCCTTGAATTCTCCAATCAAAACCAAAAGTCAAATGGATTCTCTTCTTGGTAATATCATGCAATGGATTAGGTTTCAGTGGTCATGTTGAAAGCAGAAACCATGTGAATTTATCCTTTCACTCTTAATCCTTAGTCGGTTGGAGAAATTTGTCTAACTCTCAAATTGATCACATTAGTTAAGGTCTAAAATGACCCATTTCTCTTTTTCCACATTTAACATTGGTTGAGTTAGTTGGAATGGTTCTTAGTTAAAGGAACCGATTTTGTTTCATAGTTTCCAATGTTTTTGAATCCGAAATGGTCGGTCCCACATCGGGGAGTAAACCTTGAGTGGAAAAGGGATAAATTTCAGTAATATTGTTCGATGTTCATAGTGGATGCATCAGGATGTTAACGTTGAGAGAAATATCAAAGAATACCAGGACATCATCCTAAGGTCCACAACCTGATGTCTGACATCGAAAAATTCAAAGTTCTGACATCCAAATGGGCATATCGAGATGGAAATCATTGGAGTTTAGACTCTTGTTCCAATGTCCTATGTCTGAGTTCTAATAACATTGGAAAGTGGACATCAAATCGATAGCATCGAAAAGTAAGTGTTGGGAATGAAGAAAAGGGTGGAATCCTTGTGGTTTCCCAATGTTATCAGCCTGATGTATTAAAATATGTTAGAGTTGATTGAATAACAAGTCTAATGGATAATTAATAAGTTAATCTATTTATTAAGAATATTTCCGCAGAGAAGAGCTAGTAAAGGCCTTACATGTGTGTGTGTGTGTCTATATATAAAAATAATCTAAAAATTTGCTAGCACGTACATGTGCTAGTTTCTACGGACCCAAAGGTTGTTGGTGGTTTGTGAAACAACTAATGTAATGAGGTGCATTACAGAGTGGTGTCGGAGCAAAGGTTTTAGCGATCGAACCTCTTGGGTTATAGATCAAAGAATTCAATCAAATGGTATTTGAATCACTCTTATTATATTTAACCATTGAATAAATTTTACCTAGAAGAAAACATGCATATATGTTTTTGGGGTGTGTTTTGTGTATTTGGATATATGTTTATGTTTAACAAAAGTTGATAATTTTATCGATTTCCAGCTTCAAAGAAAGTAGTACAGTGATATGGCGGAAGCATCAGAACATTCCAATTTGACTCAGGAAGTTGGAATGATTGTACAATTGACAAGATCAAATAGTAGTAAATCAGAAATTGGGGAAAATAAAATGTTGTAGGAATTAAGAAACGTAAAATTTGTAAAGTAAATGATAGTACATAATCAAGAATAACATAACAAGGTAAATTTACAAGTGTTGCAGAACTTGATTTAGTTGCAGAATAAGTGCAACATGTATATGCAATTGTGGTGAGTTGAGAAGGAGGGACACAAAGAGGAGGACCTTTTGAGGAGCTTCAACACTCAAGAAGCAGAACTGTAAATAGGATGGGACATCATTCCCATGGTAAATTAGTCAAAAGTCACCATAGAAAGGTGGTCCATGAAAAAATAGATTCAGTACCTAGAAGATATCTGAAGAGGAAATGCAATGAGGACCCATTACAAGGTGAACTAAGAAAAATTAAGCCTACTACATTTGACGGGGAGAATCCAGAGAAAGTGTTGAAATTTGGTTAATTGAAATAACTAAGTATTTGTAGTTACATAATTATTTAGATAATCAAGAGGTCGGAATTGCAATATATAACCTTTAAGGAAAAGCTTACAGGTTTTGGGGGCAGTTGAAGCAAGTGAAGCATATTGATGAAAAGTAGATTTCGTGGAAAAAGTTTCATAAGTATTTCAAGAATATGTACTTGTCCCAACAATATTATGATAGGAAAATGTAGGAGTTTTGAATTCCAATTGGAAAATATGACAATGGAAGAGTATGAGAGAAGGTTCATAAGGTTGTTAAGTTATGTTGGTTTAATTCAGGATGAGTAGGTTAAATTCCATTGATTCCTTAGTGGGTTACCAACATATTATCGGGACAAAATCACTTATGATGAGCCTCGTAATCTAAAGGAATCCATAAGGAAGGTTATATGCTTGTATGTGAAAAACAAGGGAATATATGAGTTACACAAAGCTTGGAAAGTTAAATTAAAAGAAAAACAATATTAGAGGAAAAAGGGGCTTAAACCTATGGATGTTAAGAGTAATAAAACCAAATATTTCAAAGAACAAATTCAGTCTAGTGAATCCAAAATGGTTGAGCCTGTAAGAAATAGGCAACCATTTCCAATCACATGTTTGAATTGTGGAGGTGAACACCATTATAAGAAATGTCCAAATATGGGTGATAAAAAAGTTAACATTTATAACATTTAGAAAGCTACCATAGTGGAATATATAGCTAGAAGCATAAACCAAATTTATGCAGCTCTAGATAATCGACAAGTAAACCATAATCGACTATGATTGATATTGAAGGTAAGATTGTCGATGTACCAATATCAATTTTGATTGATTCTAAAGCCACTTACAATTACAATAATGCTAATGTGATTGAAATATGTCACTTAGTGAGCAACAAATTACCATATTCAAGAATAGTGTGGCTAGCCATCGATATGAAACGAAAAATCACTTCAATGATCAATGGTTGTTGTTTTGAATTAAATGGTTTTCAAACCAAGTCCAACGTTGATATAATTCCCCTTGTCTCATATAATATCTTGATTGGGATGGATTGGATGGAATCACATTTTTCTATTCTTGATTTCCATAAAAAAACCATTACATGTCTAGATGTGAACAAGGGTTCAATTGAGATAAAGGGAATTCCCCGGTATCTGTGAGAACAAATTTAGCCATGCAAATGAAGAAGTGTATTAGGAATGGTTTTCAATTGTATTCAATCCATGTAGAGGAGAAGTCAACTTACCAAGAACCATATATTGCAAAGTATATAGTATTATAGGAGTTTGAAGATGTATTTCAGGATGTACTTGGATTACCCCCTAAAAGGGATATTAATTCCATCGTCATTTTGGTATCAGAAGTTGTTATGATATCCAAATATCCTTATAGAATAAGCATGCCTCAGTTCAACGAAATATGTATGCAATTAGAGGAATTTTTGAAGAAAATTTATATATGCCCCAGTGTATCACCATGGGGAGCGCATGCCCTCTTTGTGAGAAAGAAAGATGGAACCTTGAGGTTATGCATGGAATTTAGACAACTTAACAAGGCCATGATTAAGAATAGGTATCCATTAGAAAGGCTCTTCTCAAATATCAAACCGAGACCAGGTTATCATCAAGTGCACATTAAGGATGAAAACATTAGTAAAACTTCTTTCAGAACCAGGTATGGGAATTATGAATATTCATTCTTTTCATTTGGTATGACTAATGCACTAGCCACATTTATGTTCCTGATGAATAATGTGTTCAGAGAATTTATGGATAATTTTATGGTTGTGTTCTTGGATGATATATTAATTTATTACAAGACATAAGAAGAGCATGAATACCACCTTAGAATAGCTTTGCAAATTCTTATAGAGAATCATATATATACTAAATTGAGTAAGTGCACATTTTATCAAAAGCGGTTTCTATATCTGGGTAATATTATCTATGAGGAAGGAGTTATAGTCGACCCTGCTAAGACAAAATATATACAAGAATGACCCACTCCTAGAAATGTATGTGAGCTAAGATCTTTTATGGGGTTAGATGGCTATTACAGGTTATTTATTAAAGCTTTCTCCAAAATAGAAAATCCTATTACAACTTTGTAAAGGAATGGTGTGAAATTTAACTCAACCCATAAATGTGAAGATAGTTTCAGACTTCTGAAGAAGCTATTCACATGTGCACCAATTTTGAAAATTGGGGATCCAGATAAACAAAATGTTTCTTTAATTGATGCATCCTTGGAAGGATTAGGTGGAGTTATAATGAAATAAGGGAATGTGATTTGTTACGAATCATGGAAATTAAAGGAGCATGAAAATAAATATGTAATGCATGCTCTTGATTTTACACCTATAGTTCATGGCTGAGAATGTGGAGGCATTATCTCTTGGGTAACAAATTCAAGTTGAGATAGGATCATCATAGCTTAAAGTATCTATTTGATTGGCCCAACTTGAATTTTTGTCAAGAAATATGGATAAAATTCTTGAGTGAATTCAATTTGAAATCAAGCATATCAAGGGAAAAGAAAAACAAGTTGCAGTTGCACTCGGTAGGAGAAGTCAGTTGATGATGATTACATCCATCAGTAGTTGAAAATCGAGTTTAGAGGACAAATTGATGGAAGGATTGAGTTCTAATGAGCTATATTTGCAAATCAAGGTAGTGTTACAGTAACGTGCCATCGTATTTTATGTAGTATACAATGGGGAAGGATGGAATTCTTCTGCATAATAATAAAACTTATGTACCTAATGAGGATGAATTGAAGAATATTATTCTTTAGGAAATGCATAACGTTCCCCATGCAGGTCATCCTTGTTATCAAAATAACCTTACAACCGTTAAGAAGCAATAATTTTGGTCATGTATGAAGAAATAAATAGAAAGGTATATTGCTAAGTGCCTTGAGTGTGAAAGGTTTAAAGAATAGCGTAGACATCATACAGGTTTATTACATATGTTTCTAATTCTAGAGTGGAAGTAGGATATAGTAACCATCAATTTTATCACTAAGTTACCAAGGACAGTAAAGCAGCATGACTCCATTATGGTGGTGGTCGATAAATTGACCAATTCTACTCATTTCATACATGTCATGTCATAATTTAAAGTAGAAAAAATGCAACAAATAACCATTTAGACCATATAGAATTATGGGGAGGAATTATTATGGTATGCTACTTGACAGTATTAATATATAAATGAACAACTGACAGAGTTTCTTTCTATAGAAGGTTTCATATACCTATAATGTCTATTTTTTCTTTTCATATTTCAAAACTTAAAATACTTCAAAAATTTAGGCATGAAGATGACTGATGAGCGTGGAGATGCACTCCCAGTATATGAGTGGAACCCTTTAGTTTTCAGATGTGCAAACAATGTTAATTACTTATATTTTACATACAAAGTGATGAGGGTTGCATACATAATAATTCATGGAATGGATCTGCCCATAATTCCCCAATAAGGTGGAGAATTTTTGTAGTTCAGTCCATATACAAGAGTGGGTGACTGGTTCTTGTTCAGATATTACGCAGTGATAAGAGTATATGGTTTTGAAGGAGAACCCTACAAGATGCCTATTTTCCTCACCATCAGAATCCCATCTATGCAATATTCCAAGCATATACTGTTGTTTGATGAATTACATTTCAGAAATTTCAGGAAACATGGAACATTTAATCTACCCAATGATGTTGGGCCTTTTCAAGTGAAATCCTTAAATTCCCTACAGTATATGGAATATTTCCTAAAGTTGTTGAATTTGGGAAAAGAAGATTCAAGACCTTATGACCGACATAAGTTCATTTGAAAGCATAGGTTAGAAAATAAGAACTTTGCATATGACGGTTAGCCTAGACTAGAATGGGAGAATATGGCCAACAAGGAAAGTTGGGAGGAGATTGAAGAAGTTTAGAAGACCTCAATAGAACAAAGTGAATTAGAACATATATCAAGTCAAAAGAGAGGGGCTGAATAGTTAAGTTCAGATGTGGATATTGATCAGGATAAACAAGCTACTTAGCCAAAGAAATCCAAAACATAGCCATGAGAAACATCTGAATCCCTAGTGGAGAAAGAATCAGATGTAGAATTTCCCAAATAGATCATTGAGTTAAGTAACTAGTCTGTAACTCCAGGGAAATTACCAACCATAATCATGCAGTCTCCTTCATTAGAGTTCACAATACCACAAAATTCCAAGGGTCTAACCCATACAGGTCTCGTCATAGTTCAAACTTATCTGTAGTTGGTATATAAGGATATCATAAAAGAAAGTTTTCAATCTATTAATGGTTATATGACAACAAATAATTCCTCCACAGAAAATAGTGTTTTCATTAGAATACCATATAGATAATAGCTTCAGATATGCAGTGGTCGTGCCAAGGTACAATGTCCCTACCAAGCTAAGTGACTATAGAGCATAAGAGCACGTGATAAATTAGAGATAGTTTGGTAACCTAGACAAAGGTGATTTATTTAAAATACACTCATGATATGATATGTACAGTAGTCAAATCCAAAAATACTAAAAGGATATTGAGAGAATCTCGTAACAAGGTTAGAGACCTAGTGAAAGCTTAAAAATGGACAACCAGGGAAAACAAGTCACAATAAAGGAACTAGAGGAAAAGGTCATTGATTTGCGATCTAAGTCTGATGGTGGATCTCAAATAAAATATTTAATAGCCACTAAAGATAATGAGATTACTAATATCAAGAAGAAACTGAAGGTTCCTAATGTACATCCAGTTCAAACTAATAAAATAAAAAAGGTTGTACAAGAAAACGAGGCACTGGTGGAAAATGCGGTAAAATTAAAAGGCCTGATAGAAGAGAAAGTAAATAGGATCAGTGACTTGTTATCATAGATAGTATCTCTAAAAACACAAAGTGATACTAGTTCATAGACTATACCATTACATATAGTTACACCAAACATTTCAGAACAAGTACAGGTTCCTATAGAGGTAAAACAAGAGGTCAAAGAACCTATGAATTAGTCGCCTGAAACATATGTGGTGAATTTTAATGCAAAGGAATAAGATAACACCACTCCAAAACTAGATACAACAGAAGAAGACAAAGACAACAAGATAAAAAATATTGAAGAAGACATAAACCAGAAAAATGACAAAATAGTTGAGCTAGAGGTCGATGTCAATAAAAAGGAAGATGATATCTCTGACTTGAAGAGGGAAATTTATTATTTAAAGAGTTAAATCACATTCTTACAAATGGATTCCCAATAAGAAGATCTATTGAGAAGAATAACTCAATAATTTTGGGACAACGTTGCACAGTTGTTCATAACCAAGTGGGACTTTTGTGAATTGATGAGGGTAGAAATGGAAACTTATAAAGAATAAAAAGAGGAGATGAGACATGTAGAAATTACACTAGGAGACAAGTCAAAATAATCCCAAGAAATCATTGATTACCTAAATATCAGAAGCAATAAGAAATTGGAATATCTACAGCTGATAAGTAGGACTCTACTAATCAAAATAGCTAAGTAGATGATCTTGAAAAACACTCTATATAGAGTACTGTAGAACAGCACTAACATCCTAGCAGATGATATTTCTTCTTTCAAAATCTTGTTAAATGGAGTAATAAAGTTGGGAATTCCCTCACTATGGGATGGAAATGCATAATTTTATTCAAAAGAGGAGTACGAACACCCTTTAATGTAGAAAATAAAATAAGATCCACGGCAGGAGGTATTAGAGGGAGTCATAAGTGGAAACTAGGATGTTGACAGGTTAAGACATACTTTCCAAATCTAGATAAGGATGAAAACTATCTTCAAAGAGTTGGCATCCCTTACATATGAGAAGCACTAAGACGTTGAACTAGCATTAGAAAAATTAAAGTCACATAGGAATCCAATGGGGAAGGATTGGCAGTTGGTCACAAGATACCATCAAATATCTTTTCCTCCTTAGTCACATCCAGCAGGACAAACTCCAGTCCAAATACCAGGTTCGACATCTCAACAACCCAGCGGTCAACAATTACCTCTGATGCCCTAACAATTTGTAAGACAAACAACCCCATTGTCTTTTATGCCACTTGGAGGTTAGTTACCAGCTGGAGATAAAGATTATTCAAAGCCATTGCAAAAAATGAGTTTAGTTGGCATACCTCCATGTTACTCCACGGTTGCAACTTAGTATTACATGTGTGGATAACGAATTCCTGATCAAGGGAAGAAAAAGGGCAAGACCAGAAAGAAAAATTCTTTTGAAAGTGAATGTAAAAAACTAATTATTCAAAAGACTATTACTATTTTGTTATAAGTCAAGTCAGGGTAAACTTCTTGCAGTTGAAACCTAAGGCCTATATATTCTAATTTGAGCCAAGAGCTTAAGGATAGCCTATTTAGAATTAGAAGTCTCCTTTCTAATATGTTAATTCAAATGAATATCTTTTCTAGAGATTAAGGATATGGAGTATTGCATAGATTTCTTCCTCTGTGTTTTGTCTTATCTTATACTATCCATTATATGAGAGGAATCATGAGAAGGATAATAAAGCATGATGCATCATATTTGATTTAATTGAGCATTGTCGATGCTCATTTATTATTTAATGTTGAATGTTATGTCAGGAATTCAAAGTTATTTTGTTTATGTCATGATATTTAAAGCTTCTGTGTGAATGCATTGTTGTATGTAATTCTTCTGTCTGTATTGTATACATAATTGTCTTTCTACCTAAGAATCATAAGTAACCTCAAGTTAATCCTTTTGGCACATAAATAATTAGAGAATTATGTATCTCACAGCTTAGTACATTCAAAATTTATCTTCATTTAGGAAATTCACCCATTGGTGCTTCCTAGATTCAAAGATCGTTTCCATCACCTCCTATATTTCCATTTACGTATTGTTCTGTCAGACATCATAAAGTTCCTATGTTATTTGCTTTAAATATGCTAATTTGTTCAAAAACTTGTCAAAGTACCTAAAGCACTCACAGAATGAGTCAAATTTCAGTTTCAATATAGATATAGTTCTAATATCTATAAAATTTGATCCCTACAATGCCTTGGCGTGGTCTACCTTCAACCTAGTCCACAGCTATAATTAACATGAAAAATGGCGTCATTGTCGGGGAGCACATTTGAAGAATATATTTCCTTAGGTACAACATTGTAAAGATATCATTTCTACGCAATGAAGTGGATCAGACAGCATCGGTTGAATTTTTCACCTGGTGACTCTATTGGATCAAGATGGATGCAAGAAAGAGACACATCGGACATAATCTACAGTCAAATAATTTCTAGAGACTTCCAGATTCAAGAAATTATTGGATAAATTTTCATTCACCTCGGGGAGGAGGCATTCCTCTTTTAAATTCACCTTTGATATCTCATTCAACAGAAAATCAAGAAAGATATTAAGATCAAAATAATCAAGAAAGGCCTCATAACTTTCCTAAGACTCCTTGAATCTTGTTTTTAAACCATAGTTTGTCACTCCATTGCACTCAGTTAGTATTTCCAGCCATGCATAGTCTATTGTAAATCCTCAAAGAACTTTGTTTAACCCACATATTCAACATATTGACATGCAACCTCCAAATATGGAGGGAAGAGGTCATGGAGGTCCACCCCCTATTGTTAATCCTTGGATTGCAGTTAGACATGGTCCCTTAAATTTACCTAATAATCTTCATGATATGCCTGATAATTACTTAAATATTCAAGATAATTTTGATGGTGAGAAGGATGTTACGGCTGAAGATCATATGGCCAAATTCCAAGACTTCACTCGCAATCTACTCATTGAGCATGATAATGTATACATGAGATTATTTGTACAAACCATAGAGGGGGGTGAGAAATTGGTTTTGAGCCTTGCCATTGAATTCTTTAAACTTTTGGCATGCCTTGAAACAATCATTTATGAGACAATGGGGGAAGAGGGATAATTTATACTACCTTACTGAGTTTGCAACCATAAGGAAAAAGAACAGGGAAATTGAAAGTGAATAAAATATTTAATCAGATGTATAACAAAATAGCTCAGGACATAAAGCCTTCACAAGAAGTCGCAAAAGTTACTTTCAGGGGCTTATGAAGTTGACTTTTCCATTATATTAAGAGAGAGAAGATCAACATATATTTCAAACATGTAGGATTATGTTCTTGATGTTGAAGGTAACATGACAACTTCAGGTAAAATGAAACATAGGGAATACTTTCACAAATAGAAGCTTAAAGATGAGGCTGGCTCTTCTAGTAAAAATAAATAAAATCAAGATTAAAAGATTCAATAAATGACCAATCTACTAAGAGGTATGTCCAATAAACTAACCAGACTTAAGAAAAAAGGAAATAATCAGAACAAAAATCCTCAAGGCATGGGACAAAAAAATAAAAATCAATTTGAAAGGCCTTTTAATCCTCGGATCTTAAATAGAGAAAGGAGAAATGAAAATCCTCATATACAACCCCTAGTTAAAGCAAATGATGCAAATCATGTCATAGATGTCCCCCTTGATAAAGAGTATATAGAGCCTCCTGAACAAATAAATTGGATACATGATGAAAATGAGGTTATATACTTAACTCAAAATGACTAAAAACAAGGTTTTCCCATGAATATGTATATCAAAATAAACTTGATACATAGAAGATATTTTTTTAAGGCCTAGAAATCACTCTTGAGATCGGCCTCAAAGTTTTGTCCTTAAGAAAGTGTCTAAATAATCCAAATCAGTCAAAGGTTTTGATAACCTAGCCTCTGCTGAAAATCCTCATGTTGTTCAAAACAAATATGATTCCCCATCTACCTCAAGAGTAAAGTTTACACCTCCTGTTGTCCAAAAGAAATTCCCAACCGAAAATATCTGATCATAAAAAGAAAGATCTAGAATAGTTTTCTCAACATTTTGATATTGAACATGAGCTATCTAAAATCAAGATTTCCATACCTCTAACAGAAATTGCTCAAAACCATGCATATATGAAGAAAACTGAGAAAACTCTAAAGCTAAACAATCCTAACACTCAATATGACAGTCTAAATTTGGTTGATGAAAGTACTAAAATTGAAGTAGGTATTTTTTGTGGAGCAAGAAAACACAAAATACACTCCTCTATTTTATATAACCTTAAGTCTTCATTGAAAATGATACATAATTGTATGTTATATTGGAGCATCACATAATCTCATGCCTAAAGTGATAATGGAAGAATTGGATTAGAGGCTACCAAGCCTTATCATGACCTTTATATCTTTGACTCAAAACCAATGAAGTGTGTGGGAATGATTAGAGATCTATTTGTAAATTTAGCCCAGCTTCCATCTAAAAGTGTTATGCTATATGTGGTGGTAGTAAAAGTACCCCAAAGATATGGCATGTTATTGTCAAGGACATGTGCTAAGAGGATGGGTGGAAGCATGCAAATGGACATAGAATTTGGAACAATCCCCTTGTTTGCAGGAGAGACTAGAAGACTATATAGGGAGGCTAAGTATGCATATGTGCTAAGTGAGGGAAGCAAACCTATAAATTACCCAATATATACTATCGAAGAAGATATGGCAGTGTTGCATGCTGACAGGAGGAAATTATTATAGTAAATAACCTTTTTCACCGATGGATTTTAAAAGTGAAATCCCCATAAAATATCAAATTAGGGATATGTATTTTGATGGATCATCCAATAAGGAAGAAGCAGGTGCATGAGTAGTGCTCACCTCTCCTAGTAAAGAAGAATTTTTGTTGTCATTTAAATTGAATTTTGAAACCGCAAACAATGTGGATTAACATGAAACATTAATATTGGGATTGGAGGATGTAAGAAGGATGGGGATAGCTCAGATATCAATTTATGGAGACTTAGAACTGATACTACAATAAATTAGAGCTATGTATCAAACAAAGCATCCATAAATTCAGTGTGGGATTGAATATATAACTACTTTCATGCATTTAATATCATTGATATTCCTAGAGAAAAGCCAAAAAAAATGCACTAGTAGTAGCAGAAAGCGCGTTTAAGCCTCCTACTGAAATAAAATCAAAGCATGAATTGGAAATAATTTATAGACCCTCAGTTCCTGATAATACAAAACATTGGCAAGCATTTGAATATGACCAACAGATCAAAAGGTTTTTGGAACTGATTGATGAATTTTATAATACCTATATTGATCAAGAACAGGATGATGATGAAAGTGAAAAATGATGTCCCTCACAAGCCTACCATTCAACCAATGTGTAAGAAGTGAATATTGGCAATGATAAATAACCCAATTAGAATATCAAACTATCAAAATTGTTACCTGTTGAAGTGAAATGGGGATATATAAAGTTGTTCAAAGAGAATATAGTCGATGTATTTGCATGGAGGTATGAGGATTTAAGTGCATATGATACTTCACTAATTGAGTATAAAATCCCTCTAAATACTAGAATGAGCCTTTCAAACAAAATCTTAGGCAAATAAATCCCATACTGTTTCCCATTATAGAAAAGGAAATAAGGAATTATTAGATGCCAAAATAATGATTCCTTTAATATACTATGAATGGGTAGCTAATATTGTACCTGTCAGGAATAAGAGTGGAGAAATAAGGTTGTGAGTTGACTACAATTATTTGAACAAATTCTCCCTAAAAGATAACTACCCCTTTCCAAAAATGGATCAAATTTTGCAAAGAGTGGTAGGAGCAAACAAAATTTCCATGATGGATGGTTTTTAGGATATAATCAAGTTTCCATGAATAAGGAAGAAAGAGAGAAGACAACATTTACCACTACATGGGGACATTTTATGTATGATAATATCTCATTTGGACTAATGAATGCAGTAGCCACTTTTTAGCGTGCCATGGAAATAGTTTTTGTAGCAGATACTGATTAATTCATAGTTATTTACCTTGATGATATGACTATGTTTTCAAAAAAAATGATGAACATATATCTCATTTAAATCAAACTTTTAGTGACAAGTGTAGGAAGTATGGCCTTTCATTGAATCCAAAGAAGTTTGGCTTTCCTTAGCAAGAAGGAAAGCTACCACGACACGTTATGTCAAAATATGGGGTAAGAATAGACCTTGAAAGAGTGGCATCTATACAGGCACTTGAGGCTCCAAGAAACGAAAAGGAGGCGTGATCATTCATGGGTAGAATAAACTTTTTGAGAATATTTATTCCAAACTTGACCGAGTTAATTAAAACCATTACCAACATGCTTAAAGCCATTAATGAGGTGAAATGGACCAAGGAGGAAAAAGAAGCATTAAAAATTTTATTGGAGAAGCACCAGTACTAATCAACCTTGATTATTCTAAACCATTCCTCATATTTTCATTTACATCTAGACATATTATTGCAGTTGTTATTTTACATTAGAATCAAGATGGCTATGAGCATCCCATGGCCTCTTTTCGTAAATATCTTAGAAATGTTGGGTTGAAATATAATTTGATGGAAAAATAGGCCTATGCCATGGTAAAATCATTGAAATACTTTAGGTGTTATGTACTGCATTCTCAGATCATTGCATACGTGCCCACAGTATAGTGAAAGATTTTTTGTACCAAATTGACAGTGAAGGTAGGAGGGGAAAGTGGATTGCCAAAATACAAGAATATAACATAGAAATCAAGCCCACCAAGTTGGTGAAGGGACAAGAACTACCCAAGCTATTGGATGAGTCAAATTGTCAAGCCTTGGACCTAAATTTGATTACAGAATTGACATATGAAGAAAATTTTAGAAGTATACAGGATGTTCAAAACATTATAATGAAGCTAAATCCAAAATTTGAAGAACCTACACGATACAAAGATATTGTTTACTGTGGTAAACCTTGAATTCCTAGAATACATTTCCAAAGAAAAATCTAGGTCCTTAAAGCTACATGCAATGAAATAGTGTATCCTAGATGAATACCTTTATTGGAAATATCATCAGGGCATCTTACTAAATTGTGTAGTAGATGATGAACTTGAAGGAATAATAACAAAGATACACTAAGGCATTTGTTGAGGACACCATGTATGGAGAGACACAACCTATAAGGTTTTGAGGTTAGGATATCATTGGCCAAATTTTTTTGCATACATAAATCAAATTATTAGAGCATGTATTGATTGCCATATGTTTACAGGGAAGCAGAAGTTGAGGCCATTTCCTTTGAATCCCATCATAAAATCAACACCCTTCCAACAGTGGGGTCTAGATTTCATTAGAGAAATACATCCAAACTCTAGTGGAAAACATAGATGGATTCTAACTGCCACTGATTATTTCACAAAGTAGGTTGAGGCAATTCCTACTATATTTTCAAATGAAAATGTGATTATGATTATTTTGGAGGAAAACGTCTTATCAAGGTTTGGGTGTCCTAAATATATCATGATAGATAATGCACCAGCATTTTAATCTGTAAAAATGGTGGAATCCTTTCAAAAGACAAATATTGAACTTGGTCATTGTACAACATATTACCCAAAGGGAAACAAACTAGCAGAGTCGTCAAACAAAAGTTTGTTGCGGAGTATAAAGAAGATGTGAGAAAATAAGAAAGCTTGGGATGTGAATCTCAAGTATGCTCTATGGGCATACAATATCAGTGTCAAGAGATCAATTGGCACCTCTCCATTTCAGCAGGTATATGGAAAAGAAGAAATCTTCCCATACAGCTAGAACTACTAGTACTGAAACCCATCAAACATGAGACTAAGGAATAAAATTACATGGTAAGAAGGGTGTATGAGCTAATTGAGTTGCAATATGAAAGAGAATAGGTCAGCATGAAATTGTAGGAACATTAGAGTATGATTAAGAAGACTTTTGACAGGAGAGCCCTGGAAAGAGATTTTTAGTCAGGGGATCTAGTCCTAAAATGAGATGCAAGGAAATAATATAGGGGTAAACATGAAAAATTTGACAATCTATGGATAGGCCCATGATTGATTGGCTCATAACTAATCTTAGTTGTACAAGGAAATAACACATCCATTCTTGTTTAGCTAAATGGTGAGAAAATAGAGACTACTGTTAAAGGTAGGATTCTGAAGTGCTTATTCCTGTAATGAAACTAGGTTCTAAATTTTTGTACATAGTAGAGTAGAATAAATTTCAATTCCCTCCTTTAATTTTTAAGTTTTACAACATTTATAGTTATAGTTTTATAATTCATTATTTTGTAATTATTTCTAAGAAATATGTAATCAACAATCTATCAAAATTCTCATGATATATGACTCCATAATCCTAATGAAAATATGGCACATGTCTACAATTCTTAGCACCCCATGAAACAAATTGTTGTCTCCTTGGATTCAATGTTAGTACAAAGATTTTATATGACTTTTAGGCCATAAAAGCTACTGTAAGATTGAAGAGACTAGTCCAGAGGAGATAAATAGATGAAGGACATGGAAAAATGTTGTTTCGTGTGATCACGAAGGTGAATCCGAGTGCTAGCTTTAATGCAACGAAACATCATAGATCTTAGATAGATCAATGGTTAAGGTGAATAGTGTATCGATAAAATATGCACAGGATACAAAGGAAGGTGTCGATCTTATCAAGAAAGTAAATTAATCAAATCAATGGTGGATATTAAAAGCACACTAATGAAAAGGTGGAGCAGTTAACATGATTTGGGAATGAGCACGTCACAAAAAGTAAGATCATATCTAACGAATTCCATTTATCGTGTGTCAATAACATGTAAGGATGAAATATGGTCATGAGGGTGCGTTGTGTCGCAAACCACTTAAGATGTGTGGCCAAATATTACTTGCTACACCTCCTCGGGACCTTTTTGGAAACCACCAAGCTGAGTGAGTGTTACTGCCCTGGGAAATTGGGGTTGTTTCTACTCAAGAAAAATCAAGTGGTATTGGTTGTTAGTATCCATGTAAGATTTCTCCCACGTCATCCCCCCTCATCAAATAAAATCCTGCCACTTGTAAACAATTTGAATTTTCCAACCATTTAAAAGGCGACAAGCTATTAATTATCGAGTCATTGTCACCAATCTCCATAGCTCCAACTAATCAACTATCCTACACACATACACCTTGATTCACCTAGTCCTAGATCCAAATTCCAGTCAGACTCCACATCAGACATTTTGGCTAATTCGTCCAACTACTCAAATTTTTACCATTTTACTACTGTAAAACCTGAAAGTTACCCTAATCAAATCAATTAAGTAAATTTTCACACTGAACTAGTAGTTTTGACCAGTAAAATCTCTTAGCCAACCGACAAGTCAGGTCCTAAATAAAGACAATGATCTTGCTAATCTCAAGAAGCAACAGAATATCCCTAATGTATATCCAGTTCAAACAACTAAAATAAAAAAGGTTGAACAATAAAAGGAGGAACTGTTGGAAACTGTGGTAAAATTCAAAGGCCTGACATAAGAGAAACAAAATAAGACCAGTGACTAATTAGCATAGATAGCAGCTGTAAAAATAGACAAAGTGTTGCTAGTTCATATAATGTACAATTATAGGCAGTTACACCAGACATGTCGGAACAAGTACAGGTTCCTACAAATGTAAAACAAAAGGTCAATCAACCACCTGAAATAGAGGTGGTGGACATTGATGCAATGGAAGAAGATGGCACCACTCCAAAACCACCTACAATAGAAGAAGACATAAACGGCAAGATAAAAAAATCTTGAAGAAGACATAAAATAGAAAAATGATAGAATAATGGAGCTGAAGGGCGATGTCGGTAAAAACAAAGATGATATCTATGATTTGAAGAGGGAATTTGATGATTTAAAGAGTCAGATCACATCCTTACAAATGGATTCCCAAGGAGAAGAGATATTGAGAAGAATAACTCAAGAATTGTGGGACAAAGTTGCATAGTAGTTCATAACCAAGTGGGAAATGTGAATTGATGAGGGCATAAATGGAAACTTATAAAGCGAAAAAAGAGGTGATGAGACATGTATAAATTACACTGGGAGACAATCCAAAGGAAGCCTGAGAAACCATTGACTATATAAATAATAGAAGCAATAAGCAATTGGAAGATATGTAGCTAACAAGTAGGACTCGCATAATCAAGATAGATAAGCAGGTGATCTTGAAGCAGACTCTATATTGAGTAATGCATAACAAAACTAATAGCCTAGAAGATGATATTATTCTTTCAAAAGTGTGTTCAGTGGAGTAATAAAGTTGTGAATTCCCTCACTATGGTACGAAAATGCAGAAATTTATTCAAAACATGAGTACTAACATATTTTAATGCAGAAAAGAAATGAAGATCCACAATAGGAGGTATTGAAGGGAGTAATAAGTAGAAACCAAGTTGTTGCTAGCTTAAGAACTACTTTCCAATTCTAGATAAGGCTCGGAACTATATTTAAAGATGGAACCCATGACATATGAGAATCACTCAGAATCTTAGCTAGCATTAGTAAAATTAAAGGCACATAGGATTCTAATGGGGAAGGATTGGAAGTTGGTCACAAGATATATTAAAATAGAATTTCCTCCTCAGACATAGTTAGCAGGGAATGCTTTGGGCCACACATCAATTTTGATAGCTCAATAGCCCAACAGTCAACAAGTACCTTTGATTCCCCAACAGCTCGCAAGACAAACAACCCTATTGACTTTTTTGCCAATTGGAGGTCAAGCTTATTCAAAGTTGTTGCAGAAAATGAGTCAAGTTGGAATGCCTCTAGGTTACTCCACATTGATATCTCAAAATTCCATGCGAGGACATCAAACACTTGATCAAGGGAAGAAAAAAGGCGGGACCACGAAGAAAAACGGAGGCCCCAAAGTTGTTTTGAAAATGAATGTAAAAAGTCAATGTGAAAAATTAATTAGTCAAAAGACTATTACTATTATGATATAAGTCAAGTCAAGGTAAATTGTTTTTAGTTCACAACTAGGGCCTATATATTGTAACTCACGCCAAGAGATTAAGGCTGGAATTTTTAAAATTAGAAGTCTTCTTTCTAATATGTTGAGTTAGATAAATATTTTTTCCACGTAAAGATTTTGCCAAAGATTAAGGATATGGAATCTTGCAAAGAGTTATTTCTCTATGTTTTGCCTTTTGTTATATTGTCCATTGTATGAGAGGATTATTGACAAGGATAATAAAGCATGATGCATTAGATTTTATCTAATTGAGCATCATCAATACTCTTTTATGATTTAATGTCAAATGTTATGTCAAGATTTCAAAGTTCTTGTGTTTCTGTCATGATCTCTAAAGCTTTCGTGTGAATGCAATGTTGTATGGAGTTCTTTTGTCTATATTCTAGACATAATTGTCTTGCTAATCAAGAATCATAAGTAACCTCATGTTAATCCTTACTACACGTAAAGAATTACTGAATTTTGTATCTCACATATCATTACATTCAAAATTTATCTTCATTTAGGAAAATCACTCGCCATTGCTTTCTAGATTCAAAGATTGTTTTCATCACCTCTTATATTTCCATTTCATTGTTGTTCTGTTAGAATTCATAAAGTTCCTTTGTAATTTACCTTTACATCTGTAAATTGTTCATAAACCTGTAAAAATATCTAAATCACTCATAGAATGAGTGAAATTTCAATTTCAATATAGACATAGCTATGATATCTATCAAAGTTGAGCCCTATCATGTCTAGGTGTGGTCTACCTTCAACCTAATCCACCTATGAGAATTAACATTCACTTTGAAATTTTGGAAGGGTCAATTCAAGGAGTTTGGAACCAAAATCAATCTCAGCACATCTTGACATCCACATACATATGAGCAGACTGAGTGAGTTAATTAAGTCATAAATATATGTTGAGGAGGTATGTGATGGATAGACCTACCAAGTAGGAAGAGGACATGTATCTGGTAGAGTTTTATTATAAAAACGGATGCCAAGAATCATTGAAAATGAGTATGTTTGAAGCCCTATATGGAAGGAAGTGTAATGTTACAGTGAGTTGAGACAATCCTATGGAAAGGTTGATCGTTGGACCTGAAATGTTACATGACATGGAAGACCAAGTGATCAAGATCAAACAAAAATTGAAAATGGAAAAGGATACACAAAAAATTTATGATGACAAGGGAAGATTACATAGAGGGTTCCAAGTGGTGGACAGAGTATTCTTGAAAGTCAGAGGAAACAAAAATTCATCGAGTCTGGGAAACTGTAAGAAGTTAGTAGCCATGGTATATTGACCATTTTAGGTCCTAAGCAGAGTTGTACTAGTAGCCTATGAGATGGCCCTACCTCCGACTGTTAAAGTGCATAATGTTTTTCATATTCCTTATTAAAGACCTGTGTACATGATCCTAATAATATACTCGATTTGTCCTTGATACAAGTAGAACTAGACTTGGAGAAATCCAATTTTAGTTGCCCTACATATTGGATTGGAGGATCAAGACACTCAGGAACAGGGACATAGGAAAAGTAAAGGTCCAATGGACCCATTATAGTCCCGAAGAAGCTACTTGGGAAATGAAAGAAGCTATGTGGGTGCAGTACTCGTATCTATTTTGATGAATTCGAATGATTCTGAAATGTAAACATAAATTTCTAAACATGTCTTTTATGAAACACTGAGGACGGCATTAAGTTAATGGGGGGAATGTAACACCCCTGTTTTGAACCCCTGATGTAATGATGTAAACCCGAATGATGAAAAGGCCTACAAGATGAACAATTATATATTTTTCAAATTATTAATATAAAATACAGTTGGATGTTGCTGAGGAAAATGCTGAAGAGATTGTGGACCTATGCATTTACCAGTGAGAAGGAAAGGGGGGTTGCGAGTAGCCTTGGATGGGTTATTATATGACCCTAGCCTAAAATTAAAGATAAAATGTGCTTAAACCTTATGTTAATCTTTTATATATCTTTAACTTTGTAGTATGGATCCCTTAGTCCAACAAATCTCAATGATGTCATACTGGGATGTGAGTATTTTGGGGAATACCACGTGGGAAACATTGGCCGTGTGGTTAAAAATATGCATGCAAGAAGAGTTTCCTCTCTCTTCCTCACAATGGGGGCAGTGTGGTTGATGGTCATTTGTATGGTGACTGAACCATCTTCCTAATAGGGTTGATACAAATTTTGTAAAACCCATTGATCTTGTCTATGAACTAGAAATTGATTAATCATGGGGCATGGACTATTATGTCATTCCTATAGGTTGTGGAGCCTGATTTTCCAGAATCAAATATGTTATTTCAGTCGTTTTTGGTTCCCAGAACCTGACGGGGGGTGTGGGGGGGCTTTCCCCCCCCACTATATTTTTTAGGGGGGTCCAGGGGGTCCAGGGGGGCAGCACCCCCGTAGCGAAAATTTAGGAAAAAATGCATTGTAAAATGTTGTATTTCAGAGTCATGACTTGGTCAATAATGGGTGATTTACGGGCCCATGGTATTTGGGAAACCCATGGTATTTTCCCATCATATTCCCTTTATAAAAGGAAGGCATTGTAATACAATTGTGTATTGTATCGTAGCACTGTAAACAATCTATGTGATTGTGTGAGAGAGACGGTGAGAGTGTGAAGAAGAAGTGTGATGGGGTTGTTGCAGGTTGTATCCCTTCATTTTGTTGGATGGTATAATAATAAAGAACTGGCAATTTCTGTGTGTACGTATCCCATCTTGGGTGAACCACGTTATATCTGTGTCTCTCTTGTAATGTGTTTAAGGTGTTTGCATCTTGTTTAATAATTTAATTATATAATTGTTATTTCTCTGCGATCTTATTTTTCTAACAATTCATCTAACTAATTAACAGTGAATCAGTGGACCATCTGTAACATCCCCGACTCTTTGACCGATGAAGAGGACGCTACCACTGCTGCTATCTAACAGGGCAACTAGCCCCATGAACATGTGATGATAAAAATTGAAATGCATTGAAGAAAAACATGCAGAGATGCATAATTATTCATCATACAGCGGAAGCAAAACCTTACATTCAAGAATTTAACATGTTCATCATTTTCATTAAACAACAAATACAATTACATATATGAAATAGACAAGAATACTTATCTTATGAGGAAGCTCATCCCACAAGTAGCTATGTCGCTGCAACGTTCTACCCAACCATAAGCCAATGTGCTCCTTAACCTATCAGCAACACTGCCACCCCTGAGTTGTGCATAATTCCCCAAGGAATAAGGAAACTAAGAAGGCTCACACATAGCCAAGGATACCACACTATTCAGCCAAACCAACATAGTTGGGTTTATCAGGCTAAGAGTGCACAACAACACATAACCAAGCCAACAAGTTGGGTTTATCAGGTTATCAGGAAATGGAAGCGCTGTCTGCTAAGCTAGTGGGCTCATTGGAGAGCTAAGGATGCCTACACCAGAACTAGATTGACTCCTAAGACATCCACACACACCCAACACAAGGAATCATTCCCTTCTCTGTTGCATAGTCCCTCGGGACATGACTTCCCTTCCAATGCTATTCAGGGGGTGTAGAGAAGAGAGCCAACCATCTAGATCTGTCTATGAGGCTCCTGCAAAACACTAGGTTTTTCAAGCATACTTCTTTCCACTCCTACATAGTCCAAAGACCAAATCCTGTGCACACACAACAAAACAACCAGCACAACAATTCACAGCTCTGGGGTCTAAGGGAAAACATCACTGAACAAAACTGGAATGGAAACTTCAGTACTACACAGCTCAGAGTGATCAATTCGATTCCTGAGTCATTATTGGCCCTATCGTGGCCAAAACGACTCAACCACAAACTCACAACAACCCAAAATTGTGGGAAAACTAGCAGAGATTCCTCAACTTGGAAAACGTTGGAGAAATGTCACAAAAACGTTGGGGAAGGATCCAACCACAAGAACATCAAAAAATGAAATTCTCAAACTCCAGCAAGATGAAAAACGATTGTCCATGAGAGGAAGAGATACACAGCAAATCCAAAATCGTGGATTTCACACACAGAAACTTCCCAGCCGCTTAAGGGAGCCCCAACGTGGGTGAATTTTAATGATAAAAAAGCCAGGATCCCAAATCGTGAAAGAAGAACACACGGCCAGCAAAATCATGGAGGTAAAAATAGCTCCTAAGCTTCCTCTGCGTGAGCAAATGAAGAATGTGGGTGTATGGGCAAATGGGCATGCATTTTTGGGTGCTTTCTTGCTCCAAAAGTCAAATTTGATTTTCCCCAAAAATGGGTTTTCCCCAAATTCAAAATTGCTGCCCATACTCTTCCCATCCCCATGCAATAACTAACTCAACCACATTCTGGCAGAATTTAATGATTGGGGAAAAAGACAAAATGGGTAGTTGACTAATTGATGGTTTCTCCCTTTGACATTTGGCTTCTCCCCATTGGCCCAAAGGTTTAAATAATTTCCCTCCCTATTCCTTAGGAAAATCATGCCCTTTTCATCATGGTTTCATTGACTTAGCTAGTTGTGGGGATTTTTAATTAAAATGCATATTTACATGATGCCAAAATTATAATGTGCCGCATAGCACGATATACCATCGGCAATGATTTTAATCACCGGAACATAAAACATTAAATTGATGGTGGGGTTTTTTTTCCTTTATCTCCACACCACGATTAATTACAATATATACATCATATACATTTTAATGCAAATGGGGTCAAAACCGGGGTGTTACACCATCCTTGGTAGAAATCCTATGGTGTTGATTAACAATGGTGTTACTTGATGTAGTGTAGTGAAGGGTTACCAATTTTATGTGTTTGGGAAAGAAAACAAGGAATGGATTACACTTTTTATCTAGGAATTGGTTGTTGCCAAGTTTCTGAATTGACCTTGTCATGGGGTGGGGAATTTTTTGGTGTCAAATCCTTAAGCCCTATAAACTATAGAACTAAATCATATTGTTTTTTATGGAACTGGTTGGTGCCAATTTCCTAAACTTGGGAAAGGGTGAAGTACAATGTTTGGTGAAGTGTTGGCATGTGCAAAGTTCAGGAAGATAACCTAGTGACGATTACCCTTCCATATGCTCATTTTTATTTATGTCAACCTTGAGCATTCTACTGGTGAATTCATAGTCTCAGCTTAAGGGTGGTACCTTGTTAAGAGATATATGAGCAAGGTGACCTACGTTTGGGTGGAATCTTCCAGATAGACATCCGTTTTCCCAAACTATAATTTATACAAATAAGTACTTGTCATTCTGGATCAGTTTCTAATAAAATCTTATATATATTGTTGAGCGGATGAATATTGAAGGATTGTATTGTAATATGTGTTAATTGTAATGTTATATCCTAGGAACATTATGTTTGAAATCATATGTATATTTATGATTTGTTATGCACATTATCTTTTAGGAGTAAGTATAAAGATTGCTTGGGTTGATTGAATTTTGGTTTGATTCATAACTTATAATAAGATCCACAAGGTGGTGAAAATGATTTGTCATTAAGATGCTATGATCGATCGCTGTCGAGTCTGGTA
This sequence comes from Pseudotsuga menziesii, assembly GCA_001517045.1. Classification (NCBI taxonomy): domain Eukaryota; kingdom Viridiplantae; phylum Streptophyta; class Pinopsida; order Pinales; family Pinaceae; genus Pseudotsuga; species Pseudotsuga menziesii. The sequence continues at coordinate 124,173 of LPNX010071071.1, read as the reverse complement.
AAAAGTTGCAGATTGGGTCGACGGATCTGCTTCCAAGCCGATCTCACGCCTAACCTGGGTACTTGAGCCTTCTCTCGATTGGTGGAAGGCTGTTAGGAGATCTGTGACTCGTGGGGTGCGTCTGCATGCTCAGGTTGGACAGTCAGCTCCTGAATGGGCCCCCATCACAAAGGGATTGGTTGATCATGTGCTGAGTGGTTGGATCCCTGGTGGGGTAGGCCGATGGCATCTAGAGTGGGAAAAGATCCACCTTCTGAGTGCTTGGATTCCTTCGATTGGCTTATAGCCTCTCAGAACTGGAGATCTGGCAAAGGAGATCCCCCAAAGTTTGTCAAAAGAATTCAAGACGTGCCGGAAGTGGCCCTCCCTCCGGAAGAAACCATCTGGGTTGCTCTTTCCCTGGCAGATCGAGCTATGATTGGACAATTCACGGGGCTCTGGCCCTTGCCAAAAACTACTGATAGCTGGATTCAAAGAAACTGGAGGCCTCTAATCTCAAAAAATGTTGCATCATACTCCATCGGAAGGGGTTACTTCCTTTTCGACTTCGAATCCAAGGAAGACAAAGACTTAATATTTAGGAATGGGCCCTATTTCATGGGGCCGCAGGGTCTCTATCTCAATGGGTGGACTCTGGACTTCGATCCCGAGGCTGACATCCCTAAAGCTATGTCAGTCTGGGTCAGACTCCCCAAACTCCCTATGCACTACTGGAGCCCCAAATCTCTCCATGCTATAGGGAACGTCCTGGGGAAATACATAGACATGGATAGCCCAAAGGACCAATACACCTATGCCCACATATCCATTGAGGTTGACCTCTAACCTAGACTACCAGAAGCTATCAAATTAACAGTGGGGAACTGGGCCCATTTCCAAAATCTTGACTATGAACAGCTCCCCTTCAAATACAGAGGCTGCCATGAATATGGGCACTTCATCTGTAACTGCCCTAAAAATCCTGAGATCCAACAAAACAAGGTGGAAGGATGGCATAGGGTGAATAGGGATAAACCTAAAAACTAATTAGGTGAGGCTCCAAAGAAGGGTGAGGGGGATAGAGAAGCCAGTGTTACCCCCCTTGAAGGATCTCAAGAAATCCCCAACACTAAAGAAATCAATGAAGTAAGGGATGAATCAAATGAAGCCGAAGAGAAATCTAGTAATGGAGACAGTAAGGAGTCTGAAGCAGCCATCTCAGACCACCAATGGAAAGACCAAGATGAAGGTACAACAGTGTTAAAAGAAGGAGACAGCATGGGACAATCAGAGGAAGAACCAGAATCGGAAGAAGAGGAAGAGGAGGAAGGGGAAATCAAGTTGACTACCCCTAGACTGTCTAAAACCAAAGGAAGGAAATCCAAGAAAGAAGTAAGGGAACAAGCTACCTACAAGGATAAGTTGTAAGGTTCCCAGCTAACTTTGGAAAAGCTGCTGAAAAACGCAAGAAATACCCGCCAGCGGGGGCATGCCTAGAAAGGGATGCCTACGACCACCAAAAGTAAGTAATGAAGGTCCTCTCCTGGAACTGCAGAGGTCTCTATAGAAAATCCAAGGAAGAAGCTATGATAGATTTAATATCTATTCATCAACCGGACATCTTTCTGATCCAGGAGACCAAAATGGAGGAAGACATATTTCTCCAAGTAAGTCTGAAATTTTGGAATAAAAGAGCCAAAGATGCAATTAGTTCAAGGGGTGCATCTGGAGGCATTGGCACCCTATGGGATGACAAGAAGTTTGAGCCTATTGACATCAAGTACAACACTTTCTAGATCCTCACCCTGCTGAGGAAAAAAGACACTAACATCCTGGTAATAATTTTCAATATTTATGCACCTAATTCGTATGCTAAAAAAAAAATATGTTGGAATCTCCTTCATGAGGAAAGGAATAATCTGCAAGGAAATGCAATCCTTGCTGGGGATCTAAAAGTCATCCTCAGTTAAGATGAAAAAAGAGGGGGCTCCCTGGTTAGAGACCCCATCAGAGAAATTGTGGATGACATCATTTTGGATTGGAACCTCATGGATGTAAAGCCATCTACTGGAAAATATACATGGAATAATAAGAGGATTGGGCCCAGGCATATTGCTGCTAGAATAGATCGTTTCCTGATCCAGGACACTTTCCTCCTGCTCGGACTGAATTTGTCCTCTAAAATCTTACCATTTGGAGGAGCGGACCACAAGCCTATTCTTCTCAATATGGTGAATGATAAGAACTTGGGCCCTATACCATTCAGATTCAATCCTTTGTGGGCCAAATGACTTGAGTTTCTAAGAATTGTTTCTGAGTCTTGGTCTCCACCGATCACACAGTCTCCCTTCTATGTATGGGAGGAGAAACTAAGACGGATAAAGAAAACTCTAAAGACTTGGGCTAAATCGATTCCCCCACCAGACCAAGCTAAAACCCACACTGCCCTTCCGCTGGAGATCCACCAATCCAAAATAGAGGATGGAAACGTGGACCACAAATATATCCAAACGGAGATCAAGTTGTACTCAAAATTTCACGCTGCATGCAGACAGGAGCCTGAGTGGTGGAGGCAAAAATCAAGGTGCAAATCACTGAATTACAGTGATAGGAACACTAGCTACTTCCACAAGTAGGCTGAGGCTAGAAAGAACTTTAACTGTGTGCTCGAGATCCAGACTCATGACAGGTTGATTACCAATTTCGAGGACATAAAATCTGAAGCAACTAAGCACTTCAACAAACTGTTTATGGCCCATCCTATTTCTGAAGATGCCGAGCTACTGAGTCTTGTTCCTAGAGCAGTGAAGAACAAAGATAATGATATTCTGATACAGATTATCACTTTGGGTGAAATCAAGAAGGCTGTCGATGGTATGGAGGATGACAGACCTCTGGGTCCAGATGGGTACAATGCAATTTCATAAAAATTTGTTGGGACATTGTAAAAAATGACTTAGTTAAAATGATCAGCAAGTCTCAGAGGTGTAGTAAAATTGGAGGCAGTATAAATTCTGCCTTCGTGGCTCTCATCCCCAAAGAGAAGGATGCTAATTCATTTGACAAGTTCCGGCCAATATCCTTGTGCAACATAGGATACAAAATAATTACTAAGATTATGGCTGGCAGATTAAAACATATCCTGCCCAAAGATCTGGGATGATATCATTTTATTCCAAGAGGTTATTCATTCTAGTCTGAAGAATGGAGACAAAGGAATGGTGGTGAAACTTGATTTATCAAATGCCTTCGACAGAGTCAACCATTCATTTCTATTTCAAGTAATGCGGAGATATGGATTCACCTCAGAATTTATCGACTGGGTCAAGTCCTGTATCAGCAAGACATGGATAGCCCCGCTAGTCAACGGAAGAGTTGCCCCCTTCTTTCAAGCTACGAGAGTTCTGAGGCAAGGATGCCTACTCTCCCCCCTGCTTTATGCCATTCAGGCTTATGTTCTAAGCTTTTAGCTGGAATATTCTAGGCAATATCAGGATCTACCTGGCATCAGGATGGCTAGAGGCTCAAAAGATGTCAATCATGCGCAATTCATGGATGATACTATCTTGCTTGGTGGAGCCAGTCAGATAATAGTCCGTCGATTCAAGAGCGAAATGAATAGTTACTGTCAAGCCTCCAGTAGAAAAATCAATTTAAGGAAGAGTTAGATCTATGGTTGGAATATAAATCCCATGGAAATGCTAGATATCACCCAGGTTCTTAATATGGATGGAGCTGTCTCCTGGGAGTCATTCAACTATCTAGGGGTCCCTATTTTCAAATCCAAGTCCAAGAGCTCAGCCTAGAACCCAATAGTGGAAAAAATCAAAAGGAAAATCATGGGATGGGGGATAGCCTGGTTAAATCTGGCTGGGAAGGTAATTTTAATAAAAAGCAGTTTTGAACAGCTACCTGCTTTATCAATGCTCACTTCTTCTTGCTCCGGTCAAAATTATAACACAGATTGAAGGTCTGGTGAGATCTTTTCTTTGGAAGGGTGGGGATAATGGGGGAGGCAAAAAATTTGCTCTAGTTAATTGGAAAACTGTCAAATTGCCTAGATCAGAGGGTGGCCTTCATATCAGAGATTTAAGAATCCAAAATTTAGCCATGGGATCCAAGCTGCTCTGGAGCATGCTTAACTCCAAACCATCCTCGTGCAGTCGTGTGCTGAGATGTAAATATTTCCCAGGTTATAGGCTTAGATGCCTTGATGGGGATCATACCATAAAGAATGTCTCTCCAATTTATAAAATCTGTAACAAAGCGTTGCCTCATTTCAGAGAGGAGCTACATTGGACACCGGGAAATGGGAAATTAGTCAATCTGTGGCACGACATGATACTTAGCAAAACTCCACCTCATCTACCACGTCTTCAACAATGGATGGAATCGATGGGCTTTAATATAATATGGGACATCTCTAATTGGGAGATTGATGAGCCAAATAGATGGGCTGGATGGGATCTACCGGCGTGCCTTGAGGAGTTAGAGGAAGACAAAAAATTGTTATTAAATCATCTGGCTGGGCTAGTTCCATTTGCTAAACTCAGGAAGGACAGGTGTGGATGGGGATCTGGAAATTACACAACGTCTGAAGGTTACCAGCGATTTGTAGCTAATTATAATGTGCTGGTCAATCCAGAGATGTGGAACTATCTATGGAATTGCAGCACGCTGCCGAAGATTAAGTTGTTCACCTGGACGTTGATGCATGAGAGAGTTCTTACTGGGGAGAATTTGGAGAAAAGGGGGTTCGCTGGGCCATTTCGTTTCCCCCTATGTGCTGAAGCTTTCAAGAATATCAGTCACCTTTTTTTTTAATGTCCATATGCCATCTTAGTCTGGAAGGATGTGATGAAGCATTGGGGAGACGAAATGCATTTGTCGGACAAAATTCAGGTCTATTTTCTCAACTGGGATAAATTATACCAGGGAGAGCTGACTAATAAAAAAGGTTTCACGGCCTGTTGGACGAAACTCCCCAAAATAATCTGCTGGTGCCTTTGGAATGAAAGAAATCATAGAATCTTTCAGGACAAAAGTCAGGCAGCGTGGAAGACTGCTATCAAAATAAATGCTTTGTTCGAGGAGGTTGTTAGCATTTCAAATATCCCAAACAATAAAGAAAACCTTTGTTGCCAAATTTCTGTGGTGATAGGTTGTTGGAGATGTAATCGGAAAAACCACAGTATCGAAATGACGAGGTCGACGTTTCAAATCCATATCAGGATCCATCATCAGGACACAGTCAACCTATCACCAAAGAAAACCTGACTGACAATGAAAAAAACAGGATGGAAAGTCTTAATATCAAGGCCGTAAATGATATGGCTATTAAAAAGTTGGAGGAATGGGAGGTCAGGATGGACAAGTCGCAGTTTGAGAACTGGCTAAGAGAAAGGCAGATTTTTAAACCATTCTTCGATGGGGCCTCCAAAGGGAATCCTGGAAGAGCGGGAGGAGGAGGAGTTATCATTGATCCTGGAGGGAAAGTTGAGTCAGAATACTACTGGAACATTGGATATGATTCCAATAATATGGCCGAGACATATGGGCTTTGGCAAGGTCTCAAACAGCTAAAGGAAAAAGGAGTGGACGAAGTTACGGTTTTGGTGATTCCAGGTTAATTATTCAGGCATTCAATGGGGGAAGTAGGGGAAAGAATGAGCGAACTACAAGACTGATTAAGAGAATTAGATCCAAGGCCAATACGTTCAGGAAGGTTAAATTTTTCCATATTCTTAGGAACCTTAATGTTCTGGTGGATTTGGCAGCCAACAAATCTATAGTTGTTGGCCTTAATGAGCTTATTGTTAACTCAGTTGTAAGTATTGATATACCTCCCTAGTTATGTTGTAGGCTAATTGACTAGAAGAAGCTGAGATTATGGTTGTTTGTTGTAATGTGTTTCCTTGTTCAACACTTTCTTTGTTGAGTTCTTCAATATAACATAACCGCTCTTGTTAAAAAAAAAGTATAAAGATTGCATAAGTAAATTGCCTTATCGATTTGCGGTTGCAATTTAAAAGTAATCTGTTGCCAAGGAAAGATATTCCATGAATTATTTTTTGGTGAATGGTTACTTCTTGTAGGAAGATACTCAACCCTTGATAATGGAATGTATGATTTGGGTGAATAATTAATCCCTATAGGGATCCATTTAACTCTAAAAAGTGAGGTTGCCCCTAAATTGTCTTAGTGCTTTGAAAAAAAATTGTTTGGGACATTCATTTGTCAAGTAAATTGTTTTGGGATTAAAAGTCCTATTAATGTTAATAACTTTGATGTCAAATCTGACTTTGTAAGACTTGGATTCTCGAGTCAAACCCAAAATCAAGATGGTCGGTTTACTCAGTAATTTCATGGAATGGATTAGGTTTCAAGTGTTGTATTGAAGGTAAAAACTGTGTGAATTTATCCTTTAAGTCTTAAAACTTGTTCAATTCAAGGAATTTGGAAAAATACCAAATCAATAACAATAGCTAAGGTCTGAAATGACATGTTTCCCTTTTTCCATGATTAACATTGGCTGAGTTAGTCGGAATGGTTCTTGGTTGAAATAATTGGTTGTGTTTTGAAATTTCCAACGTTTTCACACTTGAAGTGGTGGGTCCCACATCAGGGAGTAAAACTCAAGTGGAAAAATGATAAGTTTTTGTAAGATTGTCTGATGTACAATGTATGCAGTGGACGCATCGAGAAGCTAATGTCGAGAGTGGTCTTGAAGAAGTCCAGACATCATCCCAAGTTCCACATTCCAATGTCTAACATTGAAAAAATTGGAGGTCCAACATCGAAATTGGTATATCATGATGGAAATCATCAGAGTTTAGAGTTTTGTTATGATGTTTGACATCTAATTTCCAACAACATCAAAAAGTGAATCAAATTGGGAGCATCAAAAAGTAAGTGTCAAGAATGAAGAATGTAGAACACATCGAGATACTTAGAGGCAGAGGGTGAATTGGTATCTCACACAATTATTAACTTTCACTTAATCAAACCTATGTAGCTAATCATTCATCATTGATTATGAACAAGAGAAGTCATCAACAAGAAATACAATGAATATATATGACATTAAATCATGTATATTGGTTAACTCAATGGAGTATATTACATAAGCTTTAGTGGTCAACTCAACCCAATGGCCATTCTTTGTATTTTGGTTAGCCTCTATCAGTGGTAATCCCCTAATTGTATTTTTCCCTCTTCTTAGCTTCTAATGATGGTAAACCACCATTTATTCTCTTCCCGCTCACAGTGGTAACCCACTATCTATTCTCTACCCATGAATAGTGGTAAACCACCATTTATTCTCTTCCCACTATCAGTGGTAACCCACTATTTATTCTATGCCCATGAACAGTGGTTACCCACTAGTTGTTCTTTGCCCACAAAAAATGGTTTCTCGTTGCTTATTATATGCCCATGAACAATGGTTTCCCACTGTTTATTCTTAGCCAACAAATAGTGGTGACCCGCTATTTTATCTTATGCCCAGTAAATATTCTATGCTAACCCATTACAAATAATCTCTCATCAATATCATTTTCTTGTATGTGGACACATCAGCATTCAAACTCTATCATTGTCCTATATCTTATCCTCTAATAATATACTTGTTGTTCTATGTGCTTAGAATCAACCTCTATTGCCTTATCAAGGTCTTGTATCCTCTTACATATTAGCTTTAAAACACTCCTAAAGGATTTTAGTCAATCTTCACTTAGGATCTTTCAGTCAATCTTGCCAACTAACTCTTGACTCCTTATATCCTTTGTATACAACCTAGAGTTAAGTGTTAATGCTTATTTAAAAGTAGGAATTTAATATCGCACCATGTCGTTACATATTCCTGCTTGTATGAGGACCATGATTTCAGATATTCATGGGCTCATAACTTCATTGTAAAAGAGCATAATCAAACTTACCCTTCAATGCAAGATATCTTTGAGAATGAGGATCGTGTACCAGGACCTCATAATATTATGCTTCTCACATTATTCACATTACTATAATTTTGTTATATCCATTGGTACCTATAATCAAATAGCTCTAGCGCATATGTATACTTTGTCAAAACCCAATATGATTCTTCTTCTTCAATCCAACTCAAACTAACTCTCATGTACCCAAAAATTTTATTAGATCACAATGGTCTAAGCTACTTGGCCATGTTCTTGATAGTTTGCAAAGTCAATGCTAAGGGGTCAAAGAATTGCCAAGCATGATGTCCAAGTTTTTAATAATGAAAAATTAGAGCCAAAAGGACAAGGTAGGTCACATGAAGAGAAAATCCCAAATTCAAAGTTTGTAATGTTCCCATACAAATAAATTATCATGGAGAAAAATTTCCACTAACCTACTAGTTCCCTATGTTGCGGTCGAAGCATAAATACTTGTAATAAGGAATCTACAAGACCCTAAATTAGCCTTAGACTTATAAATTCAAATTTATTGGGTCAAAAAAATGATAAAAAATAAGGTGGCATTTGGTCACAAGGGCGCATAAGAAAGTGTGGGGGCCCACATGTGGCAAGATTCCCCACTACACTTGACATCATTCTCTCATCAATCTGAGTCCAAGGTGGAGGGTAACGTACTTTGGGGAGATGAAGAGGAAATATTCATGGCAAGCATCTAGAAAGGTCGAATTGGAGTGGAAGAGTAACTCCCAAAGAAGAGGAAGAGGCATTGTGACACTTGTAGCTAGATTCCATGGCATCTATGAAAACAATGATGAAGGAATATATGAAAATTTTAGATATGATTGCAAACCTATGACACATCCAACATATAAGGGCTAGAAATAGCCACCAAGAGGGTGCATAGAGGCATTTATGGTTAGCCAAGATTCCTAATTCGAACTGGAAAAAGAGGAGTACAAGAATGAAGAGGAAAAGTGTCTCATGAAGGATTCAATCACTAACTCAAGCTGGGTGAGTGTCTTGGAGAGAAATTATACCTCATGAGTCCACGTGAATTTAATAAAATAGGATAATGACAAAGGAGAGAAATTTTTGGATCATTTTTGTTTTGCACTCTTAGAGATCTTATCTTGTCCTTGCATGGTGGGTGTTCATCCTCCCTACTGTTGAACCAATTTTTAAGGTGAAAGATACCTGTTCAAGTTGGTTGGAGGAGAGGCCATTTAGACCTCGTATCAAATATTAAAGGATGTGTTTAATGTTGTTTCAAACCCTTCTTCAGTTTGAATTCATCTCATAGAACTTTCTCTATCTTCTCTTCTCCCATTTTCTTCTTCGGATTGACCACTTGAAGAACTATGTGAATGGAGAGTTCTATGAACATTAATGGAAAAACATGATAGAATGAGTGTTTGGATTTAACACTCATTATATCCTTCTATGATGCATATCTACACTACATATATATCCCCATTGATGTTCATGACCACTACTAAACTGTGTAAAAACTAGAAATTCAAATTTAGAGACATGACAATAGATTTGAAGGAAAAATAGGTGGTTGTAGGTAATCACAGAGGTTGGGAAAGCTAGGAATCATTACCCATTGAGTTTTGATTCTCACAAATGCATGAGAATCGATGAATTCAAGTTACGGGTATTTCTCCAACATTATATAGAAGGTTGGTCTCCTTCTATGCACACATTGGAAGCACCTGGAAAGATGGTTCACCTAAGAGAACCATGGAATAATGAAGGGTATGTGTGAGCCTAGAAGGGTGTTGTGTGTAGTAGGTATTTTTGAATCCAAGTTTGTGATTCCTAAGTGGTATCCTAGATCTTTGTATGAGGATTTTTCTAAGAATAGAGAGCATAATGGGTTGTAGGATAAAAGAGAGAATCCTATAGGTGTTTCCTTTGCCCCAGTTTCCTCAATATAGCCTAGATTGGGGGTGGCCTCTTAGCAGAAAGAGTATATTCTAGGCATAATGCCTACAGTTGGGTGGAAAATTTCTCTTACATAACCATATTCATGGATCTTCTTTGTTCTAAAAATAAGTATTCTATTGTATTTGAATATGCGATGTTTATAATTGATGCATGTGATGATTATGCTTATATATGCATGTTATGTGTGTGTGGATCAAGTTATTTCACTGTGTATTTTTACTATGCATTTTCAAACAAAATGAAAATGTTATGAATTCGTAATATGGATATGGGGAGAAATTTAGAAGCCCAAATTCCTTCGTGTTCCCCTTTTGTTGGTCAGATTGATGGATGGGGATGTGACACTTGAAAACCTCAAAGTCTTTGCTTAATAACTTATAAAAAATGACATTTTACTCCTTATTTTAGCTAGGTGATTTAATTACTAGAGAAATAAGAAGCTTATGGGTTGTTTATTAATTTCTTGCTCATTGAGTAGTCATTGATATTGCATTTGTGGTGAAACTAAGCTAAAAGTGACTAAAAACTGGTCAACCCCATAAGTTGTGTACCCACATATGCGTAGTTGTGCAGACATATAGTTAAATATGTCGCACAGGTTTACAACACGCATAAATGAAAGGAGTACAAAAGAGAAAGTAACTAAAACAAACGTCAAGAGCCAAACTGTCCAAAAAAATGATGGAAATGATCCTTAAGCCTACTAAGGTTTGAAGGGCATGAACAATAAGTGTATAAGAGTGAAAGACACCCAAAATAAGTTATCAAAGCAAATGAAAACCTATATATGATAAAATAAACAAAAAGAGTAGTGGTGTCACCAAAACACTATTGAGGGGAAAGTGCCACAAGAGTGAATAATCTCCCATGTTTTATCCTTGTAGGTTGCAGCAAGGAAACAAAATTAGGAGTGGGTTAGTGTTCCATACATCAAATGGAAAAGAAAGACTTAAATAAATCATTAAAGGGAAAATTTGACTAGTGCTAAGCAAAACAAAAGAAAGAGGAAGAGTTTGTTAAGCCAAATGATATTTTCCCAATGGTAAAGCGTGTTACAATAGTTTCACCTAGGAGTTGAAGGATTCAATGGTAGTCAACTCACTCCCTAAGGGAGGCTCCCTTTTTGTCCACGCAAATGCTTGATAACAAACTTAGAACAATGGATAAAATAAACTTGCTTCTTGAGGAAAAAGATAAGCAAGCCTTGCATTCTAAACAGTGATAAGAAATGCGTTGAAATCCCTCACACCAATTCTTGTAGCATAAATTTGCTATAGATTTCTCTCTAATGAATGCATTCCCATGGCTTCGTTTTATAAGCAAATGGAGGCGTTAAAACATCTAGATCCCAATGTGAATGCTCTTACTCATGAAGTTGCTCTCTAGGTAAAAGAAGAGGGCTACTGAATTCTCTCAAGCATGTGAGCAGTCCAATTCGAATTTTGGATCCAATAGAGTTGTTATGAGCATTGAATGCATTGCAAAAGGTATGTGGTTCCCTTGTTGGTACAATTGCGTGGTTTCAAATAATAAGTTGAGTTGATCCATGTCGGTTTCGAAACAAATGTCGGTCAGTTGTCCAGAAGTAATGACTTTTCCATTATAAGATTCAACTCTCTTTGTGAATTTGATGAGGATGTATTTAATGAGTTGCACGTTGTTTGTTGATGAATTCCTCCTACAATATTAGCTGAAAGGGTGCATGTGTACGATATTTAGGCATTGACACACACCTCCACTTGTGATTTTTATGTAACTAATTTATTTTCATATTCTTCTTAAATCTTTAGGTGCACCTATAAATGCATACATACATATACATATTACATATGTGTGTGTTTGTAAATTATACTATTACTTATTTATTATGCAAAGAGTTGCACTATTTTATAGGCACAACCATCACAAAAATGTGCCTAGATAGACTAGCATTATTATGTGGGTGAGGGGGTTACTCATCTGTCATAATGAGTAATTATCACACCTACACTAGCATGCAAACATAACTATCATTAAATTATATATGCTCGTGTGTTATGATTCACAAAATGTTTGTTAATCAACACAAGTAGTCACACATTTTCATCCATTTTTTAGCTAAACTTAAAGCTACTTTGATTCCAATTAGTTCACTTCAATTATTCACATCCCATTTACATAATCACATATCCCCCTCTTGATTACTCATTCACTAGTTACCCCCCTCCCGGATACTTGTTCATACATGTATCCAATTACCCTTCTTATTGCCCTGCTACTTACTTGTGTGTACACGTAATTAGTATCCCCCTCCTAGTAACTTTTTCATACATGTAATCAATTTATACCCTCCTAGTAACTTTTTCATACATGTAATCAATTTATACCCTCCTAGTTACTTTTTCTTGCATGCAAACAATTACTCCCCTCCCGATTACTCATTCACCAGTTATCCCCTTCCTAATTACTTTATTTTCTCAAATCTTAGGACAATAGTAATCCACCTGATTCTATAGAGGTTGATGAACAAATATTATAGCATTAGTAATTGAGTTTTTCATTATCCTGTAAAGTGTTTCTTATGTTGAGATCTTTCCTTTGTGGTTATGGGATCCCACAATATATTTAATGAAACAACACTCTAGGCCCATGGAATGTATCACCTATCCAACTTCAACTCACAACATAAGGAAAACATTGGTTATAATCATAACAACATGAATAGTCAAGAATATCATGCTAACTAATGCATGCCATCATAAGAACATAACATTGCCATAGCATCATGAATATCAAATAACTACATGCTAACTTTTTTATGCCATCATAAGAACATAATATCATCATAATATGAATATCAAAGAATTATGTTCTAACCGCCACATTCCATCATAAGAACGTGACAAAACATACCATGAATATTGAAGAATCACATGCTAATTACCACATGTTATCACAAATAATCAAGTGTCACATGTTGACTGCCCCATGCCATCATAAGAACGTAACATTGTCACATTATCATTTATATCAAATAATTTCATACAGTATTAAAAGCATAACATCATCATAACATGAATATCAAAGAATTAAATGCTCACTACCAAATTCCATCATTACAACGTGAATATCAAAGAACTGCATGCTAACTAAAACATGTCATCATGATCATCATGAATAGTCAAGAACCACATATTAACTACTACTTTCCATCATAAAAACATAACATTATCACATCATAACAAATACTAAAGAACTGCATGCTAACTATTGCATGCCATATTAAGAACATTACATCACCTATGCATAATAGAACCATATGATATTTATGACATGTCCTCACGAGTAGCATAGAACTACATGAAATATCCTTAAGAAGCATAAAAATTCATAACATCATGAGATAATAATAATCAACGCAACAACTTGTCAAATGGATGTAGTTTGGGTGGTTGAGAGGAATGAATGTTACCCTCCTCACCCAGGTTCTACTCTTGTAAGTGACATGTTGCTCTTGTGGAGCCCTTTGTAATAAATGTTGTGATTGATGAGCTGACCATACCTTGATTCAGTTTGAATATCATGTATTGGAATTTTCCGTGGAGTATCCCTCTAACAAATGGTGAACCACATTTTAAAAAAAATAATCAATGCAACAAACAACATGTGAAGAAACATAATAACTAGCAATACTTGACCATTTATGCACATGAGAACACATACATCACATTAGATACTATAGTAAAAGATCATGTCGAAATATCAACTTAGTCTATTGAGTTAGTTGTTCTAGGTTCACTAGTCCTAGATGACAAAAACATAGATGAGCATTATCGGGTTAGGGGATTATTGGGTTACTACTCAATCATAGTCAACTTGTTGTGCCAACAACTCCCGTTGAATTTCACTCCAATGGCGAAATTTATGGGGCCCCTTTTATTAAAATTTATGGTTAAATATGGATAGCTAAGAATAAGACTCGGGAACTTAAGTTGTCTAGAGGTTTCCATACTTACAGCCTATTTTAAAAGCTTGAGTTATTATCTTAACCTTCATAAGTTTGATTGCATTTTCCTATATTAATTCTCCAAAATCAAGATCCTTCAAACAAAAATTTGATTGAATTTCATCTGACCAAGTGTATCAGGATATCTCTAATCAACCTCAACAACATCGAAGTCATCTCATCGGAAATTACTCATTGGAATATACTCTAACACATCCTTTTTCATCTCCAACAACCTTATCTCAAAATTGTACATGCCTTATCGGCATATACCCGACACAACTTTTTGACACCCTGATAAGACTTATCATCAAGATAGTAGTCCGATATATGCTCTATTAAACCTCAATAAGTGATACCTCGAATACTTGTTTCAAACTTACCTTATTAGTATATCCCCTGATACAATAATTTCAAACCTTTGATGAACTTACCTCGATAGCTCTATATCAAACATTCCCCATCGGATTATTCCATGATACACCCTTCTTGCATTTATAACGAACACACTTCGAGATCTCCATATCAAACATACTTGATCAGAATGATCTTCAATGCAATATTTTGAAAATACTAATAGTTATATCTAGACAAGCTTCATGTCGAACCATTCTCATCAAACTTGTGATATCAGGATCATGATAACCTCCCCTCATGAACCGTCACAAAAATACATTGTCAACAAAACCTTTTGGTCATGGTAACTCTTATACCTTTTGGTCATGGTAACTCTTATCACCCCGAACAACTCGAGGTATTCCCTCAATCTATCCTACAATGTCTCACTAATAAAATATTGAAATATTATACTCAATGGAGTATCGAAACCATACAATCAGGTGTATGAAATAATTGTTGAAAGAAATCAAATCCCTGCAATCCTTACAAATATAATGTACAATCTATGATGCTTTGGGAAATAAATGTAGTAAATGATCCATGTGTTTGTCGAGACATGTAATAAAACTTCCATCATCATAATGTTAATTGCAGAATGATTTCAAATCTAAAAAACATGAAAAAAGTAAATTAACGTGTAGTATTCATTATTTCATTTGTTTAACCAAGTGTTTAGTTCAGATCCTCCAATGTACATAACTTAATCCCTAGTTTTTATTGTTCAACATGAAATATATAAGATGTAAGGGTGAAAGGGAGTTACTTAGAAAGATGTTGAAGAGGTTCCAGGTCCTACAAGTACATAAGGGATGAAGTCCTTTGATATTGGTCACCTTACATATTTTAGGATGATCTCAAATGGGATGAAATGTACTAGATGTATGCCGAAGGTGATTTTCCTCCAAATCATGATAACTTGGTAGTGTATGAGAACACTAGAAAGAGAAATGGATTGGGCCATTAATTCCAAACCAGTGGCCATGTCATATAATGATGTGAAAGGTGGATATATGAACAGATCAACCTGAAAACTGAGAGAGTGGTGATTAGTAGGGGAGATCCCATAGCTTCTCTAAACCCCTATGCCTATCTAAAATTGTACAAGTTTAAGAATCCCTAGGTATTTCTTAATAAGTTGTGCATGGGCCAATTTACCATCGAAAACCTTATTTCAATGGCGATGATTAAAAAATTGTGGGTCGAAGGTAGGAATTTTACAGAGAAATCCAGCTATAGGTACCATGTTTAGTACTTTAAGTGTCCATACAAACTGATTATGGCCATGGTGTTTTAGTTATATGGATAATATGGTGTGTCTCACTTTATACTTGATTATACTTCCATAGTACATCGCATTGCAAAAACAAGGCAAGTCTTCAATTGGGATAACATCCTATATGCAAACATTCTAAATAATATCTAAGCTAGCAAAGAGGTACAAAGGGACAAACCCGCTGACTTTTCATGTCTACATTACTTATTTATGTTATATGTGCCACAAATTCCTTTCCACAAATGGGTTGGAATTGGAACCCTAGCCTACTCTAGGTGCATGTCTATTTTCATAAATTATGGTATCCAATTTTAGGTTCTATCTCTATGATATTTGTGATAATATTTTGGCTCCGTTGTACACTATTACTTTCAATAAACCCACCCCTATATTTTCGAAGATGCTTTCACAATATTGTAGAAAATGTATGACTAGTATATGTTTGATCTTTTTACCTATATCAATATTTTCAGCATCTTATCCATACCACATTCCTTGCTAGCATGCATACCCGATAGGTTGGTCCCAAGGGAGATTTCTTACCAAACCTTTGTCAAGGGGATTTCCTCATCTGTCACATCTGAAAAAAGAGAGCTTGGCCTATACTCCCTACTAAAATAGGCTTGTACAGCTTAATCAATCCTCCTCATGCCCAGAAGGAAGCCTTTTTTCTTGAGGAATTCTAGATTTGTTTGGCACCCGATATGAAACATGATCTAAGGAAGATAATTGAAGAACAATTCAGGTTTGTGGGTGTGAACCCTACATATAGGAATGAATTTGATCCCCGTGAGATCATTTTTCAAGGATCCACCAATTATTATTAAGTGTTGAGTAAAATTCAAGACAGTAGCTAGAAGGTAGCTCTCCATTTACATCGGGTAGTCTCATTGAGCATGGATAAGGATGACATGCAAGTTGCTTTTGGGGTAAGTCTAAACATGATGTAGTGAAGAAAGAAGTTGAGAAGGATAAAAGAGAATCCCTCATAAATAATTTTTTGAAGGTCAAATAAAAATTGAAACAAAAACAAAGTTCCCAATCATCCTAAGGGAAAGAAGCAAAAGAAAAGTCCAAGAGGGAATCCTAAGAGAAAGTGTGAAAAGATGCCAAGGATGCCAAGAAAAAAGAAGCAAAAGAAACATTAAATCCATAAGAGAAGGCCTGAAAATATATAGAAGAAAATGCCCAAAAAGAGGCCAGGGATTCCAAGAGAAGAGAACTTGAAGAAAAATTGAAGGCAAGAGAAGAAGAAAAGAGAAAGGGAGAAGCATCCCAGAGAACTTTCATGGAGGAAAAGAAGAAAAAAGAGGAAGAGAAATTAAAACTTGCAGAAGAGGAAAATAAAATAAAAGAAGAAGTTGAAGTTGAGAAACTTAGGAAACAACAACATTAATAACAATTGAAGAAAGAACAAGAGTCTCGAGCAGCTAAAGAACAAAGAAAACAAAAAGAGACTGAGGAACAACAAAATATGAAATTGCAAGAAACGGAAGAAGAAAGAGAAAAACAACTTGCATTGCTTTCATTTCTAGTCAATCCAGGTACTCCACTGTCTATGGTACCTGGGGGTCATCTTATACAGATCTCATGAATTGTGATAATATTTTTGTGTCCCTTGGAGATTATTATTTCAACAAATAAAATAAGAGTGTAATAAAAATGCCCTCAAAGAGAGAGTTGGAGGGACACCAAAAAATATGATAGTTTGGAATCTTGTTGATAAAGATCCTCAAGATATCGATGCTAATACAAATTCCTTATTGGGAGAAATAGTCAATCCCAATTCCATGACAGTGGGAGATATAAATTAGTTGATAAACTAGTACAAGGAACAATTAATAGAGTCACGTAACCATTATAGGGATGAGGCTAACCAATTGATCAAAGAGCGTGAAGAAAAAATTTCCTCCTTAAAGGATGGAAAAGAATATGTTGTGTATAAATTATAGAATTATCATGGATAGAACAAGTTAACTTTGGATTTCCTTAGAGAAGAGGCACTTACAGAAAATTAAGCATTGAGAGAAGCCCAAAAAGTATTTTTTATAAAGATGGATGAGTTACAAAAATACTATGATCAAATTACTAGGCTATCAAATCAAGCATAGATTCAAGAGGACGAATGGAAGTGTAATGCCCTATGGTAAGCCCTGGACATGTGTGATGTGGTTAGTTTTCATTATAGTGGAACTAGGTGCCTATACTATGGACTAGGAAATTATTATTGTTATTTTATTAATATTTCTTTAATTGAATAATAGCTCAACATGGACAACTAACGTGGCTGGGGGGTCATGGATTCCACATATGAGGGGGTTGGGGTTAGGATTTGATGCTCTTCCTAGCAGTAATTTATGTTTCCTAATTTTAATTTTATTGGACTTTACAGATCCTATTACACCTATTTGATGCTTCACATGCACCCGTGCACCCTCACGTGATGAGAATATTCCTTATTAGATGTCAATGGGACCTACTCTCCTGTATCTCATGTCTTATGTGCCCTATTTGACTATTTTATCCACCATGCACTTGATTTGTGTAAACCACACACTAATTCGAGTTGTCTTGAGTTAATCAAAGTAAATTTGGGTCAATTTGAGTGATCTTCAGTCAATTAAAGTGATTTTTGGGGAATCCGAGTTAGTCTTGGTAAAGTTGAGTTGTCTTGAGTGGATGGGAGTGATTTTAGGGGAATTCAGTTAGTCTCGATGAATTTGAGTTGCCTCTAGTGGTTGGGAGTGTTTTTTAGTGAATTGGGGTCAGTCTAAGCGGATTCGAGTTGCTCTCTTGAGAACTCGAATGGTCATCCAATGATTTGGAAAAAGCCTCAGTGAATTAGAGTTGCTTGCTAGTGAACCTTAGCTAGCATCTTCTAGTGAAATCAAATTTCTATGAAGGGATTTGAATTGGCATTCATTCAGTATTCTTGTTTTTTCAAGGTTTCTCTCCCATGAATTCAAATGTCTATGGATGGATTTGAATTGTCTTTTTGCACATAATTATCACACCCTTTTTGTTTTGCAGGGAAACTTGGAGACCTGTGAGGGTCATTGAACATCGATCTATTACAGCAAGGATATGGGTTAGATTTGCTATTAAACACAAAAATACCTCAGAACAATTATTTGTCTCTGATTTGGTCACGTGAATCCCGAAGGTGGGTGGTGATGTCCTAAGGGATTATGTAGCGAGGGGAATCCCATTGCACTGGGTAGTGTTGATGCAGAGAAAGTAAGTGGTGAGGGGTTGCGTTGATTTTCTCAAGTTGTGGCCTAAGTATTTTATGTTTAGATCCAATTTTGAGAATTCCCTAGCATGTGGATCTGTGGCCTCAATTGAGGGTCACCTGTTCAAGAATTATTGACTTGGCTATGTTTAAGGCTGGGTGCAACGTTGTATTGTTGAAGCTAGTTGCGCTATTAAGAGATAAGTATTCTTTGGAGAAATATATTAAGTGTATTGTTGCATATGTCCCTGTGGATGTTGATTTATATCTGTTATTTTAGGATGCATATTCGATGTTATTATTATCTTATATGGCTGAATTAGTAGAGTTAACTTGGCATCTCACATAGCAGACTTGTTCATGTGTTATAGCAACTAGTAGATATTGTTTTGTGTATGTTTTATGATAGCCAATAGTTATGGTTTTTAGGAAGATCATATGCCTTAGATGGAAGCTGTGGATTTGATATTATACATGTTTAAATGGTTGTATATTAGTGTTTTAAATCTGATTTAATTAGTGGTGTAAATCTGATTTATTTTTAGTATTGAAAAAAATGAATTGTTAAAGTATTGTAAAGCTGATTTTTGTAGCATTTGTAGATCTGGTTAAGTATGTGGTTTAATGATTGTAATAAACATGATGCTTATGGTTAAATTACATGTGAAAAAGGTTACTTAGATATAGTTGAATTCATGTAAGAATTTCCTTACATCGCATGTGTATGTGGGGAAAAGCATGCATTGGAAGAGTCATCTTCCTTTAATGACTAATTTTTTTATTTATCTATCTTATTGGCATGTTATCCTAGCATAATTTAAACCTTATTCAAATATGTATTCAATTGAATCATCCCTTTCCCTATTAAAATCCCGATGTATCTGGCCCCATTGGTGTGATTTGGGGTTTGGTACACTACATGAATATAATGCAAGATAAGTTTGATGAACTTCTTGATTAGAAGCAACATTATAAGGAAACCCCTGAGGTGTTACAGAGGATGGATAAGAAGGAAGGTGCAATAATCAAAATATGGTTAAATTATTAGAAAACCACTTGTATGGAAATCAACAAAATTGTGAATATTGTCGATCAATCCGGTCGTTGGATATGAAATTCTATTGATTCCATTATTGACAAGTTCAATATGGCATCCCTTGATAACTTAAACAAAGAACATCTGATTAAATTGAAAATCACAAATGTGGATCAAGATCAAGACCAAAGCAAGGAGGTAATTAGTCAACTTATAAAGGAAAATGAGGAATTGTTGAACAATTATAAGTATAGGCCAATCAAACTTGCCACCCTTTTCTATGCATTTGTGAAGAGAATTAGGAAGGATTTAGAATGAGAAAAGAAGCAAATATATATGATGATGAGCTACAATTTGAAACAGTGAAAATGAACAAGTAGGACAAATTTAATAAATTAATTCTCTGTGGAAATCCTTCCATCAAAGTGCTAAATAGATTAGTTTTGATTTTTTTTATTTTTTTTATTTTGTATGATTAAAATGTAAAGACAATTATAAACAACTATCAGTTGTCCCTAGAATTCCATATTTAAAAGCAAAACCTTATGATGTTGAAAAGGGTGTTGGTGGCAAGCGACACTTTTTCATAAACTATGTACACTATTGTTATTGAATGATTGAAGAAGTGGACTCAGATGTAACTCTTAGAGGCATATTTTGAATATCTGAATACCAAATATTGTTCCTCATTGTTTCAATGATATTTATGATTGTTTTTTCATTTAATGCAGATAAAAATTACGTTATCTTCATGTATGAATGATTTCATAATTCAGTTTTTCAATAGTTGCATATAAATTATAGGAATATGTATTATTCTTAGAATAATTAGTTGTTATATTGTGTCGATATATATTTTGAATACAAATTTATTTGTTGTGATGAATTGTTTCTCATGTTATAAGTTTGTATTCATCCATGTGATTTAACGCCTCCTCGTTAGAAGCTTTGCTCCTGATCAATATAGGTTTAAATTTAGTTTTATTTTCATCTTTGTAAAATAGGTTGATTTGTCCTTAGATTATATTGTTTTTGTAAGTTATATGAGAAAACTCCTATTAATCAACAAAACAAGTACATATTGATACATAGACAAGCCATTGGATTTCCATCGGCCCAACATAAAACAACCTATCCATCACTTGAAAACAATTAATACAACTAACCATCACCACACTAAACCATCAATAAAGAGACTCGGTCATTGAGTTGACCGACATAGATATTTTCTCTTCTTTCAAAAATCGATCCACCTTGGAGTAGAGGATTTCAAGACTATTACTAACTGATGCAAATATGTTTTAGAGGCTATATGCATATGATCTACATTTGTTTCCCTTTCACTCTCTGAATTGCTAGATTTGTGAGGGTGTTTCTAGCCACTTGAGAGTGGTGTCATAACCATTAGCATTGCCCTCTTTAAGACCAAGGGGATTTTATAGAGAACTGGTGGCAATTTTGATGATGGGGGTTGTTGGGATGCATAAGAAGGCTACAACTATGATCAAGTAGAGTTAGGTGATTTAGCTAAAGATTTTCTCCTCAACTGAGAAGTCGAGGTACTCTTGTTACTCTTTCCTTCATGGAATCCTTTGGGCCTTATTTTCATGATGGGAACTGGGGCTATAGTACAAGCCTCCTTTAGATGCCCACGTTGCTCACAAGATATACCTCTAAAGGTTGTGTTTTCATAATAAATGAGTTGCAAGTGGGGAGTATTTCCACCCTAGTCAATAAATATTTTCCCAGGCAACCCCTTGCTAATATCCAACTCAATGCAAATGCAATCAAAATTGGCTAAGCCTTTCAAGATTATCTATGTAACACTCTTGATAAAATTACCTAAGCAGTTGCCAATGATAGACAAATATTATAGAGACCAAAGGTACATAGGGATATTTGGGAACCTTACCCAAACTAGAGTAGCCATAGCTGAGATGGATAAAGGGTTAAAATCAGGGAACCATTTCTGCATATAAAAACATGAGTTTCCCTAGAGCCATGGCCCTTCTTCAAAGACTCGGTCACAATTTTCTTATGTCAATAAGTAGGCAATGAAGAACCCCTTGAAGCATAGAAAAAGTTCATGATCTACTATCCAAGATTGCTTTGTCCACCCATTTAATCATGGAGCAAAGGGCCAAAGCCCATTGAATCTACAAATGAGGGTTGTTTTGTTGAAATTGTACCCATTGATAATGGCATGGGATTCTTTTAGTTTCATTATAGGTGTTTCCTTTGAATGCTCAACTATGATGTTTGATCCCAACAATGCCCTTGGCTTCAAAGTCACATCTCCAGGTACTTCAGTATTCACGACTTCTTTGAAAGAGAAATGCTTGAAGGAGGTCGGCATTGAGGAACCCCCTTCTCCACCCCGCAATCATGAAACAAGAAATATGGTTGCATATTTAGCAATCCCTGCACTCCCCTATCCAAGTATATTCCTAAAGATATTGGACCTGAAAGAGAAGTTGCAAGTAGCTTCCAAAAATCTCGGTCAAGCTATGGATTTTCGAAAGAATCAGAGCGATTTGTTAAAAACCTGTGTCAACCCTCCTCTTTATTTCATTAGTATATTTTGTTGGACGAATATGCTTTGTAAGTAGTCCTATTAGTATGTTGTATTATCCCACATTTATGGGGAGTAATAGTTGTTAAGTCTTCCAGTTAGTATGTTGTATTAACCCACATGCATGGGGAGTAATAGTTGTCTAGATTATACTTAATATATAAGTACGTGTTGAGGACAATGAAGGTATCCATGAGTTATTTGTATTGAGATTTCTTAAAGGAGGTTTCCCCCTCGAAGTGGCATGTGACCAATAAAATATCTTCTATGCTCTGTTATTTCTGTTTTATCGTGTAGTTTCATTGTTTATTACAGGAGGTTCCTCATATATGGTATCAGAGCACTTTCTTGGGCTCGCTGGATGGAATTTCTGCCTTTTTTTTTTCTTTTGCAGTGCTTCCTGGTGTTGTGATTATTGCAGTAGTTCTTCCTCTTCATATCAGTATTATTCATTTAGATCAGGGAATAAACCCTATCCACTTAACTATGGGAAGTACTTGGGCACAGCCCTAAAACTCATTGTGAGGATTACCACAGGAACCTCGAAGTAGTTGGCCATTCAGAGGAACTTCCAAGAGAAAAGGAAAACGACCCCTACCTGATTGAGTAGTTAAACCTGTGAGGTAAGCCAAGAGATGTCATTTGTGGAAAAGCGGTTGTCAGTTTTACCTAACCCGTGGAGACAAGGGTACTGCCCCAATATGCAAGTCGTTAGACATGATTGGTGGTTGAGTGAATCCCTTGAACCTTTAGGAAGCTAAACATACCTGGGGACCATATCCATTTCTAGTTGATAAAGCACAGATTCCAGAACGGCCACAGATCATGGTCTCCATTTCCAACTGATCAAGCACAGATTTCCAAAACTGCCATAGATCATTTCCACCGAACCGAAACAAACAAATAAAAACTGATTTTTGGCCATATCTTCTTTTATTTAGATCCATTTACCTTGAAAATTCATTGTAACCCCCGTAATCCAATTCTGCATATTTCCTTCCTTGAGGACCCTATCCCAAATTCCACTTCTCGAAGCCCTAAATTCCACATTTGTCTATTTTAAGGGTTTTCCATAAATTTTGTGATTCTCACACAATCACCTTCAAATTTTTCCACTGTGTTCGTTTCCCATGTATGCTTCAATGTCCCTCTCTGAAAAATCTTCCCATTCTTTCACTCCGCTTTTGAAATTCGCATTTTCTGCTTCCCTGTCCCTCAGAAAGTGTCCAAAACCCAATCAAAGCCCAATTACCCACTCGAGTTTTTCCCAACTCAAAATTTTCATTTTCTAAAACCCTTTCCGATTTTGTTTTTCTACCCATTCCCAAAATGTGTGTGTGTGTGTGTGTGTGGTTGTCACCCACGCCGGAGCAAATAAACAAATGGAAGAAGAACTTGTTGCCATCAAGTCCAAACTTGAAGACCTAGATCAAAAGTTTCTCGGCCTCCATCTTCAGCATTCACCCATGAGCAACCGACGACAACTCGAGTCTTTTGCAGACACCGGGTTCTCTTCCTCTAGCTACTTTTGTGGGATAAAGCTTGATTTTCCTCGCTTCAATGGTGATGATCCGACTAGATGGAATTATAGGGCAAAACAATATTTCAGTATGCATAACACTTTTTATGTCAATAAATTCCCACTTGCATCCTTTCATTTGGAATATGAAGCTCTTCAATGGTTTCATTAGTACATCAAGGCTCATGCTGAGCCAAACTGGATAGATTTTTGCCAACTCCTTTTGTAATGCTTTGGCCCTAGTGCTTTTGATGACTTCACATGAGCACTCACCAAACTTCGCCAAACTAGCACTGTGAGGTAGTATCAGACTGAATTTGAGAAACTTTCCAATCACATAGAAGGATTACTTGATGCATTCTACCTAAGTTGTTTTATCAGTGGTTTGAAGGATGCAATCTGATCTGAGGTTAAAATGTTAAGTCCCAAAACAATGATGGAAGACCTAGGGATGGATGAGTTAGCAGAGGACAAGATCAGGGCTCAACAATGCCCCAAAACCACTTTTGTTCAATTCAAAAATATGGTTCCCCAAAGACCTCAAAGTCCGCTAGCTCCTAGAACCACTCCTATCAAGCATTTGTCTGAAGTCGAGATGTGGGAAAGTAGGGAAAATGGATTTGTTGTAATTGTGATGATAAATTCACTCGGGGACATTGATGTGTTGAGCGAAAGCTCTATCTCCTAGAAGCAGATTCTTTGCTTGCACCAAAAATTTATGGTGATACTCAGGACCTAGTAGCTGATGAGGATAACATTCAATAGCTGCCTGTTGACCATTATTTTCTAGACATCCATCCATAGATATCTCTCCATGCATTAGTCGGAGTCACCACCCCAAAAACCATGCAGGTCAGGGGTTTCTTCAAAAATATCCTTCTTACAATACTCCTTTATCCTGGTAGCACTCATAACTTCATTGACCCCATGGTCGCCAAACAGGCTGATTGGTTAGTCCATCCTTGCTCCAACTTTGAAGTCATGATTGCCAATGGGGGAACCTTATCTTGGAAAGGGAAGTGTCGTAATGTGTGAATCTCTATTGGGGATTATAACTTGCGCTCTGACGTGTTTGCCTTGCCCTTAGGCGGATGCGATGTGGTTTTGGGCGCTCAATGGTTACGCACACTTGGACCCATTTTATGGGATTTTGTTGAACTTTGGATGAAGTTTTTAGTCAATGGGAAAAAACACACATTGAAGGGATTACAACCAGGGTCTCTCAGCATCATCAGTTCACATCGCATGGAAAAGCTCCTTAAGAATAATTCACATGGTGTCATCACTCAACTCCATTTCATTCAGATGCAACCTTCAATGGTTTCAGCTACTCCCTTGAATCTACAAAAAAAATTGGATTGATATGCATGTGTTTTTGTTGAGCCAGTGGGATTTCCACCTTCAAGATCAGAGGACCATCATCTTTTGCTCCTTCCTGAAAGTACCATTGTATTCCGCTCCTTCCTGGAAGCGTCCCTCCCAACACCAGGCCCTATCTCTACCCGTTTCACCACAAGACGGAGATTAAGATGCTTGTTCAAGCCTTACTGAAGCAAGGTATTATTTTCCCTAGTACTAGTTCATTCTCTTAACCCATTCTTCTTGTCCAAAAAAAATATGGGTCATGGCGCCTCTGCATTGAATTTCAAGCACTTAATCACATCACAATCAAGGATAAGTTTACAATCCATGTTGTTGATGAAATTTTGGATGAGCTTCATGGTGCTCATTTTTTCTCCAAGTTGTATCTTTGTTCATGGTATCACCAAATTCAGGTTCATGAGTATGACATCCCTAAAACAGCTTTCCGCGCACATGATGGCCACTATGAATTTTTGGTCATGTCATTTGGCCTCACAAATGCTCCTTCCACATTCCAGGCATTGATGAATAAAATATTCTGGACCTACTTGGGAAACTTCATTCTGGTATTCTTTGATGATATCCTCATATATAGTAAAACATGGGCCAAGCATATCCAACATCTGGATCTTGTGTTGCAACTTTTCTGTGATCATCATCTCCATGCCAAACATTTTAAATGTGTTTTTGGGTAGAAGGAAGTAGAGTATCTTGGGCATATTGTTTCATCAGAAAGGGTTTGTGTAGTTCCTGCCAAAATAGATGCCATGAAAAATTGGCTGCATCCTCGGACCCTTAAGAGCCTTCATGGGTTTTTGGGACTGAATGGATACTACCGCAAGTTTGTCAAAGATTATGGGAAGATTGAATCTCCAATAACAACTCTACTGAAAAAAGGATTCTTTTACATGGACAGATGTTGTTGAGTGTGCATTTGACAAATTGAAACATGCTATATGTACCACAACTATTCTATATATGCCCGATATTTCCAAACCCTTCATTATTGAGAGTGATTCCTGCGACAATAGACTTGGTGTTGTCCTCCTTCAAGATGAACATTCCACTGTGTTCACCAGGAAATCCCTTTCTGGTAGGAATTTAGTCGTCTCTACGTATGAGAAGGAAATGATGGCTATTTTGCATGCAGTACAGAAGTTGCAGCCATACCTCTTATGGAATCATTTATGCATCAAGACTGATCACCAGAGTCTGAAATATTTCCTGGAACAATGGGTCTCATCCCCAACATAACAGAAATGGGTCACCAAACTCATAGGTTATGACAATGAGATCACTTACAAGGAGGGTAAGGATAATCTTGTGGCAGGTACTCTTTCCCACAAATTTGATGACCATGTTTCTCTTTCTACTATTTATATGCCTATTCCAAACTGGTTACACTCTGTTCAACAAGGATATGTCGATGACTCTTCATTATTTGAAATCATCCAATAGTTGGCCAATAGCCCTTCCGTTGTACCGCATTACTCTTTGGATGTTTCTTCTATGAGATACAAGGGTCATCTGGTGCTTCCCCAAAGCATGGATCTTAAACACACGGTATTCTATGAACTCTATGCTTCTCCATTGGCAGGGCACTATGGGTTCCTCAAAACATATGAGTGAGCACGGCATAACTTATTTTGGAAGGGAATGAAACGAGAAATTCAATAGATGGTTGTCGAATGTGCTACCTGTCAACGTGACAAGGGTGAAACTACACTCCTTCCAAGATTACTCGAACCTTTTCCCATCCCTACAAGGATTTGGACAGATATTTCAATGGATTTCATCAAATGGATCATTAAATTTGGAGGCAAGACCATTATATTGGTTGTGGTTGATAGGCTCTCCAAATTTATTCATTTTTGTGCTCTCATACATCCATATACCGCCTCCTTAGTCGCTCAAATTTTCATGGACCAGATATTTCATCTTCATGGAATCCGTTCTTCCATTGTCTCAAACTGCGACACAACTTTCACAAGTCATTTTTGGACCGAACTATTTTGCCTCACTAGCACCAAACTGAATATGAGTTCAGGATTGCACCCACAAACATATGGTCAGACTAAAGTCATCAACAAATGTTTGGAAACTTATCTTCGTTGCTTCACCTTTGAAAAACAACATCAGTAGGAAAAGTGGCTCCCTCTTGTTGAATGGTGGTACAATACTTCCTACCATACTGCATCCAAAATGGCTCCATATGAAGCAGTTTATAGTCAAGCAACTCCAATACTCCTCCCATACACCCCCAATAGTTCACCAGTTCAGGAAGTTGATATGGTTCTTCGAAACCGATATCATATTCTTCACATTCTGCGAGACAATATTCACATGGAAAGAAACCGCATGAAACAATAGATCGATTAGCACCGGTGTGAGCGCGCTTTTCAAGTCAGTGATATGGCTTTTCTTCGTTTGCAGCCTTACAAGAAATCCTCCTTGAAACTAAAAGGGAATCAGAAGATCGCTCCAAAGTTATATGGACCATATAAGGTCTTTAGAAGATAGGTTCCATGCTTGTAAATTGGAACTTCCTCCTTCGTCTCGCATTCACCCCGTATTTCATGTCGCGTATATGAACAAAGTGATTAGCACCAACATTAGAGCACAAATTCTTTTACCAGAAATGGATAATGAATGATCCATCATTTTGGAGCCGGAGGGAATCCTCAATAAGCGCACTCATCATGTTCGCTCTCGGTCCATCACAAAGGTCTTAATTCAGTGGCACAGAATACAACCAGAGGACGCTACATGGGAACCACTCCTTCATATTAAACAACAACTTACACATCTAAAGCTTTAAGGACAAAGCTTTTTTAAGAGGGAGGGGATGTTAAGAACCCGTGTCAACCCTCCTCTTTATTCGTTAGTATATTTTGTTGGATGCATATGCTTTGTAAGTCGTCACATTAGTATGTTGTATTGTCCCTCATTCATGGGGAGTAATAGTTGTTAATTCGTCTAGTTATTATGTTGTATTATCCCATTTTCATGGGGAGTAATAGTTGTCTATATTAGACTTGGTATATAAGTATGTGTTGAGGGCAATGAAGGTATTCAAGAGTTATTTGTATTGAGCTTGCACAAAGGAGGCTGCCCCCTCTAAGTGGCCTGCGATCAATAAAATCTCTTATGCGCTCTGCTTTTTTTGTTATATCGTGCATTTTCATTGTTTATTGTAGGAGGTTCCTCACAAAAATATCATGATCTACTGTCCATGATTGCTTTGTCCACTCGTTTAATCCTGAAGTAAAGGGCCAAAACCCATTTAATCTAAAAATGAGGGTTGTTTTATTGAAATTGTACCCACTGATAATGGCGTGGGATTCTTTTAGTTTCATTGTAGGTGTTTCCTCTGAATCCTCAGCTATGATGTTTGATCCCAACAATGCCCTTGGCTTCAAAGTTGCATATCCAAGTACTTTAGTCTTCACGACTTCTTTGAAAGAGAAATGCTTGAAGGACGTCGGCATCGAGGAACCCCCTTATCCACCCCGCAATCATGAAACAAGAAAGATGGTGCATCTTTAGCAATCCTGCACTCCCCTGGCCAAGCATCTTCCTGAAGATACTGGACCTAAAAGAGAAGTCGCAAGTAGGTTCTAGAAATCTCAGTCACGCTATGGGTTTTCGAAAGAATCAGAGCGACGGGATTCAAAGGGCCCATGTGAAAACATTGAGTAGATCCTGAGAGGAAATGCACAAAAAAATGTAAAACCCTGAGCCTTCAAATCAATAACCTTCTCCTGGAGCATCGCCTAGTTCTGGAATTACATAAAGGAAGACCCGACATGAATCAAGCACACTATATCTAAGGCTATAAGGGATATGGTGGCCATAACAGACAAACTAAAAGAAACAAGTACCTCGTTCACTCCAGGGCCCACCTGGTCACGAACATTCACAGGAGAAGACTTGTAGTAAGAGGATCACCTTTGAACCAAGGCTGCAAGAGGCATGGCGGCCAGGAACGATGAGTTGGAGACAACGTGCAAGCTTAGGTTTAGCGGTGTTAAGTTTTGCAAATCCATCATGTCCTTCCAACTAAAAAAAAAGGAATAACCTATCGACCCGACCATTTGCACCAATCCGACGCCCAGCAGAACACCACCGCCGCCTAAATGGAGCCCTGGTCGTCCGATTGGTGCAAATGGTCGGGTCGATAGGTTATTCCAAAAAAAATCATTGTTTTGAAAAGTTAACTAACCCTAGATTATATTATTAAATTTAAAAGAAATACAAAATATACTTTCAAAATCATAGCGACAACTAGGCCCACATACCAGTCGAAAAGTATCACACCAAACATGACCTAGCCTAACTTGGAGCGTGCAATTGGGTACATTCCCTTACTATTGGCGTGGTTATTTTGACCCATCAATACGACTGTAGTGGATTACAAAGTTAGTTTATGAGACAATGCATAAGAGGTTAACATTTAGGGGGTTGATGGACTAGAGTTAGGGGTTAGGCATTACATGTTAGTGGGTTACATGTTCAAGGTTAGGTAGGTAGGGATTTGATTAAGAAAGAGTTATCTAGGATGTACTAGCGGCCATTATGTCTACCTTTTAATATGACACAAATGAAGTAATTAATTGGCACATTATTTGCGATGATAAATTTAATTTTTATCCAACATAAATGGTGGTGTTAATTCCAACACTATTTTAGACATTTGTCATAAAAAAATTGATACATAAATTTTATTTTAGAGTAATTAGGATTATATTTCTAATTGCAAAATACCGGTAATTACAATCAATAAACATGATAATAATAATAAATCAATTTTGAAGAGCCATTGAGAAACGAATTTTTTGTAATGTTTCTCTGATGGAAAAACTGTAAAAAATGAAAAAACCACGATTAATCATGGTTAAGCATGATCATTATAGTGAGGAATGCAAGGTGTGGTGGCAGGAGTGGGAGGGGTACTAATGGAAGCTAAAGGAAATAAAGTGAAATCATTTGCATGGGGGTTGGGAAAAAAACAAACAATCAAGTAGAATGGTTAGCCTTAATGCAAGGAATTGAAATTCTTATTCCCTTAAAGATATCAAAAATCCTCATTTTTTGTGACTCCAAAATCGTGATTCAAAAAATGTGCAATTACTTCAAAGGGAACTCTTCAAATTATGGAAGAACGAAACAAAGGATTCTTAATATTTTCTCTAATCCAAGCTCAATCCTATTTTTCCACATTAAGAGAGAAAACAATAGGATTGTTGACGACCTGGAAAACCATGGAGCTAGGTTAAACAAAGGCATGATTGTCTTTGATTCCCATGCCCCGTTTAGGAAATGGGTTCCATGTTAACAATAGGAAAAGTGATCAATGGTCTAGGAAAGGCCAAGGGTAGTCACAAGTCCAAACAATTGAAAATGATGGATATGAGGGTGTATCTCGACACTCCTCTCTAAGCAAAAGGAAAATGATGATTCAATCCCATGGCCATTAGGGGGGGACTTGCAGCAAAGATAGGTACATTTAAGAATTAAAGGAAATAATTTATACGATAGAAGAGGAGTTAAGGTCATCGTATGGGAGGTCTTCTCCATCATTTGACATGTTCAGTCCCACACAAGCATGAAAGTGAAGGCAATTGCGATGGGTGATTACAAGAGGTAGACCCTCAATGAAAATCGACTATGGTAGAGGAATGGGGAAATATTGAGCTTGAGAATTGGTCTAAAGAGGAAAACTTGTGTATTAATTTGGCCTCCATTGGTATTCAAGCAATGGTGAGTTTCACCTTTTATTTTTTGGTAGAGGCTACATCTTCTAGGAAGAAGGAGGGGCATTTATAACAAATTCTTATGACAACAGGTAGCTAGAATTATCATTGCATCCAACTATAGACAAAAGGACATGAGAATTTCATCAACCTAAGTGTTGAGGAAGTAGAGGAAACAATTGAAGAATGGACCTATCTCTTAGTAGCAAGCAGTAGCATTCCTTCCTGGCGAGATATTTTCAATAATTTAAGGAATAATTAGGAAGAATTTAAGATAATGTTGAGGGTGGTGTATGAAGGAATTGGGGGCATAAATGAGAGGATAACAAGACTGACATGAGAGGCGAGGCTCAATGGGGACAACATTGCATGCCTGGAATCCATAACTGACAGTTTGGACAATAATATGTGTAATCAGATGGCCCTAATGGACAAAGTTAGGAAATGTCTAGAAAAATTGATTAAAAAGAACCAGTGTATCCACTGTCAAACATCTCCCTTGGATGAAGCCAAGCCCATGGATGAAATTCAGTGATCCATCCAGTATATGGAAGAATCAACAGGAAAGGATATGATTCTAAATGGCGGTCCTCTCTAGTACTTATAGGCATGCATTTTTGTCTTATGTTATGTAAGCAGTTTGTAAGGTTTTACAGCACTCGTGCAATAGAGGCAGATGAAAAAACTATGGAAATTTTTCATATGGAGCAGAGAAGTATGTGGTATGGACTCTACTTGTTTTAGTCTGAATTTTGGATTTGTGTATGAACCTCTGTAAATGCTCATTGTTCTTAGCTTTTTAATACAAATTACCTTTAGTTTTTGTTATAAAAAAAACAATGAGGAATACAGGGATGTTGTGAAAGGTGTAAGAAATAAAAGATAGAAATATAAAATTGTGAATCCAAACAAAAGGTTCAATGAAAAGATCGTATCCACATAATGCTATTGATTTTGTATTATACTTGAATACAATGTTTAAGTATGTTTTCAATTTGTTAATGAAATATATGAGATGATGATTGTGACGATGATAATCATCCTCATCGTCGTCGTCATCAAATTTAAGGTCACAGTCTGACCAAATGTCAAATTGACTTATGAGATCCTTTTATTTGTGGGATGAGAAACGTAAAGATTTGACTATCTTCTTTTGTTTTGTTTGTTTGTTTGTTTGATTGTTTTAGTTAGAGGTTCAACCATTCGGGAGTCCGACTGCTACTTGGAGGGGCAATGGATCCATGCCCCCCTTGTTTTGTTGAAGCTCGATCACCTTTTTGAAAGCCCCAACTAATGCATCTTAAATCAAACTTGCAGCACTTAGACTTGAACTTGAGACCTCCTAGAGCCCCAAAGGGCTAGAAAAAAGTGGCTTTGCAATCCACCTGCAAGCCTAAACTTGTTTTGACTCTTTAGTTTATAAATGTATAGATACCTTATCATTTTGAATTTAAGTTGATAACTTTTGAAAAAAAAAACATATAAAAAACATGTTTTAACCTTTAAACCC
Source organism: Pseudotsuga menziesii (assembly GCA_001517045.1). Taxonomy (NCBI): domain Eukaryota; kingdom Viridiplantae; phylum Streptophyta; class Pinopsida; order Pinales; family Pinaceae; genus Pseudotsuga; species Pseudotsuga menziesii. The sequence continues at coordinate 91,669 of LPNX010071071.1, read as the reverse complement.
ACTCAAACTATGATAATATAATAACAATTATTTTATAATAATAAATTATTTTATTTTATTTTATAATAAACAAAGTTAAATATGTTTCTTAAAACGAGGATGTCCATTTTCAAAAAAAAAAGTGCAACGTGTTTTATAAAACGAGGATGTCCACTTTCATTATGTGATGGTGACGATTAATTGTCTAGTGCAACGAGAATTATTCCTTTATAATATACAACTCGTTAAACATTTTTTAAAGGTTTTCGTTTATCCATCAATCTAATGCTTCCTTTATTTATATATATATATATATATATATATACACGATTGATAACCTAGTTATCTTTCGCTAGTAAAAATAAATTCATATATAAATAGAATGAGAAGATAATTTAAAAGTAAATAAAAAATACATTGAAGAGAAAGTGATATATAACACCTAGACCATCTCAAATTGATGATATAGTAGTTCAGATAGGGATGTTAATGGTATATAAATCGGATGGAGTTGTTGCTTTACACAAATGGGGCTATCCCACGCTTCACCTTTATGCTTTCCAATATTGTATTTTTTTGGGGTTTTTATTTTATTTTATATCTTTAGTAAAAATATTTTATTTTATTTTATTTTTGGTAATGGTTGTCGAAGAATTTTGAAGAGAAAATTTAAATAATTTATAGGAGGGAAGGATATTTTATAATAATAGAAGTTATTTATTGCATTTTTTTAAGTGATAATATTTATTAAAATTTAGTTGTCAATTGATAATGAGGACGATCATTATTGATTGTTATCCATGAATGTGGGTTGATTTGTCATTGTCATTCAAGGAAAAACATGTCATTTGAAATGGTTAATTAATGGTTCGTAAGGGGGCAGACTTCCACTCTTACTAGATGCATCTAGGTCTTGGGTCAATAACTTGTTTCCTTACGTCAAAAGAAGAGAAGCTTAACTAGTTATAAGCAATTTTAGGTCTTATTCTATGAATAAATCAATAATATAAAACTACATTTTTAATGTTATTTTATTAAATATTTTTATTTAATTTAAACATTGCAATTGATGGTTTTTCACATAGAGTCGTCTATATATTCGACGATTTGGACAAGATGGCCATTTTTTGGCTAGAATCCGGTGGCTTTGATTTTGCAAAATTAGAATTTAACTATGTTTTTAATTGCGATTTTGATGGTAGAAATGGATTCAGCACCCTCAGAAACCCCTTGGGCACCCAAAATTCTAGAATTTGACAGCTGTAATCTGGATTTTGAAATTTTCCAACCCAAATTTTTCAAAATCGTGCCAGGAAAGTCTATCTATTTCGACCCAAATCGTTGAATTTTTAGACTACACTTTTTCACATTAGTCAAACATGAGTGGTAATTTCTTCCCATCAAAATTCAATTCTTCTTCCCCCAAAAAGTGGCATGTTTAATGCCTCACAAATAAATAAAGAGTAGTCTAAATATTCTACATTTTCAACCATTTTAGGTTATGTTTTACACTCAGTTTTTTCTCGGGATACGGTTAGAAATCTTGAAAAAATCTTGGAATCATTAATATTACTTGTGCAAATTGCATAATGTGAGTGTCACAGGGGTTTTTGAGGGTGTTGAATTTATCTATGCATTCAAAAACACATTTTGAAGACTTCAAAATTTGGAATTCACCAAAAAACAATTACTGTATTCTGACAAAAAACTATCGGAAAGTCCAAAACGTAGAATAGACATATTGCTCCATAAATAAATATAGGTAGGGAAATTCATAGCTAAAACAAGCCAGTCATGCAAGGGGTAATATTCTTCCTGTCAAGTTTTCATTCTTCCACAAATGTAGCATGTTCAATGCCTCACAAATAAATATAGGTTGCAGGAGTCATTGCTACCACAAGTAGGTTATGCAAGCATAATGATTGATAAGGTTTGCATCACTCCTATACTAGTATTTGCATTTTGAAATTCCATAATCTAATGGAACCATTCTAAGAAATTCTTATTATTTGTCACTCAATCAATGTCTAGATAAAATATCAATGGTAGTTAAATTAAAACTATATCCTAAATAAATCCTAAATTTTGCATGGAAATTAGGTCAGGTCAACAACTCATAAATAGAAAAAAATAGCTCATTAGAATTGACTCTCTAATAATAAAGCGAGATTTAAACTCGAGTAAAAAGGGTAACAACTTTTCCTAACACCCATTTAAACTACACCAAATTAATGTCCCATCATTACTTTACCATATTAATGACTCAATTGTAAAAATCCAAAACAATAATTCTACATGGATTGAAACTGAATTGTAAGGCTAGTTGGATCTCCAAATTTCAAAGTACTTTTTAAAGGTGAAATTTTGTCAATGCCTAATTTTTTATCATTTAAAAAAAACGTCAATGAGTTTAAAAAGTTGTCTATTTTTTTATATAAGATATGATAAAATTTATAAAATTCACCAAAANTTCTTAAGATTCTCTCTCTCTCTCTCTCTCTCTCTCTCTCTCTCTCTCTCTCTCTCTCTCTCTCTCTCTCTCTCTTTTACTCACACACACACACACATTGTTTCTTCAATCTAAATAGTTTTGTTTTTTGTTGTTGTAACTAAGCAACATTATATTAGCATTCCATAATATTTTTACGTATTCATGTATCCAGCATCACCTCCAGATACCTCCAAGCCAACAATCTAACTAGTTCTTACTCTTAGAAAAAAACAAGCCCAGAATAACCCCTCCCCCATGGGAGAAATAGGGTTTATAAACCTCCAAACAATTAACAGACCTAACCTTCAATAATAGCAGGACCATTAAAATAGGGAAATTACATTCTTTAACCCCTTCGCTACATTCAAACATCGACATATGACATCAAACAAAAAATTTAACACTTAAACCTCCTACCAACTTCACAACAAAACTTGAACTAAATACAAGATTTGAGAATCCAACTTTAACAGACTTCCTTATACATACAACACAACCATTAAAGAACTTGGGAATTCGTAGAGGGGTTTGCATTCCCAACATGCAACAGGTCTCCTTATGGGTTGACATTCCTCTCCTGCAGCACTATGTCTGGAGCGTCCACCACACCCAACCATAGAAGGAAGGGAATCCCCATCTCTTTTGCGATAACATTGATTTTCATGTGCATTAACCTTGTGTCTGCAAACAATTCTTTCCAGAATGATATCGAAACATTGTCCCCCTTCTTGTTTTCCTCATGTTCCAATAGCACTTGATCAAGGAGACCCTTCATGATCCAGTAGAGGGAGACCATCTTCTCATACTGCGACTTCCTAGCACGTGATTTTCCCAGGTCCTGAATCCACTGTTATAGCATTGATAACTCATAAAGTTCTTGCCACATGCCTTGCTCCATAATCTCAATTTTCGCCCAAATAGATGGAGGGATGGAGGCCTTGTAAATCCAGGTTGCTTGGGGCACCCACAACTACTCCCTATTGGCCATTTTCCTCCCCTTCCTCACAAACCTAGCTACCTCCCCTTTCACATCCACTTGCCTAGCAAGAGAACCAGACTGTGAACTCGAAATACAGAAAACAGAGACAAGCACCGACCCACCACCTTTCAGAAAACTTATCCAACACTCCCAATGATGATCATACTTAAAGCCTACAGGAAGCAAGTGTAATGAGTTTCCCATAATCATCAACCTTACCTCCCCTCTTGTCTCCATACCCCTTACCAAGTTCACACCTATTGCTATAATATTTCTTGAGCGATCCCACCTATGATCGAGCCCATTCCCCAGCTAGGGAAATATTCTCTTTTAATGAAGCCCCTCGCAGTCAGAACAGTGCCACCTCTCCTCATCATGTTCGAGCTACTCTTCACGTACCATCTTGCTCATGACACGCTACTCTCGCTCCTCATCATTCTTTCCCACCTCAACACACGCATCCGAGATTATTCAATCTAAATAGTTGCTTATAATACTATACATATATAATATTTGAATCCTTACAAAATAATGTCTTTAAGATCTGTTATGATACTAAATCACTTATCCTTAAATTTTTGTTTTGCTTGAACAATACTTATCAAGTAGTGGGAAGTATCTCTGCATTTATCAACCTGAAAGATGCTCAACGCATTTTGATTCCTCCTAGAATCATCCTCAAGAGCTTAGATCAAGTGTTGAAAAGAAGCTCATTTGATATCCACCAATTCATCCTCCAATATATACAAAAATAACACAACTAAAATAAGTCAGAACCAACTTAAATCGACCCTAGCATAAGTAGGTGTTAAAACATGATTGTATTGGATGGTTTTATTTGGCGTCATGGAAGAATTGGTCTAGATGATTTATTTTGTCACTTAAACAACCAACATGATAACATAAAATCCACAATAGAAATGGTAGAGGAAAACAAAACACATTTCCTTGATGTCCTTATCACTAAAAAGGAAGTTGGGACATTGGCACTTTAGTGCATCAAGTGTACAAATATTCATGTGCCTATTCACATAATTTCCTATCCCAAAAACTTGGAGTGATCAATACCTTAGTAACCCAAGCCTTGATAATTTTAGACAAAGAACATATTGAAAAAGAGTTGAATCACTTGGAACATACATTTAGATTGAATGGATAGAGTTAAATCCAATTTAACAAAAATGTGGCTAAGGCAAGAAGGGTTAACAGACGAAGGAAAGATATTCAACTCAAGAAGACCTCTCTTTCTTATATCAAGGATGTGTCTAAGAAATTGTACTCTAGAATCCTTAAGAAAGTAGACATTGGTGTGGTGTTATCTCATCCAAATACCAAAGGAGAATAATGGACTCAACCAAACACTTGATCGACTCAAGCATGTATAAAGGTGTGTACTCAATACCTTATTCATGTGGGAAAGTCTATATTGGGGAGACATGCAGATCAATGAAGGTAATATTCAAGGAACATAGTGCAAATTTAAGATTGAATAGAACTCAAAATTTTACCCTAACATACCACTCTTCAAAAAATAGCCAAAAAATACATTGACCAACTTATAACTTGATAAACAGAAAAATACTTCCCACTTGTTTAATTTCTAATCAATACTTATCATAAAAATTTGATTTTGATCATTTTCCCTATTCCTAGGTATAATCATAGTATGACTAGGCTCATTTTGAATGATATTACTTATATCAATGTCCTCATCTATTGTTCTAACATACTTTTCTAATATATATATAAGATTTGTTATGAGTTATTTATATTTTGTTTATTTTGTAATTGTTTTTTAATTAGATGGAATATGTTTGTTATTATTAAAATTATTGAAAAAATCAAAATATGTTGTTGTATCAACACGTTAAAATATATTCACTCGAAACATGCTTGTTAAAAACTCACACACACTAAAAGTCTTCCTCTTAATTGTAATTTATTTTTCTTGATTGGATGTGTTTTGAAAGTCTAGAGGCGGATTCAACTTTCAAATCTCGTGTAGCTTTTATGATAGAGGTGGAATTGTCTAGTTAATGGGTTATGGAAAGTGGAAACATGTAACAGCTCCGCTTTTCTATTGTGAATTATACAAATGTTAGGCGAGGAAGAGGTACAGCATAGAGGAGTAAACCCTAGCAGGAAAACCCTAGTTGCTTATATGATTAAGATTTTTGGTTTTTCCTCAAAAAATGGTGTAGTTGAAGCTCCGGTGGGTTTTTTTCAGGAGAAAAAAGCATTTCTTGCTATTCTATTGAATCAAAGGAACTAGGTACATCATCAAGTCAACAAACAGATACCCAACAAAAAAGAAGTCGGGTCTTCCAAGAGAATCAAACAAAAAATGATTCAGTCCTACAAGGCTAAGCTATCAGTATCTGGGCATCATATACAATGATGGTCCTCTCATAAATGTCATATAACCGAATCAGTCAATTCTGTCCCTAGAGAAAATATGAAGAGCCCAGAGACACTATCCAAGACAGAGCTGGTATACCCACAAAATCCAGAGACAAAAATAATCATCTTAACCAATAACCTCCCAGCAGGAGTCAAGAGACTAATAAAGTCAGAGAACCAGAGCAAAGCTCTCAAAAAATCTGAAGAGTGACCTCCCTGTACACTTTATCTTCACAAGTTTCTGTGAAAGGAAGCCTGCCCACATCCATCAAAATCCCTTCCTTGGATAGTGTATCTGCCCTCTTGTTATGTTCCCTAAAACATGACTGAAATCCACATGTGTGAACCCAGATATAAGTTTCCTAGTGTCCAGACACCAGGCATATAAGTTCACCAAGGAAAGAGTGGATTCATTCTTAGCCCAATTTATAATCATTGAGAAATCTCCAAAGACATAAAGGTACGGTAACCCAATGTCTTTATCAATGTATAGTGATGCCTAGAGAGCCAATAGTTCAGCCCTGGTGTTAGTGCTATGACCACAACCCAACTTGATAGAGAGAAAGTGCTGATCACTAATCTAAATACAGGCACCATCCCCACCCAATAGATTCTGCAGTAGCACCATCAAAAAAACCATAGGATAAATATTCCCCGGGGGGTCTCCAATAATTCTTCCTTTGGGTCTGTTAGTAAGCGGGACCATATATGAGTCAACCTCAAACATGATCACATGACAGAGTCTGGGAATATTAGGGGCCATGTCTTCAAAGATGAGGCAATTCTTGGTCTTCCAAAGGTTGCAAATAAAGAAAAAAGGCAAGTATAGTAGCCTTCCATTCTTCTTAACCCAGTTGCTAAGATTATTAGCCAGAGAAATATCAGACCATATCAAATGAACATCAAACATTTTTGGTAGGTTACCTGACAAGATTTCAATGCAACTTGTTGGATGGTAGGTTTCTATCTGAAAAGGACATAAAGTAATGGTAAGATTTTGAAAACAGATGGAGTGAGAGTTATCGTCTCTTGAATAATAACCTGATTGTCGTCATGTGAATAGTAAAGTTCCCCAAACAGTGGTTGGGAACATGTAATAGGCTCATGTTTTTTGGTTCTACAAGAGGTTATTTTTTTATATTTTTGTTTGCACTCACCGCCTTGAGAGCTAGAATATTCCATCAAAATGATGTAAATGGTGGAGGATCCGAGTGGTGGTCAGTCCCAAGATGTGAAGTTTAGTTTATCAAATGGATAGTGAGAATGGATTAGGGGTTCTCTATACATTTATAAGTACTTGGAATTTCTCCAAGAGCAAGCTAAAAGGTAAACATGTGTTGAAAAATAGGATTATCATGCTAACCTGGAAGTGACATCTGTAGACGTTGTGGCTTCCATTTCAAACAAAGGGTCGAATGTTAGGTTAAGTTGTCTAGATAATAGGGGTGGTTCAAAAGGGAATGAGACAATATTAAACCCACATATTAACCCATCGGTCCAGTCTATTAAGGTTTTGCAAGACAACATCTAGGATTCCCAAAGGGGTTTTGGTGTATCTGGGTTGGCTCCATTAAGGAATAGGGTGAATGCAAACACAGCTCTAAGTAAGGAGTCTTTGATACACTAGATTCAATCCCTAAAACCCTCTTCGAATATTGGCTCTTTCTCGAAGCAAACATCTAGGGTCATTAAAAAGTCTGGTAAGTGGAAACTGAAGGAAGGTGGTTATAAGATGGTACTTGGGCGGGATGTTGGCTTGGAGGGTGTTGTGGGGCTATCTCTTAAGGTGGTGGTGGGTAAATTTAGTTATCGTGACATGAATTCTCATGACATGGAATTATGGGCTTCAATGGTTTGGGATCCATTGATAGGATACAGACTTACCATATCGATGCTACTAAAGGGTTGGTACGAATTCATCTTCAAAAAAGAAGAGCATGCAATGTTTATCATGCATAATAAATGGATACGTGGAAATGGAAACCTAATGCTTAAATGATGGCACACTAGCTTCGATCCTGACACAAAAAGGGTTCAATTCAGATATCTTTGGATGTTGCTTCCTGGGTTTCCTTATTTTATGTGGGATAAGCAGGCCTTTGAAGTTGTTGGCAATCATCTGGTAAAGTTCCTCTACATCAGTGAGGATGTTCTAAAGGATATTAATATGAGGGTTGGTGATATTTTGGTTGAGATTGATATGGCCCATGGTTTATTGGACAAACTGGAAATCGAATGGAGGGGAAAGACATATAACCAAACCCTTGATTATTGGGGAATTCCTTTCAAATGTTCCAAATGTAAACCAATTGGTCATGTTTGTAGGAATTGTCCGTCTGCTAGCTTAGGATCTAAATGTGAATAATCCTCTAAGGAAATTTAGGCCTAGTCCTCAGACGATAATGGTGATTTGGACAGAGATCAAGTTGAATTTTTTTTGGGGGTTGAGGCTCAAATGGATTCAAGCTCTGGAACCTTCTTTGGTTCATCTTCTTTAATAGGTAAATTACAAACTTTAAACCTTATTTTTGTAACTTCATTATTTGAAGATGAGTTAGTGTATATTAATTCTCTTGAAGTTAAACAAGACGCAGCTGATGAATATTTAATTGAGGGGTGTCCCTTCTTTTATAAGAGGGTTGATATTCAAAGGGTCGGTAACCTATCTATGGTTGACATGGATCCAAGGGACCATAATTCTGGGAACAATGATCATGGTAACCATCCTCTAGATGTGATGGAATCCCCCCTTCCTCTATCTTATCCTTTGGATAAAGTCAATGGACCTATCCAAAATATCTAGTCATCTCATTTAGACCTTCCTCCACTTGGAAATACATTGAATTCATGTGCTTCTCTACAAAAGTATATATATGACCAGAATCTAGTGGGGATCCCTGAAAATGTAAAATTTTTAGAACATATCGCTCAACCCTCGGAGGAGACTTCTGCTCCTCCCACATATTGTGAAATCACAAAATGGCATCCCCTGAAATCTTATATTGGAAATATTCCCTGTGACATTATATCCAATGATGTATCCCCTGATCGGTTTGGTTCAGGCACCCCGAAGAATTTAATTTAAGGGGGTTAGGTTGGGTGGCTTAAAACAATAATTCTCTCCTATTAAAACTTGAAGTGTTAGAAAGGGTAAGACAATTGGTTCTGGGTCTACTAGTAATTTGTCACTATCTTCTGAAAAGGCAGAGGGGGTTTCATCATATTCTCATTCTCAAGATCTTAAAGAATTGAAATCCCAAGCGAGGGTTAAGAAATTATCATTATTTCCCTATATATTTAGGGAATTGGGGACCTCCATAAAATTCTTTCCCTCAAGACTCTGATAGAAAAGGAGAATCCAATGATTTTTATTTTGCAAGAAATGATGGTGTCGAGCAAAAAGGCCAGGTTTTTTTTCTCTAAATTCAAACAGGATCGGAAGGTGGTTTCCTTAGATGCTAATCCTAAGTTTGGGTGGATTCTAAGTGCTTGGAATCCTATATTTGATTCTCTTTTTGCATTCCATATTTCTCTGTGGATTTTCTTGAGCAGGAAACTACTTAAATTTTTTGGTGAAGTTAACATGATAAACTGCTAAGGTCCCTATATAAACATGCAACTTTTTTTATTCGGTTGTTGTTGAAGGAATTATATAGATCTCTAACTTAATTATTGCAAGTGATTTCAACCTCACAGTCTCATCTACTGAGATTTGGAGCCAAAATGGGAGATAAGAAATGTTGAATAACTACTTTGAGGAGATTTTCTCGTCGGTGAAATTAAATGACATTGCTCCTTTTCCCATCTCTCCTACTTGGAAAAATGGCAGAGTCGGGGTTGAGGGCTTGACCAAGAATCTTTACAGTTTTTTAATATCAGGTCAAGTATTGGGTTATATGTCCAAATATAGATCTAGGGTGGTTGCTAAACTGGTTTCTTATCACTTCCCAACTTATTTGGAATTTGACTTTGATGTAAACAAATATCCACATCCTTTTAAGTTTAATCATATGTGGTTGATGGAGGCTGAATTTAAATATATTGTCATAGAGGAATGTGGATTTTTTATATAGGTTGCTTCTCTTTGGAATCACAATCTATGGTACGAAAACTCAAAATGATAAAACTAGTGGTAAAAAATTGGGAGAAAGAAAGGAAAAAACCCCAGAAGGCTAATATTATTCAGATAGAAGCTCAAATACATAATATTAATACATACCATATATTATGCCCCTTTTCAGTTTTGGAAAAGGATATATCAATCGTCCTGGAATCTAAGAAAGATTGAAGATTCTTAGAATGCAGGAGGAGAAATGGTGTTTAAAAAGTTCTGTGATTTGGGTGAAACTTAGTGATCAAAACAATAAATTTTTACATAAATTTGTTGTTCATAGAAGGGTTCTCAACTCCATATGGTCATTAAAGAAAGAGGATGGTTCAGTGATTGGTGATATGGAATCTCTTCAAAGTGAAGTTGTAAGATTCTTCAAAGGTCATTATCAATAATCAATTAACCCTTATATGCTTGATCAGATAAAGGTCATTAAGGAACTACCTCATTTTTTCTCTAAGGACGAAGGGGATAAGATTACGGTTCCAGTAACTGAGGTGGAGATTCTAAATGTGTTCAAAGGGTTTGCAAAATCTAAAAGAATAGATCCTGATGGTTGGACTATTGAAATTTTGTTGGAGTTTCTTTCTATATCCTGGGGGATGAGTCACTATCAATTGTGGAAGAATCGAGGCTCTCTGGTATGGTTTCAAATGCACTCAATTCTACTTTTATTTCTCTTATTCCAAAATAATGTAAGCCTATGTATTTTCAATACTTTAATCCCATTTCATTTTGTAACTTGATCTATGAGATCATTGCAAAAATTATTGCTCGTAGAATTAAACCGATTCTCTAAAGGAACATATCTTTGGAGCAATTTGGCTACTTAGGAAACATGCAAATCACGGACACTATAGGTGTAGCACAGGAAGTGTTTCATAGTATTAAAACCAAGAATTTGAAAGCTCTGGTACTTTAGCTCGATCTATCAAGAGCTTATGATCGAGTGAATTGGTCATTTCGAAGAATGGCCCTGCTACATATCATATTGCAATGGAAGGCCCTACAATGGATAATGGGTTCTGTATCATCTATCAATTATGTTGTCTTACTAAATGGCTACCCTACAAATGTTTTCCATGCTTCACGAGGATTGAGACAAGGGTGTACGCTTTCACCACTTTTATTTCTTATAATTATGGAGGGGCTAAATAAACTAGTATAAAAAGCAAAAGCTGAGATAAATATTAAAGGATTAAAAATTTCCAATATATATATTACACATCTCTTATTTATCGATGATGTCATGCTTTGTGATGTCGGATCCCTGGATGAATGGGTTGTATATAAATCCATTTTAGATTTGTTTTGTCATACTACAGGCATGTTAATACGTTTCTCAAAGTCTACCTATTTAAAGCACAATATAACAAATCAGTCGTCATTGGAATTAATAGGTTTTCTTCCATACAAAATTTCAATGATTGCAGAAGATACTAATTACATGGGCTACCTTATTAAACCAAATGGGTACATTACAAAGGACACACACTGGTTTTTGAAGCATTTCAACAGAAGAATACATAATTGGTGTTGGCGGTGGTTGTCAGCGGGGGGCGAGGGAGGTTTACCTTGGAAAATTCTATTTTAGACAACCTCTTTGTTTACTAGCTATCCCTATGTAAGATTTCAAAATCCATTCTACATGGTATTAGAAGGAAAATTTTCAATTTTATCTAGTCTAGTTCAACGGATCAGCAAAAATATCACTAGGTTGACTGGGAAAGTTTAGCTCATCCAAAAAATATGGTAGGTTGGTCTCTAAAAAACATTATCCTATTCACAAAATCCCTTCAAGCAAAGCACCTATGGAGAGGAATATTTGGGTCAATTTTATGGAGCCATGTGGTTCAGGATAAATACTTAATTTTTTTTACTATTACGTAGTGGATCTGTTCCAGTGTAAACAAAGTTAAGGGTGTTTAAAATGTTTGGGCAAGTCTTTTATCAACATTCCCACTCATGGGAGACTGGATAGCATGGCTCCCGAGGGATGGTCGATCCATCCTTGTTTATGAAAATCCTATAATTGGTGGGCCGATTGAATTAAAGTTATCTTAAGAGATTATTCACTTTCTACGAATGAAGGGATATAAATTTGTATATCATGTATTGGTCTCAAATCTATTAATCCATTCTTCTTCAAAATGGATTAATGCCTCTTATCTAGGCCTGAACGGTATTATGGCAGTGGAATGGTCTAATTATACCCAGTTCCTTTATCATTGAAACATCCGTCTTGTTGAGTCTGAGGATACTATTAAGTGGTCTTGAAATATAGGATCGAGATCGATTTCAGATAAGCTCTTATATGATGCAATGTCAAACATATCGAATCTCTTCAAATGGTAGTTCAGTGTTTGTTGGAAGTGGCAGATTCCTCACAAGGTTAAAACTTTTGTATGGTTGGCATTGGAATTTTTTTTTTAACTTGGGACAATATCTTGAGCAGGGGCATTCAGAGGCCTAATATATGCTCATTATGTTGCGCGAGGCCACAATCTGTGTTTCATTTGTTTATTCAATGACCCTTTGCGAAGCAAGTTTGGGCTTCTATTATTTCTTCATGCAATTTACATTTTGACTAGCCTAATACTTATTTTGAGGAGTGCATAAGAAAATGGTTTAAATTGGTTCCCATGTGAGGGAAGCTTGCTTGTTTTGTCATCTCGAAACTATGGATTTGAAGGAACAACAATATTTTTGGTAATATCTCTCCCTCTTCAGTTGGTATTGTCATCAAAGCTTTTTCTCTATATTATAAATTCAGTGGGAGGTGCAAGGGGCAGCAACAGTCTATCATGTCTAGGCCTCCTCCTATATATATGTCAGGTTGTCATGCTCATTTTGATTGTGCCTCTCAGGAGTAGGGCCTTAAATGTGGTGTGGGGGCTATCATATGTTTGGACCATCATAGATTCATTAAATTATGGTTAAATTGTGGGTTTGGTACAAATACAAGAGGTGAACTTTTGGGATTATGGATCATTCTCTTTGTTGCTCAACAAGGAGGTATTGACTTGAAGTAGGTCGTTTGGGACTATGCTTTGATCATAAATTGGGCCAATGAAATTTGCTTTATTCAATCTTTGCAGGTTCATTTTTTGTTGCATAATGTCAGAACTTTGCTCTTGCACTTCTCACAACTCTCTCTTATTCACATCTTCTGGGAGTTTAGTTCTTTAGTGGATGCACTATCTAGCTGGTGTATCTCTTCTTAGGAGGATTCTATCTTCTTCGAATTTTGGTTCGGAGATACTCTTCTTCAAGATGATCGTTTGGCTTTATATTATTTATCTTGGTTTATTGGTTGTCTTTTTGTTCACAGGATCGGTTGGATCAGACTATTCTGTTTTTTCTCTTCTTTATGATGTTGCATTGAGTTGTTTGGGATGCTTCTTTATTGTATATGGCACATATTGGTTCCTTTTTTCCTGCTGTGATGCCCTACCTCTAGGCATTTCTATCTTGCATTTTTTGAAATCTGGACTATTTGTACATATACCTTGATAACTCAAAGTATATTCTTTTCTTTGTGAAAAAGAAGAAGTATACAAATGTCATAAGATATTGAAAGAAGAGAAGTTGTGAAGTATAGAAATGTCATCAGAGATTGAAATAAGAGGAGTTGTATTATAACGATGTTTTTTGTTAGCTGAATGTATTCTAGTAGTTGAGAGGAAAATTTGTTATTTTTTACTTGGGTTCAATTCTCATCTTGCGACATTTATTTTTAATGAGTCAATTGTTGATGAATTACATATGATTTATTCATTATTTCTTGATCTGGACTTACGCTTGAAACTATTTAAGGTTTAACTTAGATATAATCCTAATAACAAAGGGAATTGCTTCAGAGGTTTAATTAAAATATATATATTTATCTTTTTGTGTTGGGTGTGTGTGTGTGTTGTGAATTATACATATGCATAACAATTATCAGTAAAGTATGGTTTATAAGGCATTATCTACGCAAAAACATTTGCCAATATAGAAGTTGGGTTTTGAATATAATTACTTGGGTTTACATGATAACATCCTCCCTCATTCAAGTGTTAATATCTATTGAGGAGAAAAGGTGCTCTGTGGTCAACGTTTACGATTTGATGTAGATTTGATGTAAGGGATTGAATCTACAGTTAAGGTTTTTCCTAGGGTTTTTCTGAGGTGTACACCAAGGTGGATATTCGGGGCTCTTCTCTAGTTAAGGAACATGAAGAAGAACTTAGAAATTGTGGTTCCTTCAAGGATGGTGTGCTATCGACATCTCCCACCAACTTCCACTCCCACTAGGAATTATTGGAAATCTAGTAGTGTAACCGAGCCTTTGGTATGGACTTGATGGAGCCCTCATCGGGATTAAGTTATAACAAACAAAAGACAACTGGATTTGTTCTCCCAAATCCTTTTTCAATCATCTTTTCTCACCATACTTGTTAATTTAAACCACCATTAATCCATCCACCGCTTTTGAGGAACTCTCCAAAAGGCTAGCACTATTTTCCTAAGATTAGTTGTGACATATGTGTTCCAAATGATTCACTTCAAACTACTAGTCTTCATAAAATGAAGTGGAAATCCATGTGCATTTGGGCTCGAGAAGGGAAGGTAAAGCGTGTTCTAGGAAGTGATATAGGTATGGAGAAGGTGGCAAAGATTTAGTCCAAAGCCATAGTAGGCCAGTTCATGGGTAAACAAATCAAATTTCATTTCTTTGTTTGGCTAGTTGTATTCAGATTGGAAGGAAGTCATCAACTATATCCCTTGATTCCATGTTCTCTTGAAAGGTTGGCTCGTTTTTGAGCTTCAGTATGAAGTTGTTTTAAAGAAAAAATTCGCGTAGGTGTGGCTTTGGGTTCCGTCCAATTTATTACTCAAGAGGTGGACCCCCTCTTTTGACCCTCATGGAAGCTTTAATTGTACAACATATATGAGTTATGTTATCAGGTTTACCCATTGAACTCTCGTCAGTATCAGTTTTGTGAGAAATTGTTAATATCTTGGGGAAGTTTATTGTCGTGGAAGAAAACTTTGAGTACTTTCCTGACAAATTGGTAGCCAAAGTTTTGGTTGAGATGGATATGCCTAAAGTTTTATTAGAGGAAGTTGAGATTGAATGGGGCCTTGGTAAGTTCAATTAGCCCTTGGAACTGGAAATTTCATTAATGATGTATCAATTGTCACAGTGTAGGTCATTTGTGTAAAGATTTCCCATCGATCAATTCTAAGGGTTACAAAAAGAAATGGGTAAAAATATATTAAATCAGTAATGATCAAAGAAATTAAGAAGAGTAGACTTTGGTTATCCCTAATGCTATGGCAATGGGATGTAAGTAGCAGCCTTATCGGGAAGTGTGTGATTTTGAGGAGACAAATTTTTTTCCCCCTTGTAAAAGGACAACCACCATCTCTAGAGGACCCACAAGATAAGCTCTCACTCTTACAAGCTCCTCAACCACCCCCCATCATAGATAAAGCTAAACTTTCCCCTTTTAAGGATGAGCTTTGTACCCTTTCTACTAATCTTATAAAAAGAGATGGGGTTGTTTTTGGAGAAACAAATGTAGTCTCAACATCGAACCTTATGACTTTGGAAAACATGGCCACAAGATCTGCCCGTGTTCTTAAAAACCCTCCTATGTTCTTAAACTATCATCTCAAGTCAAAGAAAACTATGGAATTAGAGGATAAGGTGCCATCGAAGGTGGTTTTGGACTAATTTATGCTCGCTCGACCCATCCTGGGAGAATTTTGAACATTTCTAAAGAAAATTCCAAATCATCCATGGAAGTTCTATAGGGTAAACAACTTACCATCAAGGGGGTTCTTAGAGAAGGAAACCCAAAAAGAGAGTGACCAAATGATAATTCTCTCTCTGAATGTAATAAGGGTGGGGAGTGCTCCTAAAAAACTAGCCTCAAGCATTTAATTACTATGTATCATCTGATTTTTATTTTATTACTGGAGACTATGTTTAGGTAGCAAGGTGGTTGAAATTATGTCTTCTTTGTTACAAAATTGGCAGTTATGTGCTTTATATTACGATGGCCACTCTAGAGGTTTGTAGACATGTTGGAACTAAAACAGTAACTAAAACAAGAACAATAAAGCAAAAAAGTACACAATCCACACAATAACACAAGATATAACCTGGGAAAACCCGTTATGAGGAAAAAACTAGCAACGAATGAGGACTATGGCCTACTCTTCATATCAAAATGCAAATACAAAGGAAATGGTACTATGTATAGAGTTACCTATGACTTTGTGGCCAGAATGGCTACGATAATATCTTATATATCCTCTACTATGCTTTAATATCCACTCCCATGTTGTCACTAAACTCTAAACAATACCAAACATAAAAAGAATGGAATCCCTTCTTCTCCTAATGACCCAATATTTAACATAGCCCGATAACCTTCTAGGATTAATTTTAGGGTTTTTCATTCCCTAATTCCTGATTAGGTTTAGCGTTTTGTACATTCTATAATGGTCTTTAAAGTCCACACATGACTAGCTCCACATGTGTGAGAAATGAGAGTTGTTGTGGAATCTACTCGGCACTAGGGTGGTCAACTGGATAGGTTAACTTGCGAGAGGCATAAATTCTTCTTGCACGCTTTATTTGAGGCAATTTTTGGATTGTCGGAAAGCCCTTGGTGTGTAGAATATGGATTTCAACAAAATTTGTGTAAGCCCTCAAACTGGCTTTAGAATTTTTTAGATGGTTTTTTATCCCAGATCTAAAAAGTGAGACTTGCCCCTAAAATGGGCCCTACAAGCCAATTCATCCAATCTTCCAACCTCAAAAGCTCCAAATAGGTGAAAAATTATATATTGATCCATTTCAAATAATTTCTTTTATTTTCTGATTGATCGGGGTGGGTTTCTTCTCCTCAAGAGGCTCACTCCTACTAGTGTTGACATATTGATGGTTGTATAAGGGGGGTTTGGGAAGTAATTAAGGAAAGTTTACTTTATGAGTGGAAGGTATTTTTAGGAAAACTATTTAAGAGTAAATTGGGTAGTGAATAGGTTTTACTAAGCTATGATCTGGGTAGACTTTCTATGTATATTTTGATTTCTGATTGAAATATAAGTTTTTGTCCTTGAAAATAAAGTTAACATTGGTAGTATTTTAAATTCCAATGTGCTTTGTAAGCTATATTTGATTAGCGATGGTTATTTATCTAATATTTATAATATTGTTTAAGTGTATGTGAGGATACCAACCATCTAATGATTGAGATACACACACATATGGAAAAGGAGTCAAATAGAGATATAGAGATAAGTAAATGATATTGTTATTTATCAAAAATATCAAGCCCATATTTATATGAATTTCAGTGACATCGTTGTTGAGTAGATTACATTATTTCTTTAAAAATATTTAATTCATTACGTGAAAAAATTATCCTTTTATCTCTTTATCAATACTTAGCTTAAAAAAATAAAATAAAAATTATTTCATATTAATGACAATGATGATGAAGGTTAACATACACAAAGACACACTTTCATCTATCAAACCCTAAAAGGGAATTATTTGGATTGCTTTAGAATTTTATTCCTACACTCTGAAATCTTGAAGAGACTTGTGTTCCCAACTCATTGTAGTTTTGATAGGTTAGAAGGTTAAGAAGGTTTGTATTGTAACAAATATTTTGAAACTGAGATCTAATGTGAGTGTACGAAGGGAACTCTATGAGAAAGTGACTTTCATCCTCAATGCTCATAGTCTCACAGAGATGACAAATCCTTTTAGCCCACAATGTTTTAGGAATTTTCTAGTGCCATGTTTCTCTATGGAGTTGATGAGAGTTCCTTCTTATTTTGGCTATATTAATTTTCTTCTTTATACTAGTTAAAATGTAGAAATACTTTTGATCTTTTATATTAGGGTTAATGAACTCCTTATAATATCTTAAATTTCCTTTTAAACTCTAAATTTTTTATCACACTGCATATTCCCTTTAAACTTAGATGTAGTAATATTTTTATTATTATCGATATTTTGCAAAGTGACATTTTTGTTAAACCCCAATGGTTTAACCAATAGAGGGCATATTTATGCCGACCCCATTTGATCTATAGGTAGTTTTGATAAGATTTTAAAGCAATTATAAGAATTTTTTGGTCCCCCGTGTTATTTATCTTGTACTTGTACATCAAGAAGCTAGCCATACCCAAGGGTGGCAGGTGCAGTGGGGGTGGGGTGATTTTGGCCCTGAAGGAAATCTGAAGTAAAACTACTTGTGGGGATAGGGACAAATTTCCAATAATCAAGCTAAATTTATCTCTATTTGGCAAGCATTGAATATGAACATAAGTCAATTGATTATTGTAAGCGATTCTATGATATTCATTCAATACATAATCATCAAGCAAGCCCCAACATATGGCCCTTAGCTCGAATAATGAAGAGAATGGTGC
The DNA here is from genome assembly GCA_001517045.1 of Pseudotsuga menziesii. Lineage (NCBI taxonomy): Eukaryota > Viridiplantae > Streptophyta > Pinopsida > Pinales > Pinaceae > Pseudotsuga > Pseudotsuga menziesii. The sequence continues at coordinate 73,267 of LPNX010071071.1, read as the reverse complement.
ACTTGGTTTTAGAGTTTGCAAATGTAAAAGTTTTCATGATTTAAGAATGACAAATCTCTTATATGATCGAAACACCAATATTGTTTGTAATCTATCCCAAGGTCAGTTGATCATCGTTGGAGAGGTAGAAGGATATAGTCGAATTCCATAAATTGATTTTACTATGGATATAAATGATATGATGATGCATTGGGCTTCTGCAAATTTGGACTTAAGGTGGCAGATTATTCGCAAGAAATTGAATTGTAATCAATACTCGCTTTAATGAAATCCAGTGATAACATAATTGATAGATTGTTTGAGCATGAGAGAAACTATGGACAATCCTTCGCTTTCATTCTCTAGATCGGGACATTGATGAATTTGGTATTAGGATTTCTAATCCGGAATGATGAGGTAAATATGGAAGGCTCTAGATGCTCTTATATCTTTGTCTGTCTAGGAAAGTTCATATTTTGGTATGCTCATGCCTAGAATTATCGTTCTCATTTGCAAGAGAATTGGATTGTTAGTAAGTCAAGGAACATTGTTTGAGAGAAATCTAGTAGCAATCAATCTTTATTTAGGTCGATGAGTAGATTTATCAGCTAGGGATTCAAGCGTATGAGGTAGGGATTCTATATCAAGTTATCTTCTTAGAGTACTTTAGATGTTTTCTACCCTTTGAAAAGTTCATAGTTGTTTTAAAGTTTTGCAAGAAGTTACTCCTTCTAAGATTAACCTTCCTTCCTAGGGGTGGCAAGAGCGAGGGGGATTCTTCTGGATCCTAGAGGACATGTTGAATAAACCTTTGCTTGGGGTCTTGGCTACAGGACCAATAACGAGGCCGAGTGGTTGGCTCTCCTATAGGGAATGAAAATTCTAGCCAACAAAGACCTCTCCAAGATCGCAATTTTCGGAGATTCTCGACACGTCATATATAAAATGCTTAATGGATACACCATCGGCTCTATAAAATGTCGTCGTCTGCACGACAAAATCACTCCTCTCATGTCCAAGTGTTATGAATTCTTCCACATCCTCCGCACAAACAACTCAGCAGCTGATGCCTTGGAGAACATGGGGGCCTCTCTACCCCAAGGTCAATTTTGTCTAAATGGACAAGTCCCTCACCTCAAACCTATTCCTTAATGGATCATTGGGACTCAAGTTTCTACCGCCATTGTATAATTTTCTCCTTCATGGATAACCATGAAGGGACTAATGTTTTTCCTAAAGACCCCAAAGACTTATACATCCCTTATCACTCCAACCTTACTCACCCTTATCACTCCATCCCTCTCCACTCCACCGCCTTGTACCCTTCACTCTCCGCTGGCATCAACTACATGGACAATCACGAAGGGTCTCTAGCCCTAACAAGATGTCCTGCCTCTCTTCATCCTTCCGCTGTGTGGCTCCACCACTGCAGCTACCATCCCTCGATCCTTGCAGGCTTTAATGCTCACCTTCCTTGGGTTTATTTCTCCTACCTCTCACACACTCCGGATCTTATCGCTCCCTCCATTATGTCTTCTCCTCGAAGCCGTCTTCATCCTCATTTTACTCTTGGCCATGGCTCTGTTCGCTATGTGATTTCTCCAGAAAAAAATTTGTTGGATGTCATTGCAAGGGTCGACAAAGGCTGGTTGCAGGAAATCCCATGGGAAACTCTTCCTCTCACCAGGGTTTTCGTGAAGGAAAGACTGGCCCAAGCCGCTTTCTCCACCTGTTTATGCACCACCCATTCTGGTGTTTCTCTGTGGTTTTCAAATATTGGCTCAGGGCTCAGCCTCTCCATTGACGACCAGTCTTTCATAGCAGGTAGTAACTCGATATTGGGCTGTCACTGTTCAGGGTGGAAAGAAGGTGCAGTTGGCACTCTCTCCTTTTGAAACAAGAAAGAGCACAACTTTCTCCTGCAGGAGCTCAATACCCTTAGGTTGATTCTCGGTGGTCTCTCTGTCGACGAGCAGGCTCAAGTGTTTGTTGGTGCAATTCCTGCTCTCCACAACAATTTCTCCCAAATTGAAATTTCTCCTGGACAAGGCAGAATAGCGCAGGCTAATTATAATGCTAGGATAGCCGATTTGAAGAAAAATCTCAAGTGTTTATATGAAATGATGGCCATTGGCATTATGGACAACAAGGAAATTGCTCAGGAGGTTAAGAGTATGGGGGAAGTGGTCAGCTACACCTCTTACCAGATCAATAACCATGACTCGAGGATTGATGACACTGAAAATAACCTCAAGGAAATGATGGGCAAGGTGGACAGAATTCAAGAAGACCTGCAGCGCTTGGTAAGCATGAACCAATGTAGCAAGGATCTCGAAACTCCAGCAGCAGGAGCACACCCCACAGAGGAGGAATCGATTGTTGAGCCTATGAAGCACCGAGGAAATCCTTAATGGTTTCCTAAGTTTTTATGTTTTATTGTCTTTTACTCTGCCGGCAGTTTATAAGGGTATACACTACCCCGGGCATTAGATGTTTTGTAAAAACTTTCTGTGGAGTTCTTTGGTCATCCCCATGGACCAGTTTTCTTTTCTCCATTTTTGAACTGCAATAACTTTATGTTCCCACTTTTTCTTTGTAATGAATGGCTGTGTACAGCCTGTTTTATATAAACCTTTTAAAGTTTCTGTTAAAAAAAAAAAGATTCACCTTCCTTCCTAGATTATTGAGTTTGCATAGAAATCTGAGTGTTATGATGGTAATATTGATAGTGACTCTTTAAGGACTATTGTGTTGAATGACTACATTTCTAAAATCTGGTTTGAGTGTCTTACTTTTAATTTGTGCTCAGAGTTTTCTTGTTGGGGATTTTCTCTATGTAACAATACTACCTTTAGGTCTGTAGAGTTTGTGTGGAAACTAGAGGATAAAAGTGGTATGTAACATACCAAATAGAATAATATGTAAATAAAATAATAAATTAGATTAAGTAATTAATTAATTAATATTATATATGCTAAATGCAACAATTGCATGAGAAGAGACATAACTCTTCACTATTATGTACTATATATATGCAAAGAGACTATGTATTTATATCATCGTCAATTCAATTATAAAAATATATTTATTTATCTAATAACATAAATATGTAAGCTGTTATCTTACATGGTCATTCTGCTCCTAGCTTTAATACTGGAACAGTATTGAGAATGTTTATAGTTCTATTGCACAAAGCTCTTTGGAGTTTATTCTATGTGCGTTTGTTGTCATTTATCATTTTCAACACTAGAATTCGTCATCAGTTTAACGATGATCATATTTATATGTTTGAAATTATCTTTGCAATCGACCTGGAATTTGAGAAAAGGGATAAGTTGGAGTAGTCAGTTGCAAAAGGCCAAGAAAGGCCAAAGAAAAATAGAGATATTGGTATCCAGGTCTCAATGAAAAGAAAAAAGGTTTGGGAGGAGCGTAGTGTTAGAGACCGATTGTTTAATATTATACATCGTGATTACTTGCAAGCTCTGGTTAACCATATGAGGAAGAGATTATTAAATGAAAAAATAGAGATCAAGTTTTGGAAAGTCAAATTCTTGATTTTTGAACAAGATCTTAAAATTTTGAAAAATGTTGGGCAAGGTCCTTCTTTAGGCTTGATTCCTTTGAAACAACAAAATTAAATAGGGAAAGCCATTACTATGAGCTCAAATGAAGAGGTCATGATTTTAGATAAGAAGAATGATCTCGATGATGTCTTTTCTCCTCAATTCCCACCAAAGCCATAAAAATTTCCAATGTTCTAGAGATCCAAGACTTTCACTTTTGTTTTGTTTATCAATAAAGTGAAAATGCATTTTGTTATCTAATTATTTTATCAAAATATACACTAGTTAGGATTTAAGTTACAAGTGGAATATGAAATAATGTAACTCTTTTGTAATAATTTTTGCTTATAGCTTCAGAAAGACACGTGAAGGACTTTTCTCAATCTGTATGGATCAATTTTGTAACAATAGGTATTACAATATGGCAGAGACATTTATTTTTTTATATTAAAAAATCAGTATCTATTTGTGTTAAAAAAAAGTACCTAGTCATAGACATGTTTTCAATGGGAGAAAACCCCACTTCAATGAAGAGAGTAGGATAGGGTGCATTGCTTTTAATTTTGAGATTATAAAACAATTCTAGATTTGATTAATTTTTCTCCAAGATTCTTTAGATATGTTGCAACCCAAAACTTCACACTTGTACAAGATAACGAGGGTGACGAGAGTTTCAAATATGAACTTCTTTTTATCCCACATCACAGGTTCGTTGATTTACAATTGTTTCAATACCAATATAAGATTTCCATGCTCCATTAATATTTTTTCTCAATGTTATAGTTTCTAGTTGATTTTGTGATGGATATCAATTATGAGATATTTGTACGAATTCACTTCCTCCAAGTTGTTATTGTCATATGTGAAATTAGCGTAAGTGGCCTTCTTGGATTTGATAAACATGACTTTTGTTTTGTTAACAATCATTATCCATTTTAGAACAAAATTCCTTGAGAATTCTGAATTGCTTATCAAGATCAAATAAATACCTTTCCATAAGAACAATATCATTAGCATATAGAAGAAGTATGATGATTATTCCTATTAATGTCATGTCAGTGCAAGCTACTTCTTCTAAACAACCTTCTAGCTTATTAATGTATATGTCGAAAAGGGTAGCAGAGAGGGGGAAACCTTACTTAACTCCAATATTACAATTTAATATCTTTCTACCAACCCTCAATGTTCTTAAAATTGGCAATGACACTCTCATATAACCTTATCACAAAAGTTATCAACTTTAAAGGAAACTTAAGCTCTTCTAATATATTCCACATATTATTTATAGAAATTGTATAAAATACTTTTCTACAGTCCACAAAGCAACATAAGTTATTATATTTATTATTACGACACTCCTCTGCAATGATCCTAAGTATAACGAGGTGGTTTATGGTTGAATGATGCCTTCTAAAACCTGCTTAAACTTTAGCATGTTTAGCTTCACTTTCTAACCATTTGATGATCTTCTTTTCCAAAATAATAATGTATCACTTAATTAAGAGAGGGTTAATCATAATGGTCTAATAATGATAGGTGTTAATTCCATCACCACTTTTAAAAATACGAACAATGAGGCTATGAGTCCACAGTTTAGGCAACCCTCGCTTGACCACTAGATTGAAGAGCTTGTGGATATGAGGGATGAGAAGATTCCCTCCAATTTTTAGGGTTCCTGCTTGGTAGCCTTCAATGTCCTTAGTTTTTTTCAATATGCTTAACCCCAAAATCTATGTCTTCTATACACTACAAGGAAATTTCCTTCTAGTGAAGGTTGTAGCGGAGGTTCTTAATGTTACAAGATATGGGAAAATTGTCCAAAAAACCTCTATTGTAACCTTTCCAATTGGTAATGGAGGTTTTAGAGGAGGCACTAATATAGGTTTTTAGTAGAGTTTTTTTTGTTAGCGGACAAAGGTTTTAATGGAGGTTTTTCTCGAAGGTTTGGTATACCTATAGTAAATAAAAACCGTTGCACTTATACCAAAGATGAGCTCCGATGTGCCTTTGCCAAAGAATATCATCGACAAAGGTGCACCTTCAGTAAACAGGAGCATCGACACTAGTGTGCCTTCACCAAAGAGGAGCACTGACGTCGGTGCGCCTCAGCCATAGAGGAGCATTGACATTGGTGCACCTTCACCAAAGAGCACAGACACCAATGCGGCTTCACCAAAGAGGAGCACTAATGTCTTTTTGGCCAAAACCACACTAGTGCACATGGGTCATGGAGCACTAGTGTGCCTATAGTAAAGAAACATTGATGCACTTATACCAAAGATAAACATCGGTGCACCTTAACCAACAATGAACATTGGTGTGCACCTACTAAAGAGGAGCACTGATGACAAAAAACAATCTATTGTGTACAAAAACCTCGTAAATGTGCAAACAAAGGGAGGTGATTTAATAAAAACATGATTATTAAAATGTAGTGATATAATAATTTTGAATATTCCAAGTATTAGTTCTTATCGTTGTTTATTAATGAATCTCTTATTTACAATTTGAAAATGAAATACTTGCCTAACATTATTAAACAATTTTTTAAATTTCTATTGTTTGAAATAAACTTTTATAGTTGAAAGCATATGAAATAAGACATTTTTTATAACAAAAACGGATAAGATTTTTATAAAAAGGTTGAATTTAATCAATGTCAAAAAAAATTTACAACTTTCAATGCAAAAGAAGAGATTATGAAGAGTCTGAAACTGTTAATTATCCTAATTACAATCATCCAAAACATGGATGGTAAATCACTATGTCTAGTGACATATACACTACTACAAATTCTTATAGATTGTTTTAGGGAAAAAATGCAAAAAAAGCATTTATAACAAAATTAGATTGGAATTTGTGCATCATTCAAAATCAATACTAAGTAGTATTATTCACATTTTCTTATGGTTCAACTTCGACATCTTCAAATCCATCAGAACTTGAAATTTTGACAATTGTAGTAGGTTAACAAACGTAAGAGCCTTCAAATTCCCTATTGTCGAGATAGTCCATAATGCAAGATTGTTGTACTCTAAGGATTTTTTTCAGATTTAACGATATTCCCCTGGATTTTTTCCTCCTGGTCTTTTTTATCCTGAACTTTATCCTCCACAACATCCAAACGAACATCCATGCTTATTACCTATGATGTATTTTAGTGCACAAGCTACTCCAACTACTCCCACTTGCCCATTGTTGACAGAATTTCATTCAACTAAGAGATAGTAGCTTGATTGTTACCCTCCACTTCATCAAGGCATCCATCCAAACAAGAAGTGAACAATGAGAGTTAAAGAACTCCACATTTAACACCTTCTATGCTAGATTCATGAACATGTAGTCTTTCCTTTATTTGACTAACATCATCCACAAGACTATCAATTTTCTCTATTACAATTGAATGCGAATGTCCATGAGATGTGCTTGGTTATCAATGGAACGATTTTGTATCTCCTTCAACTACTCCTCTATATCCATTTAAATCTTTTACATCATCCAAACAAAGAGACTCCCTCCTAAGTGAATCCTGAAGATTTTCCAAGAATCCACAAACTTTGTGCCTTCTCTCACTATTTCAAGAAAACCCTGAGTTGCACCTTCGAAACTATCTTCTTGTGCTACAACATACAATTATTTTCACATCTCAGGTCCTAGTTCTCACTGGAAATACATAAACAAATTAAAACACTATCACATCGAAAGAGATGAATAATAATTTCATCCCATTTACCTTTGTTAATTTCTGGAAACCATTCCCCCAGGGAGCAGGTGTGGACATCCAATCTCCCAAAGTATTGAAGCAATATTCCCAATCAAAACCACCCCCTCTTCGAATAGTGTCCACTAGAGCTTAGAGTACAATAGTAATGAAGAAATAATGTTTGATATGATTGTTTATCACCACATTCCAGGAGAAGTACAAACCTAGAGATGTCTAGAGGATTCTCATCTCCATCTACCCGGGTTGCATGCATGGTTTAGATGAGGTGGAGGATATATGACTCCCGAAATTCAATTCCCATGAGACTTTCCTTACATGATGAAAAGTAGGTTTTCCTACCCTAATCTTAGTGAACCCAATACGATCCACCCAACAGTTGGCATTGTTTTTTAGAAATTATGGACTCCAATATTGACTTCAATAGGTTCAATATCAACTTTGACAAGTTCTGCACCTTGACAAGTTCAATTTGACTTCGACAGATTCAACACCTCGACATGCATCGTCAACACCGGGGACCAATGAACTACGACAATTTGTCTCGTTGTCTTCCAATTGTATATAACAGTTGAACTTATGGAACTATTCCAACTTCTCTTGTAACTGAACGTAATGGGTAGACAACCCAAGCGTTCTCAACACTCTATTTAAGCATGTACATTATTGTAATATACAACAATAATGGAGTAATAGAGTTGGTTTGAATTCTTGCATATTTTATGTGTGTGTAGGTATGTTTCTGTGTGCAATGTATTTCATGCTTTGCCTATTATTAATATGCTTATGCCATAACAATATCGATTCATACAATCAAACTATTGTCCCCACCGTGCACCTATGCATGGTCGGATCATTGGTATTATATCTTGTTCATGCTTAAGTTGCGTGTAGACACTTCTATTGAGGTTACCTGACTTATGCATGTTCAAACATGCTCATAAACTCAACAATCCAAGCATACAGTACCTTTGACTTCAGAGTATCTATCTGCTCGCACCACTAGACCGAAGATGGCGAGAGAAATAGACAATAAACATGTAAGTGACGAGACAGAGAAACTCATAGAACAAGCACTTTCTCAACAACGAACCAAAATGTTCACCTATTTCAATGATATTCTCACACAATTCACCTCGACACCAAGAGGATTCTCGACAAGATCCAACTCCGACAAAATCAGTCCATTCAAAGTGTAAATGAACTTGGACATACTGAATCTAGAATGCAAGATTGAAGCATAATTCGTAGACAATTGGGTACAACAACTAGAATCCTATTAATGTGTGAACCAACTCTCTTAAGGTGAGAATATCCCCATTGCATCCTTAAATATGTCGAAATATGTGCACTGCTGGTGGGAGAACCTATCGAAAAAGATGGAGAAAGATGGAGACCCGATAGAGACATGGGGAGAAATTTTTAAAGTACGTCTAGAAGGAGTTCTACTCTCCCAAGTACATTGAACAGTAGTATAAAAAGTGGCAACAACTAAGGCAATGGAAAGACTAGTCCTTACAGAGTTACATCGACAAGTTCTATTGACTAATGGCTAGACTTGGCGTTCAAGCAGAATATAAATTGCTTATATTGAAGTACTTCAGCGGATTGTACCCATACATTCAGCAAGAGATGGATTTTTTGACTCTTAGTATGCTTGTGAATGCATTCCACTATACCAGTAACCTTGAATCCAAACAGAAAGGAAAAGCATGCTTTGTGACTAAGTCGATAGGACAAACATCTGACAAGAAGTCACCAACAAACTCTGACAAGTCAAGACACCCTTCTTAGTCGACCCCGCTAAAGCAATACCATGGCAAAAATCACTCTTAGAAAGACAAGAGGGAACATAGCAAACAACCCCCTACCGTGAAATGGTGTGATTACCACAATTCATCATGGCATGATATGTTTGAATGCAAAGCTCAGAAGACATTTTTTGGAAAAATTGTCTACCTATGACTTAACCAATAAAACCCTGGTAGAATCTGACCTAGAAGCATCGACTCTTTTTACATTGACATCGACCACTCGAACAGTCTCGACTATCATCGACGCGAAACAAGAGAGCCTGTTCCATACATAGATATGGGTTCAAAATAATCCATTGCATTTGGTTGTGGATAATGGTATCCATAATAACTTTATTTTTGAAGATCTCATGAAGAAACTAGGTCTTGTCACCACTCCATATCCTCATCCTTATAATATCGATTGGATGAACAATGGACAGGAACTGAGGATCACCCAACAATGCAAAATCACCTACTTCATTAAGCATTTTCAAGATGAATTACTCTCTAATGTGACACTGCTTTCTATAGCCGACGCCTTGTTTGGGAAACCTTACTTATGGGATCAACATGGGAGTTATCAGTCACGACCTCAAAAGGTGATTGTCAAAATACAAAACCAATGGTATTGTATACCATAGCGACGATCTACACCAACGGTTGTGATGATATCTTCTAAACAGACAAAGAATCTCAGCAACCATGCTCAGAGATTCACATTGATCATGATCAAGCCTCTACATCCTAGGAAGACAACACCAACAGATTAATAATATTCTTGATGAATACCAGAACATATTTCAAGAGCCAAAAAGAGTACCTCTATATTTCTAAGTAAAACACTCCATTGAACTTGTTCCTGGTTCTTCATTACCTAACACATCTGTTTACTGAAGATCCATTATCGAGAATGAAGATATTAGTAGATAGATTCAATATTTTATAAACAAAGGTCATATCTAACCCAAATCCTCTCATTGTGGAGGTCTATTCGTCCTTGTTCCAAAGAAAGATGGGACTTGGAGCATGTGCATCGACTACTCAACCCTCAACAAGGTTTTAGTAAAGAATAGATACCCGATACCAAGGATAGATTAACTAATTGACTGTCTGAAAGGTGCTAAATTCTTTACTAAGCTCAGCCTCAAATTAGGATATCATCAAATTTCGATCGAGCCCACCGATGTATGGAAAATTGCTTTCAAAACAAAAGAAGGATTGTTTGAATGGTTAGTCATGCCTTTTGGTTTAACCAATGCACCCACGACCTTCATGCGATATATGGACGACATTATTTGACCTTAATCATCAAGTGTGTAATTTTCTACCTAGACGATATCTTTTTTTTCAGACGATCATGGGAAGAACATGTCCGACAATTTCAACAAGTCCTCGACACTCTTCGACAACATTGACTCTATTTGAACATGGACAAATGTTCATTTGCGATGAATAACATCAAATATTTGGGGTATGTAATTGACTTTGCAAGAATTCACATCGATCCATACAAAGTACAAATCCTTAAAGAGTGTCCCATTCCTCAAAACATTCATGAACGAAGAAGTTTTCTTAGTTTAGTGAATTTTTATCGACGATTCATACTCGGCTTCAGTCACATAGCCTGGTCTTTGAATCAGTTGACTAAGGGAAATGGGAAAACTGTCTTCAAATGGACATTGACACAATGAAAAGCTTTTGAGCAGCTCAAACACAAGATTTGTACTGCACCAGTACTTGTGTTACCTAATTTACATCATCCTTTTGAGATTGAGAAAGACGCATCGGACTATGCCTTGGGCGCATAGATCACTCAGTCTGGTAACCCAGTTGATTTTCATTCTTAAAATTTTAACGAAGTCATTAGAAGATATTTGACATATGAAAAGGAACTGTATGCCATTGTGCAAGCCCTTAAGCAATGGAGACATCACATTCTTGGCAAGGAGACACTCATTCTTGTTGACCACAAGCCTTTACAGTTCACCTCATCCCAGTCAAAGTTACAAACAACTCGACAACTCAAGTGGATTAATTACCTGCAACAATTCTAGTTTGTACTTAAGTATCAGAAAGGTAAAGCCAATGCCGCAATCAGTTGTCTGAGTCGACCACCCATTACTCTCCTTTTTATAGTCATTAGTATGCAGGGCTACAAAACCACTACTTGGATCAATTGTATCCGGTAGATTGTGACTTTTCTACAATTTATCAACAACTTCAAACCAACCCACCATCCACTACCGACTATTTCCTCAAAGACACATTGTTATACAAGCTTGGAAAACTTTGTGTACCGACAGAAGCTCATTTGGGATGCGCACTCAAACAACAAGACTGCATGACACTTTAGAGTAGCGAAGACCCTTACCATCCTCCAAAATTATTTTTATTTTCCTTCATTTAAGTCTGACGTCAATAGGTACATTCGATCATGCGTGGTTTATGCCATTGCTAAACCGTCAAATCAATAATAAGGATTGTACACGCCTTTGTCATTTTCTTGTTGACCATGGGAATCTAATTTATGGACTACTTGACAAGATATACCACTACCAAACATCAGCATGATGCAATATTAGTAGTATTCTACATATTTTCCAAGATGGCCATTCTCATTCCATGTAAGAAGAGTACGCCAGTGCATCATACTGTTAAGCTCTTCTTTGAACATCTCTAGAAACATTATGTCTTACTGACGATCATCATTTCTAACATAGATGCCATATTTTCCAAGATATTTTGGAAGACTTTCTGGAAACAACTCGATACAAGACTCTCCTTATCAACATCTTTCAATCCTCAGACAGACTGAAGTTGTCATTTGCTTGGTAGTACAACTACTCTACATGTACAACCACAAGCATCATTGAACATGGAATTAAAGTCTCCCATATATACAACACAGTTACAATCATGCTCAACACATCTCTACAAGAAAGAGTCCATTTGAGATCTATTATGTATTTCAACCCTCAACACCCATTGACATGAGTAGTTCATCGACACAGTTGAATGACACCGACTCAAACCGATGAGGATTTGAAAAAGCATTGAAGTTTCGAGATCAAATATCCAACATCCATAAACAAGCACATGAAATGTTGCAATGAGCTAATGCGAATGCTAAGGCCCAACACAATAAGCATTGTATCCCTCATTGATTTCAAATTAGGGATCAAGTTTGGTTGCATATCAATAAGGAACACTCCACTAATCCTTACAAGAAGTTGAAGCCTTTGTGATATGGTCCATATAGTATTCTTAATAAGATTGGATAAAACGCTTTCCATCTTGACATTCCTTCATGCCTAGATCTGCATCCAATATTTAATGTAGATCTACTTCGACCATACCATGCACCATTGTTGGAACAAAACTACTTGCAGAAAGCAAAACCCGAAGACATCCATCCAAATGTTTAGGAGCCTTTTCCTTACGACACCATTATGGGACAACGAATATGCCATATAAGGATGAATGTAATTCCTTTGTTTTAGGTGACTAAAGTCGGACAACTCCCAACACAAGTAAAATGGTACTCTGCTACTTAACTAACCAACAAGTTTCCTCATATGTACGAGCAAACAATGGGGACCATTGTTTCTTAAGGAAGGATCTATGGTCCACCCAATAGTTGGAATTATTTGTCAGAGACGATGAATGCCAACATCGACTTTAACAGGTTCAATATCGACTTCATCATGTTCCACACCTCGGTTCAATATCGACTTCGACAAGTTCTGCACCTCGATAGCTTCAATATTGACTTCGACAGATTCAACACCTCGACATGTATCGTTGACATCGACGACTGATAAACTATGACATATTATATTCTTATCTTCTAGTCATTTGTAACGGTTGAACTTCTGGAATCCTTCCAACTTCTCTTGTAACTGAACGTAATGGGAAGACAACCCAAGAATTCTCAGCATTCTATTTAAGCATACACATTATTGTAGTATACAACAGTAATGAAGTAACAGAGTTGGTTCGAATTCTTGCATATTGTTTGTGTGTGTGGGAATGTTTCTGTGTAGTGTATTTCATGCTTTGCTTAATATTAATATGCTTCCACCATAACAGTACTTGATTCATACAATCGAACTATTGTCCCTATTGTGCACCTGGGCACAGTCGGATCACAATAACACCATATTGAAATGAGACACATAATTAATCAAATGTAACACATATATAAGGATTATGGAAGCCAACATATAGTTGGAGAATCACCATTCAACTTAATATGCCTACACAAGAGATGAGAGGCAACATTAGCTAACTTATCTACTTGTAAATTTTTTTCACGATGGACATGGAAAAATTGTGCCTTGGTGAATTGTTAAAGGATTCTAGATATTCTCAAGTGTAGTCTTCCTACTAGATTGTTCATTGGGCTAGTTTGATGTATAACTTGAGAAATAATCGGTAAGGAACCTCCAATGACAACCATATATCACATGTAAAGTGAGATAGCATGTTATAGACTCAAAAGAAGAGCATATCTCTTTGTTTGATTGTTAGTAGCTATATCCAGGCCATATGAAAGAGTTAGGACTATATTTCCTCCGAGATAAAAAATGATCCTTCCCGCACCCGGCGCCCCCATATGAAATAAGACATTATCAATAAACATAAAATAATATTAGAAAAATGTATAATAATTAATATTGAAGTGTTAAGCATTGCAATTTATAGTCATGGATCATTAATGTGCCTACAATAAAGAAGCATCGATGCACTTATACCAAATATGAGCATCGGTGCACCTTAACCAACAATGAGCATCGATGCACCCATACAAAAGAGGAGCATTGATAACAAAAATCACTATTTCATGTATCCTTGTGAACGTGCAAATAAAGTGAGGTAATTTTTATTTTGACAAAAACGGTTATGTTATATTAAACTCGGAATAGAGATAAAGGGAAGAAATACAACAATCTGATTTTTTGAGAAATCTAATCCTAATGGTCTGTCTCTTCTCCTACAATCATGTCCAAACATTCCCTTAGACAGATGGCCAAAAGACATTTTAAAAGCTTCCTAAGGTGGAATAGTTGAGGATAAAAGAAGGTTTACAAACATCTCATTCTTACTTAGTACCATTGACTTATTAGCATCCTAAACCTCCAAGTCATTTAGTTCACGAAGAATATGAAAAAACTCTAATCTATGAAAGGTCTTAGAAACAGACTTAATTCTTTTGATCATTCTATCCAACCTTAAGTTCTAGCACTGACTTGCTCCATTCATTACGTGGATTATTAAATGGGAATCTCCAAAGACCATGGCTTCCTCAACTCCTTTTTCCTTCAGCTGCTTGATTCCTTGCCACAATGCATAGACTTTTGCCATGTTATTGGATTTTATTCTAATATTCCACTTCTATATTCCCCTCAGGACAAATGATGACCCCTCCACCTCCCGCCATCCCTGGATTCCCCTTTGGGGCTCCGTCGAAGAACAACTTGAACATCTTCCTCTCTTTCATCCGGTTTCCAAATTGAGATTTATCCATCCTAATTTCCCAGATTTCCAACTTCCTCAAGATTGGATCTATGTCAATAGCATAAGCATTAAAGGACTGCGTCCAATTCATCTCATTGGTTGTGAGCTTAGCTTTGTTTCTAGCAACCTTATTTATCTTTATAACCTCTCCCATGAGAGCTTGCGTCTTGGAAACTATTTTGCTTGGCTGTTGATCTTTGTTCTAGAATATTTTGTGGTTACGTTTGATCCAAAGGTGTCAGCAGACGAGCTTTGGAAGCTTCATCCAACACTCTTTAATTCCCTTTTTATTATCCAAGTCCCCTTTGAATTCATTTTCATGGTTAATAAACCAATGTTGGCATTATCTAGGAGCTCAACTTTGTCGAACCAAGGGATGGTAAGTTGATCCCACATAGCTCTTGTGTATGGGAAAGTAAAAAATAGGTGCAAGATGGTTTCGGTGCTTCCACGACACAGTGGGCCTCTAAATGGATCTTTAAACCCATCTTTTCCCAGATTCTCTACCGTGAGTATCCAACCATGCACCATCGTCCAATAGAACAGTTCAATTTTAGTCAGCGTGGAGGCATCCCAAATATTTTTCCAAATCTCGGGATTGTTGACTATGTTTGGGAGAGCCGAGAACAATCTGTAACCTTCAGTATAATTATACGTTCCAAATCTTCCCCAACCATGGCAATCTTTAGCATCTCTTTCCACTAGCGCGATACTAGTAAGTTAATTCATGAACTGCGCTTTCTCACTGTCCATATCCATAGGGCACTCCGGTAAAGTCCAGCCAATCCACTTGTGAGGGGGATCGTGTTGAGGCCTGGAAAATCACAGGTGACAATAGTTAGGGATTCTTCCCAGTAAACGTTCCCAACTAGCCCATTACTGTTTGGTATAGGGAATCCGTTCGATTTACGGTTCGGCTACCAAAGGTCAAGTAACAAAATAAAGGGTTTTACTAGTTACGACCCGGTCCACCATCTATGTTTTTAGTTTTTTTGTATTTAAGTATGAGATGCAAGTGCCTATCTAAAAATGTAGATTGATAGAGAATACGAGGAGCGGTCACAATGTGATGCGCAAGTTCTTACCTCTCGTCTTAACTCTCTCGCATCTAAACCACACACAACAAGAAAAAACTAAAACTAACTATCTAACCTATCCCTAGGGAGCAAGATTATTATTCATCAATAAGTAATGTATTTTGTGCATGCATTATGAAAAATCATAGATAGCTGTTACTTATTTCATAACACATGAACATTTATAGATATATGAACAACAAGATAGCTAATTGTTTATGAACAACATTCATTACTCATAGTGGAAATTTCATAGAATAAACTAGAGTGCATTCATAACAAGAACATAGGTTCAAAGAGTTAGAACGATCTCACAGTTAATGGATAACAGTTGAAAACGAAATAGTTCACATTCAACAAATCCATAACACAA
>LPNX010071071.1:0-57197 GCA_001517045.1 Pseudotsuga menziesii | reverse complement strand
GAAACTTGTAATTTCTTTATGCAAAAGGAAATAGTTCTTCTTACATCATACTCTCACAAATCTATCTGGGAAAAAGTCCTTTATTCCCTCTAACTCTCCTATATTTATATAAAACAGCGAAACCTTTGGGTTCCCCCCCTCGGTGACCTTTGGGCTTCCCCCAACCATTTAATTTCACAAATTTGTCCTTTTGTGAGTGCTCATTATTCATACAATACATTATATTTTAGATTAAGATTTAAGAGCACTTTGTAAAGAGGGACCATCTTAGTAAGTGATGAACCTTTTCCAAGCCTGGGCCTCTATTGCTAACGATTCTGCTCAATAATTCGTTGGTCTTTTTGAGATCCTGTTGATCTCAAACCTTCACTATCTTCTCTTTAAGCAACATATCTGCTTCTTACTTTCTTTTCTTCAGCCAACTCCCTTCTGTTTTGTCCTTTATATACGCCTTCTTTGCAGCAGCAATCATCAAACTGGATCTGAAAAATCTCCTAAGCCCATCTGCAATTAAAATGAAAAACTCAACATTAATACGGACTGCATTCAAGAAAACGTAAACCACACTATAAATAAAACTGATCATTAAATGTGAGGCCCTGCACTATGTTCTCATCGTGAAAACTCTATCATGATCAAAAGAATCGGAAACCTCTGTCGCCCATAAAATAGGGTAAAAACACACAAAAAACAGCGGGAAAAATCCTCACCAGCGGGAAAAAAACTAAGCATTGGCGAGACAATACACTACGGAGCTGCAACAGCGGAAGACCATCAGGCTACGGTTCCCACGATCAAAATAAAACATTAGCGAAATAAAACACTAAAAAAATGTAGCATTGGATATCGGAACCACTACAGCATCGGATGATCAGTTCGCTAAGGAGCCGCAACGGCACGCGATGGACAAACTAAAAGTTCCGCGGTCAACATAAAAACATCGACGGCCGGCAACTCTAAAACTAAAGGTTGGAGCTCAAAACCACAACTCATCGACGATATAGTTCAATACGCAGCCGCAACGATGGGAGATAGACTAACTACAGCTTCCGCGAAAAAGAAAAATCACCGATGATCGAAAGAGCTAAGGACTATATATCGGCGATTCAAAACTTAACGATGTTGCCGTGTCGGTGCTGCAAAGAACTAATGCTCCGATCAATCATCAACACCATTTCAATAGGGAAAACAAAAACATTGCAAAGTAAAAAGTTTGATCAATAAAACAAAGGCATCAACGAAAATCAGAACTAGCCATCGGCACACGCTCTAACTGCCCTCCGAAATAGTGGCGACGAAGAGAACTAAAGCTCTGACTCAAACATGAATAGACTTTCGATAGCGAGTAGAAAAATCATCGAAACAGGAAAAATCTCTGAAAACGTTAAGTGTTCGACAGACTTTAAAGTTGTGCAGCGGTAAAATTAGTTCGTTTCATCTCCGAAACAGTGGCGGCATAGAGAATAAAATCTTGACTTTAATCTTCAACAAACATTCGACCGGGATAAAACCAGACCATCGAAAAATAAAAAATGTTAAGTTCCATAGTCAAAAGCATTGGCAGCTTTATATCATTCAACCTCCAAAAGTGGTAAACAATTGAACTCAAATCAAGCTCAGGAAAACCCAAAATTGTAATAGAGGAAAGACATAGTTTAGGAATCCAAACACTCCCAGGGAAGAAAAAATTAAAAGGAGGGTCCAAAATTTTAAAAAATTGGGAAAATAGTTAGAGCTGCAACAATTGGCGACTACCTGGTGAACCTAGATCTCTCGACAATTTCTTCCTTAAGTAATGGACTGTTTGGCAATAAAACCAACATGTTGAATTCTTCTAGATGTCTGGATTTCCTAAATGGAAAATGTATGTACTTTTAATCATTGATGATAGTCCAATTTAGGAAAATGGAAACCAAGATTTCAAGGTCAAGATAACTCTTTTGAGGCCATGAATATGAGTTTCATTTTTTACCTCTGTCTTCGAGTAGCTTCCATCTTGGACACCACATGATTGTAACATATGGTAAACAGAAATATTCATTTGTTCCTCATTCCCATGCCATTTTGCACTTTTTGTGCTTTTTGACTTTTGTCCTTTCTTTTGAGTCCTCCTGCATGCCTTTCTTTCTAAATTTTTATATTCAGGATCCTCTATCCATAGTGTCCTTTTGTGTGAGAGATGTATTTAATTTTCAACTCACGGACGGAGAAGAACTTTGGCAATTTTGTACTCATTTGGTTTAGTACTTTGCTCTGATACATATTGCTTTCTCAGGAGATTCTTGACTCTTATTTGCCTTTTGGCTTTCAATTCTTGGCATGGGATCATTTATATATAATATATTGTTTACCTTGCTTCCTTTCCATGGGTCTTTTGTTGTCACTCCCTAGGACATTTTTTAAATGTGAGATGGATGGAGCCTCAAAATAATATACCAGACCTTTTGATCCTGAGCTATTTTACAAGGATTAAGTAGGACTTCAATGTGTTCATAGCCATTTAGGAAAACTGTTAAACTAGAAGAAATTCTTTCAGATAACACAATAGTACACGGTCTTATAATCAAGGATTTTAGTTAATCAAGAATTCTGATGCTCTCCATGCAACCAAAGGTTTGCTTCTTTTATTTAAATCCATCAAAATCTAAACTAGAACAAACAGAAATAAAGTAAATCAAAATAAACAACCAAATCAATTTATTTATGTACAAGATAATCCAAAAACAAAAATAAGGTTTGAGAACTAAACCACTAACTGGTCAATCCTCTACCCACCCTTATAAATCTGGTAGCTTGTAAGTTCAGGGGCTAGGCTTGACTGCAAATTGAAAAAGGCTTACCCATTATCAAAAACTACATCTACTACTTTACAATCAATCTCATCAGCCCGTGAAAATCGAAGGAGATCGGGTTGGGTGTCTAATGTACTGCTAGCTTCTTCTACTTGGTAGTCTCCCAGTTCTAGCTCAATTACATGATTTCCCAACACAGAATTCACTGGTTCATTTTTTCTTCCAATTGAGTAACATTGTGCTTCATGTGGGGCTCCCTTAATATTTTAATCTGGTTTGGACTTCCCTTCTAAGGCAACCACAAGTGTGACCAATCTGAAGCAAAATACCCATTTAGTCTTGTTGACCAGTATCGATTCAAAATCAGTCCATAGCCATCAGGTATGTCTGCTACTACCATATCAATGTGCTGACATATCTTTTCATTTGCAGATAAGCGAATCAGAACATCTTCCATTTCCCCGACTACTTTCACATTGGTCCTGTCTAACTGAGTAACCTGCCAGGAAGTTGGTTTAGGTTGTCCATTGATCTTTTTGCAGACTGCAAGTGGCATAACATTGGCCGACAACCCTGAGTCTACTAAAAAATTGTGCACCTTATGGTTTAAAATCTCAAAGGTCGGGAGGAATGGTGGGGTTTTAAACCTAGTCTTACCTCCCACACTTGCTTCAACAATCTCTTCTACATGTTGGTTGTTAGTGGGAAGCTCCTCCTCTGGTACTTCAAGTGCTTTTAACAATTTGTACCCCATCTCAGGTGCTTTGATATTTTCCTTGACATTATCAGCTTTGTCTTCAATAGGCCTATCAAGCATGCTGACTTGTTTTGGATCTTGACTGCTAATAGGAAGTTCAGGTATTTTATCATCTGTGTTGTTATTCTGTATTTTCTTCATCTTGTCTTGAAATTTCTTAATCTTTGGAATTATTGAATTGTCTTTATTTAACAAACCTTGGATCCTTGTTGTCACATTTGTTTCTGATATCTCCTCATGCTTCAGAGTATTCTCGTCTTCTGTATCAAAAAGTGAGACACAGTCCCATAAAACCAGAGCATCATCCTCTTGTTTTTTTGTGAATTTATTTCCCTTTTCCTCCTCCTCATCAGCTTCTGTTAGTTTAGAGTCCAATAGCTAATTGATTACTAATGTCATCGAATTGATCCATTGAGGGCAATTTTTTTCAGAATGAGGCTGCTGATGAAAGGTGCAAAAATTATCCATCCCTACCTCCGTTAAATTCATTGATGTAGGACTATGTGGAGGAGGTTTAGATTGATTGTTGTCCTCTCTCCTTTCATAGTAAAGCTTGTATGCTTTATGAGACTCCTTTTCTTTTTCCAAATCTATCACTCTATTAGATAGTTTCTGCTTCATTTTCAACATTCCTTCAAAAAACATTTCTCCTGACTGCTCAGGATAATCTTCTATGCTATCTTTTTCAACTTCTACTCTCTCGGCTTCTTCATAAGTTTCTGACAACGTGGGTTTGACTTGCATCTTGGCAAACATGGCCAAGTCAGGCCCTAAAGCTGAAGTATAGTATTTGATCAAAACCTTATCAGACGGTTTATCAGCTGTAGAAAAATTCTTATGATAAGCAACAAACCTTTGGGTGAAACTATGCACTTTTTCTTTTCTTTCTTTCTTTAAAGCGCATAACCCCTTCATTAACGCTACATGAGTTTTTTGGACTGCATACTTACTTCTAAATATTCTTTCAAATGTATCGCAGTCTGTGATTGAGTTTGCAGGCAGAGCAAAATACCATGAGGCTACTGCTCCTTTCAAGGTATGCGGAAACAATCTACAGGCTACATCTTCATGTTCTCCAACCCTTAGTCCTTCTATAGCCAAGTAAAAGCTTTGCAAATGATCATCTACCAAAATCTTTTCACTTGGGTCAAACCTGGGTAGCATTTTCTCAAAAGCCTGAGGTAAGTCATGTAAAGGGGGTGTCAGGATTAAAGGTGACCTAGCCCTCCAAGCAGGTGGTGGATTCGGTGGGTTGGGTGGTTGATTTGCATTCACGTTAGACATGAGTCTGTGTGGAGAATGAGGTGGTGAGTGAACAGGGGTATGAACAAGTGAACAATAAGGTGTCTCTGGGCCCACTTGATTCAAAGGCTAAACAACTTCCTGTAAGGATGTTTCTACCAGTTCTTCAAAATCTCCAACTAGCACTGCATCTTCCAATATAAGACGATCTTTCTTCTTATATTCTGTTCTGGGCAAGACAGGAATAATTGGTAATCCTCCAATATTCTTCACATGTGCCCTAGTATGTCTTCTCATATCATTAACTACTTCGTTATCGACAGAATACACATGCTCTTTACCCTTCTCTTCAGGAATTGGATTGGGAAACAAACTGCTTTCAGAACTATCACCGGTGGAATAATCTCGAGAAAATAAGTTTTCTCGGCCATCCATGCACTGGCTGCCCTCCTTCTAGCACCAAAAACTATTGAGGCCTGGAAAATCGCAGGTGACAACAGTTAGGGATTGTCCCCGGTAAACGTTCCCAACTAGCCTGTTACTGTTTGGTATGGGGAATCCATCCGGTTTACGGTCCGGCTACAGTAGGTCAAGTAACAAAATAAAGGGTTTTACCGGTTATGGCCCGATCCACCGTGTATGTTTTTAGTTTTTTTGTATTTAAGTATGAGATGCAAGTGCCTATCTAAAAATGAAGATTGATAGAGAATACGAGGAGCGGTCACAATGTGATGCGCAGGTGCTTACCTCTCGTCTTAACTCTCTCGCATCTAAACCACACACAGCAAGAAAAAACTAAAACTAACTATCTAACCTATCCCTAGGGAGCAAGATTATTATTCATCAATGAGTAATGTATTTTGTGCATGCATTAAGAAAAATCACAGATAGCTGTTACTTATTTCATAACACATGAACATTTATAGATATATGAACAACCAGATAGCTAATTGTTTATGAACACCATTCATTACTCATAGTGGAAATTTCATAGAATAAACTAGAGTGCATTCATAACAAGAACATAGGTTCAAAGAGTTAGAACGATCTCACAGTTAATGGATAACAGCTGAAAATGAAATAGTTCACATTCAACAAATCCATAGCACAGCATTTGAAAACTTCCACAAAGCTTTCTCCAACAGGAAACTTGTAATTTCCTTATGCAAAAGGAAATAGTTCTTCTTACATCATACTCTCACAAATCTATCTGGGGAAAAGTCCTTTATTCTCTCTAACTCTCCTATATTTATATAAAACAACGAAACCTTTGGGTTTCCCCCCTGGGTGACCTTTGGGCTTCCCCCAACCGCTTAATTTCACAAATTTGTCCTTTTGTGAGTTCTCATGATTCATACAATATGTTATATTTTAGATTAAGATTTAAGAGCACTTTGTAAAGAGGGACCATCTTAGTAACCGATGAACCTTTTCCAAGCCTGGGCCTCTACTGCTAACGATTCTGCTCAATAATTCGTTGGTATTTTTGAGATCCTGTTGATCTCAGACCTTCACTATCTTCTCTTTAAGCAACATATATGCTTCTTACTTTCTTTTCTTCAGCCAACTCCCTTCAGCTTTGTCCTTTAGATACGTCTTCTTTGCAGCAACAATCATCAAACTAGATTTGAAAAATCTCCTAAGTCCGTCTGCAGTTAAAATGAAAAACTCAACATTAATACGGACTGCATTCAAGAAAATATAAACCACACTATAAATAAAACTAATCATTAAATGTGAGGCCCTACACTGTGTTCTCATCGTGAAAACTCTATCATGATCAAAAGAATCAGAAACCTCCGTCGCCCATAAAATAGGGTAAAAACACACAAAAAACAGCGGGAAAAATCCTCACCAGCGGAAAAAAAAACTAAGCATCGGGCAGACAATCCACTACGGAGCCGCAACGGCAAAAGACCATCAGTCTACAGTTCTCGCAATCAAAATAAAATGTCGACGAAATAAAACACTATAAAATTGTAGCATCGGATATTGGAACCACTACAGCATCGGATGATCAGTTCGCTAAGGAGCCGCAACGACGCGCAACAGACAAACTAAAAGTTCCGCGATCAACATAAAAACATCGGTGGCTGGCAACTCTAAAAATAAAGGTCGGAGCTCAAAACCACTACTCATCAATGATATAGTTCAATACACAACCACAATGGCGGGAGATAAACTGACTACAACTTCCGCGAAAAAGAAAAATCACCGGTGATCGGAAGAGCTAAGGACTATATATCAGCAATTCAAAACTTAACGCTATCGCCGTGTCACCGCCGCAAAGAACTAATGCTCCGATTAATCATCAACACTGTTTCGATAGGGAAAACAAAAGCATTGCAAAGTAAAAAGTTTGATCAATAAAACAAAGGCATTAGCCAAAATCAGAACTAGCCATCGGCACACTCTCTAACCGCCCTCCGAAACAGCAGCGATGAAGAGAACTAAAGCTCCGACTCAAACATGAATAGACTTCCGATAGCGAGTAGAAAAATCATCGAAACAAGAAAAATCTCTGAAAACGTTAAGTGTTCGACAGACTTTAAAGTTGTGCAGCGGTAAAATTAGTTCGTTTCATCTCTGAAACAGCGGCAGCACAGAGAACTAAAATCTCAACTTTAATCTTCAACAAACATCCGACCGCGATAAAACTAGACCATCAAAAAATAAAAAATGTTAAGTTCCATAGTCGAAAGCATTGGAAGCTTTATATCATTCAACCTCCGAAAGTGGTAAACAATTGAACTCAAATCAAGCTCAGGAAAACCCAAAATCGTAACAGAGGAAAGACATAGTTCAGGAATCCAAACACTCCCAGGCAAGATAAAATTAAAAGGAGTGTCCAAAATTTTAAAAATTTGGGAAAATAGTTGCAGCTGCAATAGATCGTTATCCCAATGAGCAATGTCCCACAGCGTGTTGATGCCCTGCCTTTCAATCCATCTTCTGAATTCTAGAATTGGAGTTGGAATCAAGTTCCCTAGGATTGAGTCTTGCCATAACTTAATTTTTTTACCATTTCCTGGTATCTAGTGAATATCTTCTTTGAACCTAAGAAGTGCCTTCTGGAAGAGAGTAAATATGGGAGAGCCATGCTTGATCCTGGGGACGGTATCCAGACACCGAAATCTTGGCCTAGCAAAATATTTGTTCCAAATCACCTTACTGCTCCAAGAGGCCTTTCGGTCCACTAGGTTCCATAGCAACTTAGCACCCATTGCCAGGTTTTGGAACTTCAGATCTCTTATCTAGAGACTTCCTTCCATCTGAGACATTTTAATTATCCTCTAGCTGATGAGAGGAAAAAAATTTCCTTCACTCTTTTTCCCTCCTTTCCAAAGGAAGGATCTCAACATGTTTTCAATTTTTGCTAGTATTTTGGGAGGGTCCAACAGTATAGAACACTAATAGAGCGGATAGCTATTAAGAACAACTTTAATCAATACTAATTTCCCAGCCATATTTAGCCAAACAAGTCTCCAGGAAATAATTCTTTTTTTGAGTTTTTCAATCAGAGGGTACTAGTCCGAGCTCTTCGGCTTATTTCTGAAAATCGGGATCCCGAGATATTTAAAGGAGTGCAAGATACTCCTTCAATATCTAATATTCAGGATATTCCAGACATCTCGCTGATGTTGATATTCCAATTGTAGATCAAGCTCTTCCTAAGATTTAGTTTGCTCCCTGAAGCTTATTAATAGTGATCCAATTCAGCTTTGAATCTTCGAGCTACGAGCTGACTTGCCCCACCAAGAAGAATAGTGTCATCTGCAAACTGTGCATGGTTGATGTTTTTTGTTCCTTGAGCCATACAGATTCCGATTAGATCATCGTACCTCCTTGCTTGCTCGATTTGGAGACTGAGAATAGAGGCTTGGATTGCATAGAGAGGGCATCCTTGTCTCAATCCCCATGTGGCTTGGAAGAAACCAGTCACTCTACCATTAATAAGAGGGGAAATCCAAGGCAAACTGATGCAGGCTTTGAGCCATCTAATGAAGCTCGGATCAAAACCATATCTATCCATTACATTGAGGGAAAAGGGATGGGAAACTCTGTCAAATGCGTTGGCTAGGTCAATATTCACCACCATACCTTTTTTGCCATTCTTCAGGCTAGAATGAATTGCCTCTTGGACGAGGATTATATTACCCCAGATTCTCCTACCTTTGATGAAACCTCCGTGGTTTTATGGAATGATATGAGGTAGGATTCCTTTTAATCTCCTAGCCATTATTTTGGTTATTATATTGTACCCAATATTACACAAGGAGATTGGGTGAAATTTGTCAAAGGATTTTGCATCTTTCTCTTTGGGAATTAGTGCAAGAAAAGCAGAATTGGTGCTTCCACCTATTTTGTCACACCTCTGAGATTTTGTCACCATTTTGAATAAGTCCTTTTGTACAATTTCCTAACAAATTTTGATGAAGTTTGTGTTGAACCCATCTGGGTCAGGTGCCTTATCATGCTTCATTTCATCCACGGCTTCCTTCAGTTCTTCCATTGTGATCCCTTTTATCAACATGTCGTTGTCCTTATTTTCAACAATTTTTGGAACTAAGTCCAAGAGCAGATTGCCAAAGATGGTGTTGACCTCTGCTGAATAAATTGCACTGAAATGACGTGTGGATTCAACTTTAATCTCTTCAAAATCATGAATCATGTGGTCATGGGCGTGGATCTCATACACAACCTTAAACTTTTTCCTCGATTCAACCTGTTTATGGAAAAAACCAGTGTTACAATCCCCTGCTTGGAGACAAAGGCATTTGGCTTTCAGTCTCCCCAGATTATCCTCCTGTCTGCAGGTGTCGAGGAAATCTTGTTGTAGCTTAATTTCTTTTCTTTTTTTAACCTCCTCGGTGATCTGGAGTGATTCCATGGCGATTTGGTGGGCCTTAAGCCTCAACATGGCTTTCCCCTTTTTTAGAGTTGGAGTTTCTAAATGTTTTTCCCACTTCTTGAGCGCCCTCTTAGATCTTTGCAGTTTCTCTTTCCATATGTAGAATGGAGAGCCCGTAACCGGAGCAGTCCATACTTCAGCAACAATCTTCATGAAGACATTGTGAGAGACCCACAAAGGACTGAATTAGAAAGGGATCATGTCGAGGTTTTGGTCCTTCTTCATCTCAAGCAAGATAGGTTTATGATATGAGCCTCCAAACGCCAGGATTTTGGAATAGGAGTTCATTCCCAGCAGGAGAAAGGTGTCTTGGATATAAAAAAACAATCCATCCTGGAAGTTATTGGCCCAGGCCCCAATCTCTTGTTATTCTATGTGTATTTCCCTTTGGCTAGAATGACGTCTGATAGACCCCAATCCAGAATTAAATCATCAACTTTCTCCCTTATAGGATCTCTGAACATCGAACCTCCTCTTTTTTCAGCTTGGTTTAATATGATATTCAAGTCTTTGTCCAGGATGACATTTCCCAACAGGTTGCTTCTTTCATCATGAATTAGATTCCAACAAAAAAAATTATCAGCATAAGTAGCAGGAACATAAATGTTAAAAAGTATCACCTGGGTGTTAGATTCTTTCTGCAGTAGTGTAGTTAGAATCCAGTGAGGGCTATGCTTGGTATCAACAAGGTCATATTTATGATCATCCTAGAGCGTACTTATTCCTCTAGAGGCTCCTCTTGAGTTGACTGCAGTTCTTCCTCCTTTCTTCCAAAATTTTTCACTCACCTGGAGAAACGTATCTTTCTCCATCTTAGTCTCCTAGATCAGTAAGATATCTAGTTGGGATAGTCTTATCAACTCCTTCATAGCTTCTTCCTTGACTTTAATTCCTAGGCCTCTGCAGTTCCAGGAGAGGACCTTCATTACTTACTTTTAGTGGTTGAGGGCATCCCCTTCTGGGTATGCCCTTGTTGCCTAGTGTTTCTGGTGTTTCAAAGAAGCTTTTCCAATGTTAACTAAGAGCCTTGCAATTTATCTTTATAAGTGGCTTGCTCTCGTACTTCCTTGGTTTATTTTCTTCCTCTTTCCTTCTTCATGCTTGGGGTAGCCGTATCAATTTCCCCTTCCTCTTCTTCCTCCTCCTCAGAATCAGAATCCTCCTCTGACTTTTCCTAGTCTCCCCCTTCTTTTACCACCTCTGCTCCTAAATATGGCTAGACCAAATAGGCATTTTATTTCTCAGATTGGTCTGATAATACAACTTCTTTTTTTGGTTCCTTCTCCTCCCCATTGAAGGCTTTCTCCTTTATAAGACTATATCCACTCCAGTTCTCGTTGACCCTTCCCTTTGGGATGGATTTCCTTTGATAATTCCCCCCACCTTCTTTTCTTTGAATTTCTCCATTTTTTGTTTTAGTCTTGCTCCTCTTTGGTGTTTTCCATCCTTCCTCTTTTTCTTGTTGGTCCTCTTGCTTTTGCGGCCAGTTACGATAGAAGTGCCCATATTCATGGCACCCTCTGCACTTAAAGGGGAGTTGTTCATAATCTAGCTTTTGAAAGTGGTACCAGTTCCCTACCGTGAGCTTAATTGCCTCCATTAATCCAGCTTCTATATCCACCTCCATGTAGATGTAGGCACAGTCATATTGGTCTTTTGGGCTTGCCATATCAACAATATCTTCCCAACGTATTTCCAATTGCTTTGAGTGAATTTGGGTTCCAGCAATGCATTGGGAGGTTTGGGAGCCTAACCCAAACCGAGACAACCTTGGGAATGCTTGCCTCGGGATCAAAGTCTAGAGTCCAACTATTTAGGTAGAGGTTGAGGTCCCATGAAGTAGGGTCCATTTTGAAAGACTAGTTCTTTGTCCTCCTTAGCTTCAAAGTCAAATAAGAAACATCCTCTCCCGACTGAGTAAGAAGCAACATTTTTTGAGATCAAAGGTCTCCAATTCCTCTAGACCTAGCTCTCAGTGGTTTTTGGAGATGGCTAGAGTCCCGTGAACTGCCCGATCAATACCAAATCTTCCAAAGAGAGATCCACATGGATTGTGTCCTCCGACAGAAGAGAAACAACTGGAACATCCTTGATCCATTTGACAAACTTCAGTGGGGCTCCCCTAGCAGTCATTTTGGTTTGCTCAGCGATAAGATTCTCAAACACTTCCATGAGAGGGCCGGAGGGCAGGCCGCTCTCCTTAGTTCCCATAAGCCTGCAACTTCTTTTCAATCCCAGATCTGGGTCCCATGACACTCCAAAAACGAATCACATCATGCATGCAGAGATTTCATGCACTCAGCTCGAGGGGAGAAAGGTCGTGAAAGGTTGATCTGCTCCTGATAGAGACAAAACTCCACAGTTGGATCAGATCCAACGTAGCTTAGGCAAGCATGCAGGGCAGTACATGCATGAACCAGCATGAGGACACTTATGGATCGAATCCTACGCAGTCTCAGTCCACAATCAGATTCCCTGGAGCATGATTCGATTTGATGCAGGGCAACAAACCTTAGATCGTTATAGAATTCTACTAATGTCAAAAAAAATTGTTGGTTTTTTTTTCAAATTTGTAACCAAAAAGGAAATAAAGTGAGGTGATTTAATAAATACATGATCATTAAAATGTAGTGATATAATAAATTTGATTTTGAATATTCCAAGTATTATTTCTTACCCTTGTTTATTAATGAATATCTTATTTACAATTTAAAAATGAAATGCGTACCGATATTAAATAAAAATTATAATTTTGATTGTTTTATATATAAAATTTTAGTTAAAAACATATGAAACAAGATATTATCAATAAACATAAGAATAATATTATTAAAATGTATAATAATTAATATTGAAATGTTAAGCATACAATTTATAGTAATGGTGATGAAACCACACATACAAAACCTTGGTGAGTATCAAACCATTCCATTTACCACTTAATGAGTGGATATCTTATAATTACAAAACCACTCAATTGTTATATGAAAATGTTTGATGAGAACTCTCCAAAACCACTCATCCACTAGAGATAATATGCCTAGCATGGAGAATCAATGCTCTCAGGCCAAAGAAGAGAACTAGCGTGCCCACACCTTAAAACAAGACCACTGGTGCACTTATACAAAAAATGAGCACCGATGTGCCTTCTCCAAAGAGAAGCACCGACACCGATGTGTCTTCCCAAAAGAGGAGCATTGACACCACTATGCCTTAACCAAAGAATAACACTGATGCTCTTTTACCAAAGAGAATCCCCGATGCACTCACACATAATATGATCATTGCAAGTAGAAAATAGAATGTCGTGAACAAAAAAAAGTATTTTGTGCATATAGAAACCTTGTTAACCTACAAATAAACGAAGGTAAAAGTGTTATGGATATGCACGCATGTTGTACTAAAACATACCATTTTCCTTGCTAAACTTGCCTCTCATTTTCTATCCATATATTTTGAAAACAAAATCCTAAAAAAATTTACCATTAACTTGCGAAATAGATGAAAACTCCTCAACCTAAAAAAAGCGAACAACAAAAGCAAATAAGAAATTAGGAACAATATTGAGAAATGCAAAATAATAAAAATAAAATAGATAACAGGAAGAAATAAACAATGAAGAGAGAAAAAAGAGTTTCTTTGCTACAATACTCTTTATCTTTCTCTTCTCCCTTGTAGAACCATTTGAAATATATAAAAAAATGAAACAAACCTTGTTTCCTTCTATTGTTAAGATGTTTTCCCCTCTTCTTTCAAAAGCATACAAAAATCTTGTTTCTTTCAATAAACAATGAAAACCCATATCTTTTGATGTAAAACCCTAAAATAAATCCTCCATTAACTTATCAAAAAGAGGAAAATCCCCCAAACCAACAAAAATAAACAACAAAGCCAAGTAAGCAATTAGGAACAATAATGACAAATACAAAATAGTATATATAAATATACAATGAGAGAAATAAAACAATGAAGAGGGAAAACATATGTTGTTTGGCCATAATACTTTCTCTTCCTCTTCTCTCTGGTGGAACCATGTGAAATGAAGAAATGAAACAAACCATATTCCCCCCCCCCATTTTTAAGTCATCCCCCCATCTTCTTTAGATGTTTAAAATTCTCACTTTTTTCAATAAGTTAAAAAAATGACTTACTGCTCGATGCTTTTGTTTATCAGAAGCATCGGTATGTCCAGGCCGTAAAAGGAGCATAGGTGCACCTTCACCAAAGAGGAGCACCAACACCATTGTGCCTTGACCAAAGAGCAGCATCGACACCAGTGCGCCTTGACCAAAGAGGATCACCGATCTGCCATTTCAAAAGTGGTGCATCGATGTTTATTTGGCCAAAAGAATCTCATTGCACAAGGGTCATGGAGCACCAGTGCACCCACACCTTAAAAAGAGCATTGGTGTGCTCACGCCTTAAAAAGAACACCAATGCACCTTCACCAAAGAGGAAGACCAACATTGGTGTGCATTCACCAATGAGGAACACCGACATTAATGTACCTCATCCAAAGAGGAGCACCAATGCCCCATTACAAAAGTGTAGCACCAATAGTTTTTTGGCTAAAATCACACCAATGCATATGGACCATAGAGCGTTGGTGCTCATAAACCAATGAGGAATACTGGTGCACCATCACCAAAAAAACAACGTCGATGCGCCTAAACCATGTGAAGCATCTGTGTGCTATGATGGTTTAGGTGCACCAATAAAAACATCCGCTAAAACCTCTGCCTACCTGCCTCTGCTAGAAACCTCCGCTACAGATAGAGATGGGACGTGGTTTTTTGGGGGGGTTCACTACAACCTCTACTAGAAGGTGCTCTCCTTGTAGTGAAAGAAAAAAGTTCTTCCACTATAAGGACGGTTTGAATCTTATCCATGACATAAGGGGGCTCATAAAGTTTCTTACAATAGGAATTCTAGTCCTTCAAAACAACCTTATTATTTTCATTAGTTTTGCGAGTTAGAATTTGCCTTGATAATTTTTTAGGAGCCATCTTAGAGAAGTGTAAGAGCTTCTCTTCCTCTTTTTTTCTTTTTAATTAGGGCTTTGTACCTCTTTATCTTGTTAGCATTTAGGGACTCGTCAAAAGCTTCCTTAATATATTTTCTTACAATTTTACAATCTTTATTATATCAAGAGTTGATTTAGTTGTTTCCTTTTTTAACTGATATCTTGATAGAAAACTTGTTAATGAAAAATGAGAAAGCTATAATAAAATTTTTTTTTAACTAAAATGGTTATGGATATATAAAAAAAAATATAGGTTGGGGCTTAGCCATAGCAGTTGTTATTACAATAAATCATCTGTCATAATGAAGACTATCAAACCCTTTCTAATGAATTTCAATATACGGAATGGGTTCCCAATGAGCTTCTTCCTCATTTACCTTTAGAATTCCTTGAGCTAGTAGGCATCCCAAATTTGCCTTGACATCAGCTTCCTTGTTTGAACCCCGCAAGACATGAAACCATAGATACGATGAGAAACCATGCAACACTGACCTCAACCTTTGCAAGGTTTTGTTAAGCAACGAATCATTGAACAAAGCATCTGAGTTTAGGGTCTTTATCAAAATTTTTGAGTCCCTAGAGATTTGAACATATTTGATCCCTTTCCCACAAGCAATCTGGCAGGATTTCAGTAATCCAAGGATTTATGCATGGTTATTGGTTTTGTGTCCAAGTCCCCAGCTAAAACTTTCAAATATTTTTCCATCCGTGGAATAAATCATCCCGCCAGCTCCTACCTTCCCTAGATTGCCTTTGGAGGCACCGTCAAAGAAGATCGAGGCTTTCCCCTGTGCCTTCCACCAAATCTGAAACTCAGCATCTGTGTCTCTTAGCTGCCACGATGGGTTTATGCTCGGTTTTCCAGGGTCATTTTTCCTATCTCTGAAGATATATGTGCCCAACCATTTTTTTCCCCTAGAAGCAACATATTACCCTTCTTAAAAGATTAAACACCCACCGTTTCAATGAGGAAAGATTTGGTTTTTGTTGCCACCTTAAGCGATAGTTGTTGGTTATTGTTGAAGCTTTTGTCATTTCTAGCCAGCCAAATGTTCCAACATACGTATTTGGGGATTGCTACCCAAATTCCTCTCTAAGCTGACTTGCCTTTGATTGGAGAGGGGTATCTCGATTTCCAGGTGGAGAATAACAAGACCAACAAAATTTTCTCTAGGACTGGGAAGTTGAGGCCGTGAAGAGTGAGGGACCATACCTCCCGGGAAAAAATAAAATCCAGGAATAGATGGTCGTTGGTTTTCAAATATCTGCAACACATTATGCATTTATGTGGACTAGTTATACCATGTTTAGCCAAGTTTTCTCTGGTTAACACCTTTCTATGCATCAAAACCCAAAATAAGAAGATAACCTTCGTTAGATTGCTTGGATCCCAAACTTGCTTCCATACTTTTGCTGGGAGGACCGACACATAATCAAATTGCAACAAGGTGAACCCCTCTGCAGCTGTGTAAACACCTTTTTCCCCCATCCCCAACGATCTCTCTCCTGTAAATGGATTGGTGCCAGGTTTGTTGGAGCCATTAAGAGCTGTGATTTCCGTATTTCGAATTGTTGTGGTAGCCGTGGGATGTCCCAGTCGTGCCACTTCCCATCTTCTTTCCAGGAAACAATATCAGCTGACATTAAATAACCCTGCATTTTGAGCCAGTCATGGATACCCCAACTCTGTTGTTTGTCCAGGTAAAAAGACCTCTTTTTGGCTTTATGTCTAGAAGATCCCATTGCTACATGATGTCCTCTACCAGGGTAGCATTTGATCCTTGCTTTTGTTGCCACCCCTCTTTTCCTTTGAGTTGAAGACCAGATTTAGATCTCTCGCTATTATTATATTTCGAGGGGTGTAAACATCAATAAATTCTTCCAGAGTTAGCCAACAATCTTTCTTTTCTAAATGTAGAACCAAAACATACATGTTAAAGAGAGAAATGGTGATCTTACTTGTTATATGGCGGAGTTCTATGTAGATCGAATGCTGGGTTTCAAAAGAGCTTTCTAGAGAAAACTCCTCATCTGACCACAGAGTTGCGAGGCCCCTAGAGGTGCCTCTGGCACTTATGGCCTTTCCGGCATTTTTATTCCACTTAGAGCTACTGATCTGAAGGAGGGTTTCCCCTTCAATCTTGGTCTCTTGGAGCATGAGAATCTCGGGGGTTTCAATTTTTAGAAGGTCTTTTACTACTTCAGCTTTCGATGGGTTCCCCAATCCTCTGCAATTTAAGAGACTAGCTGCATTACTTACTGAGATTTGGGTGGGATGAAGCTCCCTTGGGAGGTCTTGTTCTGGTGTTTCTCCCCATGTTCATTTCAATTGTAGATTGGTTTCCCTGCATTTTTTGTCTCTCTATTTCTTCCTCACGAGCTTCCTTTCGGGATTTCCTCCCAGCTTTTTTTGAAGGCCTCTCAAAGGACTCGTCTTCCAATGACCCTAAGGATTCCAGGGGTTTCTTCCTATCTACCTCCACATAGGAGGGTGAGGAGAAGATCCTTGCTGCAGATCGAGGGTGAGTTGCTTCTGGAATTTCCTTCTCGACTGTTGGGGGAGGGGGCTGCTACTCAATCTCCTCAATGACCGTTTATGTGACCTCTTCCGCTACCCTGAGTGTTTCGAAGGGATTTTCCTCCACTTCTACCCTTGGTTGTTCTTTGTTTCCTTTCTCTTGTTCCTGCCTTTCTTCTGACCCAATAGATCACACTGCCATTTCTTTGCCTTTTTTCCTACTATTTTCCTTTGTCGAGGCTGTTTTCTGTGCCTGTGTCCATTGATCTTTGGAGTTCTCGGCCTCTTCCTTGGCCTTTTTCTTGCAATATCTCGCAAAGTGACCATGAGTGTGACAGTACTTGCATTTGAAGGGAAGTTGTTCATAATCCGGCTCTTAGATATGTGACCAGTCTGAAACCGTTAGATTGATTGCTTCTAGTAGCCCTATTTCCAGATCAACCTCAACACAAATTCTTGTGTAGGAGTACTGATCCTTTCTCTCCACACGATCTATGTATTTCCCGAGAGTGTTGCCAATGGTTTCCAGAGTCTTCGAATTCCAGCAGTGCAGGGGTAAGTGTGGAAGGCGCACCCACACCGAGACTACCGACGGTACATCTTGCGTAGGATCGAAGTCTGGAGTCCATTTATTCAGATATAATCCTTGGGGACCCATGAAGTAAGGTTCGTTCCTGAATATGAGGCTTCTATCTTCTCCTTCTTCGAACACGAATACGAAAAATCCCTTGCCCATAGAGTAGCTTCTGATGCCTTCTTTTACTAACGGTCTCCAATTCCTCTGCAGCCATGCGTCGACTATCTTGGGAGAAGGCCACAGGCCTGTGAACTGGCCAATTAGACCCCAATCTGCTATATTCAAAGCCGATCTACACATTTCTTCAGCTGGGAGGGCAACGGTGGGGATACAATCCAGCTTTTTGATGAATTTGTGCTCAGACTCATTCATTTTTCTCTTGTCGTAGTTAGCTAGCAGCTTCTTGAAGGCCTCTAGCTCAGGTGGATGAGAGGAAGAAGCCCTTAGGCCCCCTTCTGGGCCCATGGTGCCGGGATCGCGAGCATCAGAAGGCTGCTGCCAGGGCAGGCGTGCAAGGAGCGTTCAGCTCAGGCAACCACATGCGTGAGCAGAAAATTCAATTTTTTTTAAAAGCTATAATAAAATATTAAAATATAAATGTTTTGCCACATATTTAAAATCATCCAATACTTGAAAAAATGTATAATAAATATATATAATCGTAGATGACGAAAATACAATTTTAAAATAAGATTCTTAGATCCATGATATATTTATCGTTTTTATATAGTATAAAAAATACACAACCATAAATTAAATAAATAAATCTTATATAGATGACATATTTATATTTTTTATAATATCATATATTTTAATTACTTACTAGATAAGGTTCCTTGCCACTTTCCTTGCCACTTAGTTTTTATCAAATTTAAAAATAAATCTCACCTATTTTTTATCAAATAAAAATAATAGCCAACCAATGACACTACGGATATTGGATTTGAAAGCGTGAAATGCAAGAGGCATCTCTTATTCAAAATTGCATTGGTAATGAGAAACATGTGATTTGAATATACATTGGGTTGGCTAGTGGTGAACATCACCGACATAACATGCAACCAAAATAAATTAAATAATGAATAATAAAGATATGAAGCAATAGCTGATGGGCATTCGTAGTGGAGGAGGAGGATAGGGTGGAGAATACATTTGGGTAAAAAGTGGATATTAAAAAAACATTTGCTTTTGCATATGTTATTAAATTTAACATATGTATAATATGTATATGAGTAAGAGTTGGATTTATAATATTGAAGTAAATCAAAGTATATGAATTTTTAAAAATATTTTTTTTGATAATAGATTTAAATTTATAAAATTTGATGATAATGGTGGTTAGTGTTAACAAATAAATTTTGATTTATTGGATTTAAAAAAATAAGAAATTAATTATTTTGTTTTATTAATTTATTTATATGTTTAGAAAGGCTGGAGAGAAGATTTCTTAAAACTTTATAGTTGTAATGAGTTAATAGGTAGGAAGGTTAATGGTGTTACAAATATTTTGAAATTGATATTTAATGTGGGTATACAAATGACATTTTAAGAGAGCGGTTTTTATCCCTTACTATTTTAGTATCATAAAGATGACAAATTCTTTCATCCCACATCATCTTAGGAAATGTTCAATGCCTGTTTAACTATGGAGCTCATAAGAGTTCATTCTTATTTTAACAATGTTGATTTTCTTCTTTGAGCTAACTATAACAAAAATATACTTTTCATTCTCTAAATTGGGGCGAAAGACCACTTTATAGTTCCTTAATTTTATCTTATTCTTTATCTCTTTATCACACCACAAATTTTACTTAAATTTACATGTGATAGTATAATTGATGGTATCAATATTATGAAAAGTCACATCTTCCTCTATTCTCCAATGGTTTGGCCAAGACTTATCATCTTTATGCCAACCCCTTTTAAGCCATATATGAATTTCATTGGAGTTTGAAGCAATCTTAGAAAGCCTCTTGTTTTTCATGTTAGTGTCTTATGCTTGTATATTAAGTACCTAGTCATAGACATACTCTTAATCGGAGGAAATACAAACTTCTACAAGGAGGATAAGATAGGGCATATTGCTTTTAATTTTAAGATTACGACTTATAAAATGTTTTTGGATTTGCTTGATTCTTCTCCACGATTATCTAGAGATGTTGCAACCCCAAACTTCACAACTATGTAAGATGACATTCTAAAAAAATGAGTTCTATTTTTTTTCCCAAAACTAGAAATATGTTGATTTACAATTTTTCTCAAAACCAAGATAGCCTTTCCACCATCCATTAATCATTTTCTCAATGGTGTAACTCCGGTTAATCTTGTGATGAAGTTCGACTTCTATATTTGTATGAATTAATTTCCTTTAAGTTTTTATTGCCATACACAAAAATTAGTGCAAGTGATATTTTTGGTTTTGATTATCATCACCTTTGTTTTGTAAGTATTCACTGACATACACATGCTAGAACAAAAGCATTCAAAATTCCTTTTTGTTTGTTGTTATTAGAAAGACACTTAAAAGTAATTGTCTATTATTCTCTCAAACTTCCCTATAGTTATTGGAATCTGACAATACACAAAATCAAAGCTTCCATTGATTTGTAATTATGCTTAAATGATTAAAGATCAGGGTTAATGTAGAAATGGGTATATTAAAAGGGTTTTGTTCTACCATGCAAAAATCTTATATCATATTAGAACTTTACTCCTACTTGAATTTTTTACTAAATTATTTTATATTTATAATAAAAAGAAAGAGAAAATTTATTTGTCAGAAGATTAACGTGTGCCCAACTTAAAATAGTGAAGAAGATAGAAATAAGGTTATAATTTTATTTTCTTTTTTGTAAGTAGCAGTGAAATATATTAAAATACAGAAAAATGTACAACAAAGTTTTCGTGACACTTGCTCAAAACTTGCGAGGGCAGGAACCAGAAGTTATTACATCTGTCATGAACTTGCCCTTGATGCGGGATATCAAGTTTCTACTGTCAAAAGTTAACAGAGTTGTACCATAAACTAACAAACTAACAGAAAAAAGAAACAAACACAAAAGGGAAATGAAGACTATAGTCCTTATGGATTTTGCTAAGGTTCCTCAACAATAGGGCAAGGCCTAAAGTAGTCATCTTCATCCCCCGAGAGAGCAGGTTTAGGATCCTAGTGCGGCTCCGTGGTGGGAGTAGGAACTGACATTTATTGATGTTGGTTGTTAGTCTACATGCATATTTCACCTTTTTTCTCCTATGTCACCACGTCGATAGAAGCATCAGTAGAATGTACGATGTGATGATTGTCCTTCGTAAAGTCTTGTTGGTTCAGGCTTGGTGTGGTCGAAGAAGTTCCCTGAGCAGTCAAGTTGTCTGAGTCACTGGAGGTCGATGGAGAGGGAGCGCAGTCACGTTCCCAGAGCAATTGTGCAAGCACATTCTTCATTTGCCAATAATGGGAGAGTCGTTATCACAGAGATTGTGCAGAGTAGTGGTGAGCCACAACTTCTACTTCCCAATCGTCCATCGCCCTGTGCATGACGAGGGGAATGTGGGAACCATATCCCGTAGAGATTGAATGTTGTAATGTCACCCTACTTCTAGCTTCCCTGGAGTTGCTACCTCTGCGAGGAGTGGTCCTGAGTCTGACTGGCATAGTTGTGTGTGGTTGGAAGGCCAAGTAACGCTGGAGCGACCGAAGAGATGACTGATGTTCCTGTTCCCTGAAATTTCTTCAAGGTTGGAGGGCTAAGTAATGCTGGAGCGACCGAAGAAACGACCATAAATAGTCTGCTGCTG
Organism: Pseudotsuga menziesii; assembly: GCA_001517045.1. NCBI lineage: Eukaryota > Viridiplantae > Streptophyta > Pinopsida > Pinales > Pinaceae > Pseudotsuga > Pseudotsuga menziesii. The sequence goes on along the minus strand of LPNX010071071.1, from coordinate 35,581 downwards.
GAGCAAATTCGGTATTGAGCCATCAAGTTAGGTGACCAGGAGGCTAATGCTAATGACGACGACGATTAAATTTCCTTGCTGCGTGGAGGAAGCCATCCAAGTCGAGGACTATGTGAAGTGACCGAAAGTATAGAGGTAGGTGTTGTGCAGGCTAGAGTGCGATCTGGAATGCTTTTCTAAAGGGAGATGTGCATGGTTATAAAGGCGATAATGACAACTACGACAGTTGACCATTAAAGTTGTGTCCCGCCTCCCTGCACGTTGCAGCGTCTCAGGGTACCCATATCCAGGATGAAATAAGGTTATACTTTTACATTACACAAAAAATTTATATATATTTTTCTAAATCCATTTTCCTAAAACTAATTAAATTCATAGTTATGTCAGTAGGCATCATATATGGAAATAAGGTTCGAATATATATTTAAAGGGCACTTTATATTACTTTTCCAAACTCCATGTTCTCCAAAACCAATCAAATTCGTGGCTTTTTTGGTGGGAGGAAAAACACCCTTTTTAGGATTGTTGGCATAGTCTTCATTGATATTATCTCGAGACTCCAATGTGTAGCTATAATATTGTCTACTTACAAAACTTTGTCAATTATAATAATTGATTAACAATCTATAAGGTGGAAAACATTTACTTTTGTTAGATGTTTTGGGGCATTGAGCAGTTACTTGTCAATTATAATAATTGATTAACAATCTATAAGGTGGAAAACATTTACTTTTGTTAGATGTTTTGGGGCATTGAGCAGTTAATCTATTTTCTTACGTCAGAGGAAGATAAGTTCTTAGTCTAACAAAAGTAGTCTTAGGACATACTCCATTCCCAATAAAATCATGGTTATGTAATAGGCATACTCACCTTTTCAGTTACGTGAGAATTTTTATATTTTCTATATAATTATTAATATAGTTTGGTGTTATTAGTTTCATGATCATCTACAATGTAAGGACGGAGATTCCCTAACATCAATTGAATTGTGATATAGAGATAAGGGTTGAAACCATGGCATTAGGGGATTTTGCTATTACAGATCCAAGTTTATAGAAAGTTAACCACAATTACATTTACGGTGGTATGCACATGATTATTTCTCGATCTTGAGGATAATTTTTATATTTTTCAAAAGTAAAAATGAATAAAAGTTGCCTCATTGTCATTCATAGGGTGAGTGAGAGTAGGGATTTTTTGATAGATCCAGTAAATTGCAATATAAGATTATGGTCAACTTTTATTTTATTTTATTACGAGGAAACAATCTCACCCCACCTTCACACACTTAAGCAAAATGGAGTTGTTGGTACTAGGGTAGTCCCCTCAAAGTTCTCTTCCTTGAAATTTCTAAATGAAAGACAGATTGACACAGGTTGCATCAACAATTCGTAACCCTAAGGGACCCTATGGGATTTGATCTTGAGACTTCTACAGACTTAGCACAAGAACATCTACCAAATGAACTAAACCTCGGGGCTTATAAGGATCAAATTTACGACAACATGAGATTTTATTATTATGGATCCAAATCAATCCTCCTTAAAGCCAACAAAAAATATATTTACCATGGTAGACATACTTCTACTATTTGGAGAACGACTATATTTTCTAGTAAAACTATAAGTATGGATGCATGCAATTCGCTTAATTATTGTTCACAAGGTAAGCGAGGTGGGGATTTGTCCACAAGGTGAGTGAACTGGGGATTTGTCGATGGTTCAACTAGTTACAAAATGGACATAAGAGTAAAAGTTATGTCAACAAGGGATTCCATTACTATGAATCGAAACCTATACTCCTTAAAGTTAACTAAATCATATTTATGTCCGTGGACATATTTGCATCAAAGTTATTAGTAGTGGACAAACTCAACTTTTCTGGTGAACTATTTAATTTTATTTATTTATTTTGGAGAGACGAAGTTGTGCCTTGATCTGTTCATTTTTTCAAAATTTTAATGGTTTGGGTCGTCTTAAAACGAGCCAAAACTATCAAGGGAAAAGTTCCATGGTCAAAGTTCTTATTAATTAAGTGGAGTTATAAAGTGCAATAAAATTCCTATCGAATTTGGGGAAGAGTCTCCCTCTCTCTCTCTCTCTCTTTATCTCTCTCTATTTTTTGACAAAATGCATGTCACAAGTAATGCTCTGGGTACTTCCCCTTATTTAGAGGTTGGCACCCATGATTGTTTGGTTGTAGTGGACATTGAGTGAGGCCCACAATATTTATAGAAGCATTCGACCTTAGGACTTGACCTCGTGACATCCTACTTACAATCCATAACACTGAACTACTCAAGCTAATCCAACATGCTTGTGGTAGAATTTCTCTTAATTTTTGTTGTGTTTGTTCACTTATTAACTTGCTCCTACTCGCATCTATGCTTTGGGGATACTTTTTTATATTTTTATTGTGATATATAATTTATATTCATCGAGTGCAAGCAGAGTGAGGAAACGATTCCTCACTTGTTTGTTAGTTGCCCTTTTACTTAAAAAACCTAGGTGAGTTGAAAACTTAGTTGAATCAATTGCTGGAAGGGTGTGGTCCAACAATGGAGGAGGCTTGGAAATCCAGGGTCACTTCTTCGGTGACCGCGAGATACCGTGCATTACCTCTCATAGCCATTTGGGGAACATGGTTGGCCATAAACATGGCAGTTTTCCAAGATAAGCCAACTATTCTTGAACTCGTTGCACACAACAACACAAATATTTTACCATATTTTCCTCAGGAAAAGAATCCCCCAGTTCCCTATATTATCTTTGAGGAGGTTATCAACAAATAGAAGCCTTGGGCTTATTTTGATGGGGCTTCTCAAAATAAGGTTTGTCGGGGGGGGGAGGTGGGGGGGGTGTACAATACTTCACATGACTGAAAACCATTACTATAAAATTCAAATGGGCCTTGGTCGAGGGTCAAATAACTTTGCTGAGCTCTATGCTCTAAAACTTTTGATATGTTTAGCTAGAGAGAAGAATTGCATACATATTCAGATTTTTGGCGACTCCATGATCATTATTAACTGGATAAATAAAGTGCAAAATTGCCACAATCTTTTAGTAAATTCCGTATTGACAGAAACTCAGAGACTCTTGGAGGAGCTTGACACTTTCTCTTGTCAACATGTATATAGAGAACAAAATGTTGAAGTAGACAAACTCTCAAAGATCGGATTAACTCTCCCACACAGACACTGGAAGATCTTGGAGTTGAATAATGGCAATTTTCTTGAATACTACCAGAGGCCTTTTATAGACGACCTGGAACATATCAACTAAATCTGATTTTGGTCTTTTGATATATTTTGTATGTCCAATGCTATATTTGCTTTTGGGGTTTCTCCGGGGAACTTGGATATCTCTCTTTTTTTGGAATGTGTACGGGACTATGGCCCAGTACAGTGCTGAACTGTTCTCTAGAATTTTCGAAGCTGAAAGGCTAACATCATGAAAAGGCTCATAACAACCTTTCTGCAATATGTAATCTGATTATACTTTAATTAAATTACGCTTTTTTCATTGGAAAAAAAATATTCACATGTTGAGTGAACGTGGAAATTCGCTAACAATTCAACTCAAATTACAAAAAAAAGACTGTATTACAAATTTAACAAATTTAATGAATTACAATAAACACCAAACCCTTTATCTCTTATATCCATTGTTGCAGTTCTTTAGATTTATGTATTCCATTTCCATATTTTAAATTTTTTTTTATGTTTAATATAATTGTTTCACTATATATTAAATTATAATGTTAAAGTTTATTGGATGTAGCTTGGCTGATTGAGAGTACTAATTGATAACCTCCTCACCTAGGTTCAATCTTTTTAAGTGACATGCTGACCTCTTAATTGAGACACCTTTCATTGGACAATGTTTAGCCTCCCCACATGCATACATGAACCAAATGAAAAAAATAAAATAAAATTATAATTTAAAAATAAATTATTATAATTATTTTTTATCATTACCATATAAAATAAATATAAAACAAAACTAATAAAAATTATCACAATTAAATCTAATTTTATATGTTCCAATTCCACATTTCTCAAAATTTTGTACTTCACAATAAATTAGCTTTCATTTAGTAATAAAAAAATACTTTTTAAATTAATAAATATATAAAATTGATCTAACTTTACCAACTTGTAATTCAAAATTTGATTAACTTCAAAATTTAAACGACTCTGCACCAACTAGACGAACAAATGATTAAAGTTTACCGCAATTAAACCCAAACTCAAACTCAATTTTTAGCATATACCTAGTTTATGCCAATTCTACTTTACTTGGAAACTTATAAAACCAACAAGGAATGGATGTGGGGAGAGACTAAAATGGAGGTGGATGGGGAGAGTGGGGCCTTGGCCTACTGCTTCGCATTGGGGCCCTGCGTTGGAAGAGGAATCACATGAAAAAGTAGAGAGGAGAGGAAGGAAGGAAGCACCTTTCACTACCAATTTTGTATCCCAAGGCAAGTTGCTCCACCAACAAACAGCTCACCATACCTCACTATTCTATTCTATCCATTCCAACTTACCTACTTTAATTTCTCTTTACTCTTTCCCTGCTTCCAGATCGATAGTTCTCGTACACCATTTTTTGAGCACAGATTCAAAGTGGTCACTCAGGAATCATTACATTTGCCATTAATTCGCATTTGGGTGCTCAGTCCTCTGCTTTTTCCAGTCACCCACAAAGGATTTTGATAAGGGAACGTTTTCTTTTTTGTTTTCATACCAAAGGTTAGGGAGCCCTCTTATGACCAAGAGCTGGACCCCTAGTGTTATGGGCACTTTGGATTTGGAGAGAGCAGGTTCAGTGAATGTTATGCATTTCGAGTTGGATCCATTGACCTTTAGTTTAGTGTTCAGTATGTTGCAGGGTGCTCTGTGAGTCCCCATGGGGAAACGGAACAACAATGCGGCAGATCGAGACGTGGGTGAGAATGAAGAGGAGAATAGTGGGAGATGTTGTAATGCTTCTGGGGTTTGCAATAGATCAACATTGAAATTGGTCGTAGCAGTCATTGTTAGTGTGAATATACTGGTTTTTGGGGTCTACAACCTTCCATTCTTCAGCGATGGGCGTGGCCATGAAGATGCAACAGGAAATAATGGTAAGGATCCAGAGCTCTATTTACCCAATTGAAAACTGTGGTTGTATACGGATGTGTTCATTGATTATTCGTCCGTTAAACACTATAATCCAGTTTTACATTGATGCCATAAGCTTCTCTATTAAAAGAAAAAAATCATATTTACAATTAATATCATATTCCCTTTCGGTTTCATCTAGGGTTCAGATCTGGGGCCTGTATAAGCCATGTGTTTGACCTACTGTGTTTTTTTCTTTTTCTCGCCAACTTGAAATTTTGTCAACAAGAGAAAAGTTTACAAAATTAGCTGTTACAACTGAACCACCGTGAAGGGCTTTGGTGACCTTGCCTAGCTTAGCCAGGTAAGACCATTCAGGTCCTTTTTTCAAATAGGAAGATTGCCTCTTTTTCAGCTTCATCGGTGCTAGCTAACTGTCAAAAGATCAAGTGTTGGAATAACCATACCTTGTAACTCAGGCAGGCAGGTGAGATCTTTCAGGACCGTTTCCGGACAGGAAAACTGGCTCCCTATTTTCAGCTTCATCAGTGCTAGTAGCTAACTGTCAAAAGATCAAGGCTAAGATTCTTAGCTTTAGGTGCTTATGCTTGCAGCTTACTAAATGTTTGCTGCCTTTTACAAATAGATGCTGCTGGAGATGCTCAACCTAATTCAACCTGGTTTTGAACTCATAACGAGCCTTTTACTATCAGCGCAACCCAACCACCGCTTTACACATTAAATATTCATAATCGTCAATATCTACATTAGCGACGATATAGAATTCACCCTAATACATAGGAAATTTGTCTGAACCCAAATTAAAATATGAGAGTATATAGGCAAAACACCTCAGAAAGCCCCGCATACATTTCTTGACATTGCAATTGAGACATTGTACACGTTAATGAGATTTTTGCAATTTTTGGGTAATTTTTTCGAACTGTATAGGGGCATACTTGGAACCAGAGATGAAAATTGTTGAAAAATTGGCAAAATTGCAATTCCAAACCGGAAATGAACCCTCCCCACCCCCCAAAATCGTGATTTTTTGAAAGAAATCACCAAGAATCGTGAAGGCTGTGAAAAACAAATTTGTGACGTTGTGATCTTTTTTTCAAAAAAATCGCCAAAAATTGCATAAAAGGCCATTACAAGTTTGTCATTTCTCTGACTTATTTTTTGTTGGAACTTGAAAGCATACAGTGGAAGTAAGTTGACTTTCTCCTTATCTTTCCTTTTCTATTTTTCTACTTAAATCTTTAACATTATCATGATAATGCCAGGTTGTTTGAGAGTGGTTCCAAGTTTCCAACCTCATTGACTCCCTATCTTTCCTTTTCTATTTTTCTACTTAAATCTTTAACATTATCATGATAATGCCAGGTTGTTTGAGAGTGGTTCCAACCTCATTGAAGATATGAAGAAAGTAGAATTCAATATCCCATTCAGAATTCAGAGTCTTCAGGATTTCAGTGTTTGAGGATTGGTGTGATTGCAACATATCAAAAATGGATTCTATCATGTATGAGGGTATGTGATAGGCTTTAATCAAGAGCACCAAGCACTCTATGTACCCGTTGTTGGTGGTATTCATTGTTGAACTCATCTGTGGTTTGCAGATTTTTGCCGATACCTCCCCCCATGTTGCTGATGTCCTGATGTCCTGATGTCCAGACCCTTGACATTTTTTTCCCAATGCTGTTTTTTTTTTTAATAACTCAAACGACTAATTTTTAATTTTATTTTTATTTTTAAAAAAATACAGGATTGGTTGAGTTATTGCCTTATCAACCGATTACACAAAGAGCAGAAATGCTACTTCGACAAGATCAATTTTTTTTTACAGAGTTCTTAATAATGAAAATACTTCTTTTCAGATCACACCGAGGTGAATCTTGATTATGGTAATGGGAATGCTGATGTTTTCATCAATGCTCGGAACCATGTTTGGATATAAGAGGGGAAGATTTCCTTGAGGCCAGATGCTGTATCTAATGACTTTGCTTTCATAGAAAGCATTAATGTTTTTTATGATGGGTCTCAGTTTTATCTTCATTCTTTTGTCATCGTTTTTAATCTGTTTAGCTTAGTTTAGGGACTGAAGCTGCAAGTATCTGTTCATTCCTATGTTGCGGGGAAGCGCCCGGCCCTCGCCCCCGCTCCGGAAGCCTGCTTCGGACCGAAGCGCTGTGGGAGCTAAGGCGAAGCGCGATTCCGGCGGCACTCCCGATCTGGAGCGAATGGTGAAGTGCGCTTCCACCAAAAAAAGTTCGCTCCCTACCATCTTAGGAAGCGTTTGCTTCCTCGTCGATTCCGGACGCTCCCTCTTCGCTTCCCCTTCGCTCCCGGATTCGCTTCCTACGCGCTTCGGCCTTCGCTCCCTATCGCTTCCCGTCGCTCCCCCTTTCGCTTCCTCCATTTTTTGCTGCCCACGCTTGCGGAAGAGAGGAGAAAGGGTTTTGGAGGGTAGGAGGAGGGCTTTGGGGGATAAAGCCCTCTTCTCCTACCTCATTGTCACATTGAAAGAGAAGAAAGGAGAGAAGAAGAGAAGAAGAGAAGAGGAGAGGAGAGGAGAGGAGAAAGTTGTAGCCTGCCACTGTGCCACCATTGGAGAGCGGGAGCCAAAGAGGTAGGTTCTACTTCTAACATTTGTCATTTTCTTTTTGTTAAAATTTTGAAATTTTTTGACTTTTGATTTCTATGATAGTATGAAATTTGAATGCTTGAGCCTTGGCCATATAAATTCTAGAGTCTAGAGTCTAGAATCTAGTGACTAGAATGTACATTGTTAAAAACTTAAATCTCTAGTTCCTCCCTCATTCTATTGCAGGCAACAGGTTAAATCTCTAGTTTCATTTGGCATCAACCATGATGATGGGTTTATGGTTTATGTTGTTGGTTCCATTTGTTATTTTGATGGTGGTGGTTGGAAACCGGAGGAGGAATGAGGAAGATGATGAAGAAGTGGGAAGTGGCACATACCATGGAGAGGAGGAGGAGGAGGAGGGGGAAGAGGAGAGGGAAAACCGAAAGAAAACCAAAGAGGACTTGACACCCTTGTGGAAATATGTCACAAGGTAGGCAGGAATTAGAGGGGGTGGAACCATCAAATTTGTTTGCCCCCATTGTAACAAGACATACACAGGCTCATATACCCGTGTGAGAAGACATCTATGTGGGCACATCCCATGTGATGAAAGAAAAACTGTAGGAGTTTGTGTTTGCCCAAATGTGGTATCAACACAAAGAGCTATCTATAAGAAGGAAGAATTTGAAGCACAAAACACATCAAAACGATCATCGGATGACCATGACCTTTCATGTTCACCAAGAACTGGAGGCCCATCCACCCAAGGCAGTGGATTCTCTCCCATGCAATCACGTGGCAGCCGCAGGACAATATCAGATTTCCTTGATCAAGGTGGTAGGGATGACGTAGATTCAAAAGTGTATCGGTTTCTCTATGCATGTGGCATACCATTCAATGTTCTTCACTCACCCTATTGGCATGAAATGGTAGAGGCCATCCGCACTGCCCCGACAGGATACAAGAGCCCCGGGTATGACAAAGCTAGAACTATGGGGCTTAACAAGGAAAAAGCCAAGATCCAAAATGCTTTGGGGCAATTCACAAATGCTTGGAATGAGTACGGGGTATCAATTGTATCAGATGGTTGGACCAATGTGAAAGGTAAGCCATTGATAAATGTTCTTGGTGTCTCTGCTACTAGTGCAATCTTCCTTTCGGCACATGACTACTCAGATAAATTCAAGACTGACATGAACATTGCAGAACTCCTACTCAAAAACATTGAAGCTATTGGTCCATACAATGTCATCCAAGTCATAACAGATAATGTTGCTAATTGTAAGGCAACGGGAGCAATCATTGAAGATAAATACCCCAACATATTTTGGTCCGGGTGTATGGTTCACACACTGAACCTTTTGATGCATGACATTATTAAGTTGAAGGAAAATGAATACAAATGGATTGGTGAATTGTACAAAAAGGGTAAGCACATGATAATATTTATTACCAACCATAGCAATGCCCATGGCATTTTCCGCGCTCACTCAAAGTTAGAGCTATTAAAGATAGCAAAGACTAGATTTGCTAGCTATTACCTCACCTTCGGGCGCCTTTTGAAGGTAAGAGAGGCATTGGCTAGCATGGTATCAAGTGAATCATGGCAAGTCTTGAAAGATAGGGTTACATCCATATCTGATAGGCGTGATTTTCAAGACGTGGAAGACACAGTTCTTGATGGTCAATTTTGGGCAAGTGTCAAGTTTGTTTTGCAGTTCACAAAGCCCATTTATCACATGATTTGGTTTGCAGATACAGATAAGCCGGTAATTGGGGAGGTGTATGAGCAGATGGATAACATGTTGGGCCAGATTAAAGATATTGTTGAATCGAAGGATCCCATCCTGTATGACCATATTCACACACATGTGGTCAAAAGGTGGGATCATCTCAACGTTCCACTGCATGCCTTAGCATATGTATTAACACCAAAATATTATTCTCCATCTTGGTTGGCCAAACCAGCACCTGGGGGTGGGGTTAGGAGAAAGGCCCACACAGATCCAGAGGTACAGGTTGGGTACATGGCTGCTATAGACAAGTTGGTCCCTGATGAAGAGGAATGTGCCTTATTGCGTAGTGAATTAAGCAAATACCTCAGTGAGATTGGTCCGTTTGGTACTTTGCATGCTAGAAAAGATTGAGATAGGGCGCTTCCTATTGAGTGGTGGAACATGTATGGCTCATCATGCCCACGCTTGCATAAATTGGCAACCAAAGTGCTTTCACAGGTGGTAAACAGTTCCTCTACAGAAAGGTGTTGGAGCACCTATAGCTTCATCCACTCGGCGAAAAGAAACCGATTAAATGAAAATCGGGCAGAAAGCTTGGTTTATGTACATTACAACTTGAGGCTGTTGACTCATTACTGTGAGCGGGCCAAAACCGATAGATCATATGTCGCTTGGGACAACAATTCGGAGGAGCATAACTTGGAGGATGGAGCCTTAACTTTAGAGCGCTTGGAGGATGAGCTTTTGGGCGATCAGGATGACCATGCAGCAGCAGCAGCAACAATGCCACCGCCATCTGCTACCTTGTTTCCATATGCACCATCTTTACCAAGAGGTTCAACTTCACAACCCCCACCTACATTAGTGAGGGGGGGTCATGCAGGACCAAGTCTTGGACGTGGCTCAAGCCGCTCGATATCGTTGGCTACTGGGTATGAAAATCTCGTCCCTTTGTTCATAGACCACGGGAAAAGAAATTAGAAATTTCCTGTGGCAAGAGGAAACATCCATAAAATCTAATTTTCTTGTATTTTCTTATTTACAGTCCTTTCAAGTTTCTGCACTGTTGAGATTCGAGACCTTGAGTCATTGACTCTTTTATATTTATTATGGTATATTTTGTGAACATTACATGGCAATTTAAGTTTGAAGTTTGAAGTTGAACTCTGAAGCTGTAAGGTTGATATGGATAATGGACCTATGTTTGATGAATTCACTAGTATACGATAATTGATTGGTCATTGAATCATTGATGGTTGATGAATGATGTTATATGGTATTATGATTTATTTCATTTTTTTGGTATTATGGTATTATGATTTATTTCATTTGTTGGCATATATGCATCAAAATATATTAAAAATATATATTATATAAAAAACGCTTCCTAAACGCTTCATAACCGGAAGCTTCTAAAAATTTCGCTTCCCGCTCCCGCTCCCAAGTAACCTTGGTTCAATCCACCAGTTTCTTTCCAATGACCAGCATATGTATAGTCATAGACACATCTCAAAAACAGATCTGAATCTAAGAAACCGGGCACACTAGTTTTGGGCTACGTGTCTCGTGTCCTCATGTCGGACACGGACACGCTGACAGAGCGTTTCCAACACATCTCTGCAGCGTGTCCTGTGTTCAGACACGCGTGTCCCATGACTGTCACTACGTGTCCCAAAAACAGGTCACTCAATTCGAAAAAAATATGGTTGGGCCCTCTTTAAAAATGAATTTTCACTTGTATTTTGTCATTTGCAAATGTTGGGAGAGCTCAAAGAGTGGTTTTTTTGGCAGGTGAAGAAGATTTGAAGGCTTGATTCTGATTTATATTGAATATTTGTAAAAATTTGGAGATATATGTCTATATTTTTAAATTTTAACATATATAATTTAAAAAAAAATATATATATAATTTTTTTAAAATATATATATATATAGCGTGTCCGGATTCCCGGGGTCACTGTCACTGTGTCCGTGTCGGACACTCGAATCCCTGTGTCCTTCGTGTCTTGTGTTCCTGTGTCAGGTGACTTAGATCTGAATTAAAAGGTTTCATTTATTTGTAGACTCGTGTATACCGATGTTATCTAGAAGAGACAACATTGGCATCAATACTTAAATGAACGAAACAAGTATGGTAGAAAAATATGTTAAGAAAAGTACGCAAATTTGAAAGATGGTAGCGAAATATGTTAAGAAACCTATGCTAGTGGGAAAGAGCGACCATACTGAACCAGCTTCAGAGATGATTTTTTAGAACACCCAGACACCATTCTTGAGATTTGGAGTACTTTTTGTTTCAATAGATATTTATACTGCCGGTGTCAGCCCAACGATACAGGTCAATTAAGCATGTTGTCTACAGGAGAATACCAAACTCTGAAACAGGTAGTCTCCAAGCTGAAAACTTTAGTGTCTCAACAGCCTCTTCAGCTTCCTCCAGGCGACACCATATTGCTGCAGTTTGAAATTTCAGATATTAAGGACATGCAAACAGGAATCTGAAACCAGCAGGAAAATTTGAACAGTAAACAGAAGCACAATAGCAAATCATGCAAAAGCAAATTGAACATAACTCTTGGGTTCATATGGTCAAGGGGAAAAAGGCACCCTTGATTGTGGACTTTATGGTACATGGTCTTCCCTCTTTTGACTCACTACAAGCTGGTCTTCCCTTCCTTGATGACACTTTGGACTTGGAAGACATCAACCTTGAGTTCAATTGGAGGTAACAGATTTTTCTCTCGTTATTTGATTCCACTCTTCAAAGGATCCCCTGTGAGCTCTGAGAGCCTAGAAGAAACCTGTCTCACTTCCCATTTCCCACCAAGATTTATTGAGATTTTGATTTTACATGAATGCAGGTGGATGAGCTCATTAGGCAAGAATAACTTTAGCTGCTAGGGAAAAGAACAACCGAGTTTGTTAACACCTAAATTTGTCTGCCTACCATGTCATTGGTCTCGTCGTACATATACATCATTACCACGTTTCATTTCTACCCTTTGGGCATTCATTAAAACAAAAGTCATAGTCACACAATAAAAAGGGCAATTGTACAAATTAAATTACTCAATTATCTCAAAGTAAATGAGCAATCTTTGCCCCAACTTGATTTGTGGATGTTTCTTTTTTTAGCCTAAAAAGGAAGAAACTTGGCATGATTTTCATGATACCCCAAATTGGATAAAAGTATTAGAAAAGTAAAAGGCGAAAAAATAAAAAATAAAAATTCAAAGCTTGATTCTTATCTTAAAGGTATTCATCATGCCTATAAATGAACCCTCAAGGTCCATCACTCACTACCAATTCTCCATTCATTGCTCAAGTCGCTACTTTGCAAAAATATCCCCGAGATCCGAACTCCCTCTTGTGTTCCTTTCTCACTTTGTTGGAGATCATATACATGATGCACGGCTGGAGAACCGTGGACGACTAGGAGACTAAGCAGACCCTTCCTCGGACAACTACAGGGGCCCCTTACACTGCAACTCAGAGGTGACACTTACTCCTGTAAAATCCATTTTTTATAATGAAAAGAGCATTCTTTATTCTTTAAATGTTGTTATCTGTTTGCTTGATGAAGAATGCATGTTAGATTAGATTTCTTTAAATATTTTTCAATGTTGCCTGCCTGGTTAGATTAGTTATTTAATTTTTGTTCAGTTTGTTTTTACCTTTTATCTCGAAACTCTACTAGGATTAACACAACTCCTAGTAGGTGCACTTTTTCACGTGCTGGTGTGAAAACACCAACAACAGAGTGGTGATCTAGAATCTCAGGGCTGTCATTTATGATTTCCCCCTTAACGGGTGGTCATGGTCTTTGCCAACCAAATGACACGATGGATGGGTCAAAGGGGGTCAACATTCATCAACATTGCTTTTTTGGAATTGTAATAGGTTAGTGTGGTCCTCTCTAGGGTACTTTCCAAGATGATGTGCTCTCCACTCAGGACTTGATCTTTTTCACCGAGACAAATGAGAGTTGTTGGAATTGTAATGGTTTAGTGTAGTCCTCTCTAGGGTACTGTCCAAGATGATGTGCCCTCCACACAAGAATTGGCATTTCTTACTGAGACACATGAGAGCCTTGAGAGAGCTCTTTCTCCCATTATGGGTTATATTTGGGTCTCAACATTCTACTGTGAGACATTGAGATTCGGTGGTGTTCATGGTTTAGGGGAGTTGCTTGTCTCTTTTGTGATTCTCTTTGATCGAGGGTGTTAGTTATGATTTTTGACGTGCACTCCAAATACATGTGTCTCTTGATTTGATGAGCTAGGTCCTCATTGGGATATTTTCATTGTTGTTTGTTACTTTCTCCTTGCCCCCCGCGAGTTTTGTGGTCCACTTAGAGTGGGGCCCCTTCCTTAACCTATATCCTGAGATTTTCTAGTACATCTCTTTAGATGATATCATCATTATGTGCAATTTCAATGCTTGCACCAAAACTTTAGAGGTCCCAATCCATGATCATTTTGATGATGTGCTTTATCTCCATGAGCTATATCATGCGTTAGTGGGCCTTCAAAGAGATACAATAGATATGTCTAGACTCACCATGGCATACAAAAACACGTCCTCCAACTTGGTGAGTGAGTCCCAGAACCTTTTATTCTAAGTCACCTGACACGAGGACACGAGACAAGGAGGACACAAAAATATGAGTGTCTGACATGGACACGGTGGCCCTTGGAATCAATACATGGAGGACACGTTATAGTTATATATACATTTTTTAAAGGTGGTTCACCATGGAAGCCCTGTTTGCGCCATGGCTACGTCCACCCGAGAAAATATCTCTTATAATTGCTTAGCAAGTATACATGAACGGGCAACAACCCCTGAAAGGGCCAATCATGATAAACGACTCACCAGCCTAATATTTCATTACATACAAGGGCTCCCAAGGAGCAAATGTCCCCGACGAGATTCGAACCCGGGTGGGGAGTGCAATAACCAAATCTGCCAACCACCTGATCTACACCCAATGGACATATATATATATATATATATATATATTTTAAAAATTATATATTTTAAAAATATAGACATATAGATCCAAATTTTTACAAATATGAAATATTCAATAGAAATTAGAATCAATACACAATACATGTTAGTAATTTAGTAATTACACATTCACAAATCATATTGAAACACAAATGAATCAATGATAGACCAAGATGTCGGAACCATTTTTCTGCTTGACATCAAGCCATCAAAATCAAAATGTATTACATGGATGTTGGAATGCAAATAAACTAATAGTCTAATAGTAAATACAAAAAGGGGTAGGTCAAGATGGAAGAATCTCATCTGTCATTAGTCCTCCTCCATGCTTGAATCAACAAACTCATCACTGCTCTCTTCTTCGTCGTTGTCGCCCTCCTCCTCTTTGCCCAAGAATCTCATCTGTCAATAGTCCTCTTTCATGCCTGAATCAACAAACTCATCACTGCTCTCTTCTTCTTCTTCGTCGTCCTCCTCCTCTTTGCTCATCTGATAATCTACATCTGTTGGTGTGGAGGTTGACCCCTCTAGAGGATCACCATCATTAAAAGTGACTAGCGCTAGTACTGGATCATTAAGATCCATGTTGGCTAATGCCATCTCAACACTGCTATCTAAACCCATATCATCAGGAAACACATCCCACATTTTTGTGTTTCCCTTCACCAATCCTTCCTCTCCCTATAAATAAAATGAAGGTTGGTGTGCACATATACCATCGTCTTTGCCTTGGACTGCTCTTCTTCAAACTTTACAAGTTCCCATATGTGCTCCAATTCCTCTCACAACAAGAGGATGAAGTAACTTGAGAGATGACTCTCAAGGCTAACTTTGGTAGAATAGGGCATGTTGACCCATGCGTTGCCCACCAAACATAGGGTTTCTTAACCACCCTATCTCCGAGCACATCATAGCCTCCAAATCTCCCATTGGCAACAGAAAACTCTACAAAGCCCTCTCCACCTCATCAAGTAAGTCTTTATCCTGAAATAGCCGTCTAAATGCTATCTTCCTCCCCCGTGAAATCTCTCCATCCATGTGAGGAGGGACTTTGTGTGAGGGCCCACCATTGAGATATTCATGAGTGTAGAGCTTGGGGTTCAATGAGTGGGTAAAGCAATGCAAATTGTGCAATTCTTATCCCACCTAGAGATAAGAATATCCTGTATGGTGGAAGTTCTTTGTCGATGTCTCGTACTCAACACAGTCATTCCCCATAACAATGGTCCTCATGGACTCAATCATGGAATCCCATCCCTCATAAACATTTGCTAGGATGGGCAGGTCTATGTTTGCAAACCGCAACAAATGACCGACTCCATGGTCTTAATGGTAAGATCTACTCTCTCCCACCAACCATCATCCACTGTGTCCTTTACCTTTTTTGAAGCAATTTGATTTGTTTCTCTCCAAAAAGACCAAAACTCTGAAATAACCATGGACCCAAGAACGGTTTTGACCTCCCTCAACCTCTTGAGCATGATGAATGAGGAAGCAAACCAAGTATCTCCAATCTTCAACAATGAAAGATGTGTGTACTTTTTGTAGTTTGCGAGGGCATTGGTGTGGTTTTGTACAAAGTTACAGATATGGCGTGCATCATCAATAAGGTTGCTAATCTATGCCACATTTGAAGCAATAGATTTCAGTCCTAAATTCAAAGAATGGACAATACAAGATGTCCAAAATACCTGTAAGAGCAATGAAATCAAGTATAAACGAGTCTACAACTAACAACTTAAATCTATAAAATGACCTTTACCCTAGATGAATCTTGTGCTAAATTCAAGGATTGAGCGAATTAGCAATGCAAGGTGTCCAAAATGAAAATACCTGTGGATATTTTTAAAAGATATTCCACAAGAAAGAATAATAACAAGCCTAGAACAAGTCGACCCAGCTAATTTGACCCAGTCAAATGGTAAAGTTAGCCTAGTTGATAGTAAAATTGGCCCTATTATGTGGTACTAGTGCCAACGCACCTTCAGTTGATTGCCCAAGAAGGGGGGGGGTCACATTTTTCTTTAGGGCTAGGATTGGGTTGTTATCAACACTTTTGAGGGATGGTTATGGTCGGAACCTTTGGTCCTTCCTTTAGGAGTACTATGGCTTAATGGCATTGTTGACTGCCCTTTTTGGAGTTCCTTAACATTGGGGTTGGTGTTCGGGGCCTCCTAGGGACAGGCCATTGGGTCACCTGATCCCTTCCTTGTTTACTACTCCGCTAATAGTGTTTCAACTTTGAGGCTTTTGCCTCCCTTCTAGGTCACCTCATCCACCCATCCTGGCCCCCTTTCAACCTGGCACCACCCTTCCTTGGGCTTCCTCTGGAGATGATGTCATCATCCTTACTAGGCCGTATTGCTTGTTTGGNTTGGGGGGGGGGGGGGGCATTGAGGGATTAAAAGCACTATTGGGGTTAGATGGGGTATGATGCCCCCCCCCCCCTTGCCTACTCCATCCTTCAGTTTGGATTATTTTGCTCATTTTTAGCTAGTTTAGTCAGTTTAGGGTAAACTCTTGGAAAATGCCCCAAATTACCCACATATTTGATTATTTTATAGTATTTTTGTTATAATTTTAAGTTGACATTTTATAATTTCAAATTGACATTTTAAAGGCATGTCGGCTTGGTTATTTTTGTAAAGTGAGTGTGAGAAGGCTATAAATAAGCATCTCCTCACTTCATTTCAAACATATGACAATTGGGATAAAACATTATGCCACTTTTTTTACTCTTCACTAGGGCTCTTGGAGTGATGTGCACCTCTTGAGGAGAACTTCTTTTCTTGTTTGAAGGCAATATTTTGAAGTATCTTTGGTTCATGCTTTTTGCTAAGGTGATGCTAGAATTGTTTGCTTAACACATGTGGAAGGAGGAATCTAAGGTTCATTTCTTGATTTCTCTTTGTTAAAAGTTGATGAATGATGCTTGTTTGTGGATTGAATGGTAGCCTTAAAGCTGCATTTTGTTTGAATTAGGTCACTTATTAACCTTTTGTCACCTTGGTATTGTGAAGAACGTCATCTGGAAGGAGTTCTTTAGGCTTGGGCTTTGGATCTTTGGTTTTTTCCCTTGCTAGTCTTACACTAACCAGTCGTTTGAGGCTGTTAGGGAAGGTCCTAGCTTGCCAAAACCTTGAAGAGACCTCTCAAGGGGAAGGCTGGTCACCTCCTTTGATGCCCTAGGGTTTAGGGTAATACCTTAAAGACCCTCTTGGCTTGTCCATATCCATCTTTTTAATTTCATGCATTTTCATTTGTGCATAATTGCATTTCATGGTAGGATAACGTACTTTAAGGTCTGCATTTTATTATATTAAGAAAATCCTAAAAATTGGAAGAGAAAAAACCTAAAACAGTCTTAGGATTCCCCTCATACCCTTCACTATCCCCTTCTTTAGGCTTGCTACAACCCTTGACCTCTTTCCTACGTACCTCGGCCTCCTGTTCTTCCTGCTCGTTCACCCTCAGCCTCATTTTCTTCCCTCTCCAACAGTCTTGGCCACCCTTTTTCAACCTTGACCAACCTCCTCTAGGGCTCGGCCTACCCTCCTTTACTCTCGATCTACCCTCCTTTACTCTCGGTCTTCTATCCTCCCTTCTTTTTCAGTCTCGACGTCCCCTTATCCTTTTCTTCCAGCCCTCAACTTCTCCCTTTACACCCACGACCCTCTTCTTTAGGGCTTGTCCTAGCTTCGACCTGCTATAGGACAACCTTTAACAAGCTATAACAGTCATTAGGGCTGCTCCTTTAAGGTCCCTCACAGGTCTGTAATTCCACTTGGACAGCCCTGCAAACACCACAAACACCAAAGGTTGGTTAGATGATTATTGCTTGACAGGGGATGCCTACAAAGGCATCCTTAGTCACAAGATTGGTATAAATATTGTAGAACCCTTAGTTAAAACCATTCAAGAGATTGGGTTGTACAATGTCATTCAAGTCATCATTGATATTACTGTTAACTGTAAGACAACGGAAGCAATCATTGAGGATAGGTACCCTAACATATTTTGATCAGGGTGTTTGGTTCACATATTGAACCTCTTTATGCATGATATTATTAAGACGAAGGACCATGATTATAAATGGGTTGGTGCATTGTACAAGAAAGGGAAGATTTTCCAATCATGAACCTCTTTATGCATGATATTCTTAAGACGAAGGACCATGATTATAAATGGGTTGGTGCATTGTACAAGAAAGGGAAGATTTTCCAATCATAGCCATGCCCACTACATTTTCCATAGGCACTCTAAGTTGGAGCTACTTAAGATTTCAAAGACGGGATTTGCTTGTTATTGCCTCACCTTCAGGTGCCTTTTGGAGGTAAGAGAGGCATTGGCTAGTATAGTCTCAAGTGATTAATGGCAGGGTTTGATGAAAGGGCTGCATCCACATTTGATAAACATGATTTTCTGGGAGGTCAAGAACACTGATGATAAATTTTAGGTACAAGTTAGGAGTGTTCTATAGTTCACGAAGCCCATTTACAATATGATTCGGTTTGTACATACAAATCAGTCGGTGATTGGATGGGTTTATGAGAAAATGGACAACTTGCTAAGTCAAATCAAAAACATTGTTGAGCCGAGAGATGGGACCTTGTATGATCATATTCATAAACATGTAGTAAGAAGTTGGGATAATTTGAATGTTCCACACCATGCCCTAACATATGTCCTTACACTCGAATATTATTCTCCATCTTGATTTTTCCAACCAATGCCTATGGTTGGGATTAGGAGAAAACCACTCATAGATTTAAAGATATATGCTTGCATTGGACAAGCCGGTCCATGATGAAGGGAAGTGTGCTCAAGTATGGAGCAAATTGAGCAAGTACATCAGTGAACATGGAGTCTTTGCTAACCTACATGCAACTAAAGATCGAGATAGGTTGAATCCTATTGGATGGTGGAACATGTATGGCTCCTCTACTACACATCTGCATAAATTGGCATGAGGGTTCTTTCACAGGTTGTTAACACTTATTAGTTATTTTGCAGAGAGGTATTGGAGCACCTACATCTTCATGCACAACGTGAAGATAAACAACTTGAATGTAGACCGGGCAGAGAGCTTGGTTTATGTGCATTACAACTTGAGGTTGTTGATCCATTATTGTGAGGCGGCAAAGAATGATAGAACATATAACTTGGGACAACAATCTAGAGGATGCTAAATTGGAGGATGGAGAAATAGTTTTAGAGCACTTGGAGGCTGAACCTTTTGAGTGATCATGATGGTGATCATATTCATGCATCAGAGATGCGACCCCCATCCACCAACAGGTTCCAGACGCAGGACCTTTGCCTTTATCTTCACAATGTCCAGCATTGCATGGGGGCCATGTAGCTGCTGGTCCTGTTGCACGGCCACTGTCACCTACTCCTACTCCTCTTGCTCCTAGATCACGGGAATAGATATTAGAAACTAGAAGTTTCTTGCGGAAAGAGGTAAACTTAGTAGATACTATATTTATTTGTCTTTTCCTGTTTAGAATTTAGTTTCTAGAACTTAGTACTGTCTTTATTATGGCCTATTTTGTAAACATTATACGATAGTTAAGTTTTAACTTTGAGCCTAACTTTGAACTGTTGATTGCATCTTACAACTCTTTGGTGATGAATATGATGCGCTGTTTCATTTCGTGGTGGATGTTATTTGTTACAGTTTGTTGATGACAAATGTTATATGTTGAAACTTGAAGGCTGTTGTGGTTGATATTGATTTTTTCATGACAATGTTAGAAGTTACAACTGCTAGCTTATTGATGTTATGCGTACTAAATAATTGATGCTTTACTGATCATCATTAGTCCAGTAGTTAAAACTATGTTTTCATGTTTTATGCAGCTATGTTGGCAATCTGCATGTTTTTTTGAATATATATGCATTAAAATATATTTAAATATGTATAAAATAAAAATGCTCTCGGAAGCTTTTGAAAATTGCACTTCCCACTTCCCCTCTTAGTCCTTGTTTCCTCTTCTGCTGCCTGCTCCCAAGAGCATGGATTTGGACATTGGGTTATGCATTGAATATTTACCAAAATAAAACTAAACAATAATCTAGTTCTTCCCTGTAAAAAATTCCTCAAGCAACATGTTTTATTCTTCTGAAGAAGGGCCCAAACCTGGTAGGCAAAATATATTTTTAATTTTTTTTTCTTATGCAGTACATGCCATTAAATTGCCGTAAGGCTATCAAAATATGCACCTTTGAAGTCTTCCTGAAGGTTCTCCAACTTTTAGTACAGTATGTTTATAACTTTATAACTACCCTATTTCTGTGCTTTTTTATTCATCATATGCTTAGACAAACATGACCATTTGTAATTCTATCAGTGAATATTAAACTTTGTGCCTATGATTTGCATTTGGAATTCACTCAACTTTTCCAACTTTTGCCAAACTCTAGATGTATAAATTGTTTCTCCAGCGCCTATTTATATTGGTGCCAGTGATGCATGTGCTGATTGTGATGAACTTTGGTTCCTATTCATCAGCCCAAGTGCAAGCAAGCTTCATGCTCAGGAAACCCTTACCAACAGTCAGTGCACATATTTTGGAGTTGAAGTTGGACATATGGGATGAAATAGGCATTCCAGATGCAAAGGTGTGCCTTGCAGATTGCTTTGAGTATAATTCATTTTGGCCTGACTTCTTTCTGTTCCTGCTAATATTCATATGTTCAATTTCTCATAGGTGAGAATCATATCGTTAAGGTCGGCTGAATCAAACTCGACAAAGGTGTTGTTTGGGGTCGTACCAAGTCGAGAAAATACATCAATTTCTTCAGCTAGCCTCAGTGTCCTAAGAGAAACTTTTGTAGGCTTAGTCTCGGAACTGTATAATCTATCTTTAAAGTCATCTGATATATTTGGCAGAGCTTACTACTTCCAAGTATTGGCATTTCCAGGAGGGATTACGGTTGCACCAGCAGATCAGAAAAGGTTTCCTTTGCAATCTGTGCAGGTGCTTTTTAATTTCACACTGGCCAACAGCATAGACCAAGTTGATCAAAATCTAGATCAGCTGACACAGCAACTAATCATTGGTTTACGTGTTAGGTCTGATGAGGTTTGTCATCTACATTTCTCCTCAAGAATAGATGTTTTAGTTTTCAGTTAGTGTTGAGGATTGTAATGACAATTTCTGTACTTGTGGTGCCTGCAAATGCAGAATTTGTTTGTTCAATTGACGAACTTGAATGGTTCAACTGTGGAACCCTCAATTGTTGTCCAGACATCAATTGTGCCAGTGGTTGGGAGTCTTACGGTCCCAAGACTAAGGCAATTGGCTCAAGAAATCACTGGAAAGGATGCAGGGAACTTGGGACTAAATCATACTCTTTTTGGTAAAGTAAAGCAGATTAAGCTATCATCTTATCTGAAAGACCCCGATTCATCACCTTCTTCTGTTCCAAGTCCATCACCATCACCGGCACAGTCTACTTCATCACCAACGCCAGTACCACTATTAAATCCTTATCCTGCACCTTTTGTTCCAGCTACAGCCCCTTCCTACCATCATGCATCCTCGCCTTCTAATGATATACCACCAGCTCATTGCCACCATCATCATGATTTTCATTCTTCCAAATGTAAACATCAACATCATGCAAGACATGCTCCAGCTTCTGGATCAAATGGTGCACCTTCCCCCACACCTTACATTGGGCACCATGTAGGAGTGGCTCCTGTACCTATTAGTATTGCGATTTCTCCTTCACCTCCCCCTCCCCCCCAGAGTGTTCCTCCTTTCAGATCTCCACCATGCCATAGTCACCGGCCTTATTTTCCATCAATTTCTCCTTCACCTTCTCCTGGCCCCTCACCATTAGGCTCTCAGTTCATACCTTCTCCTGTTTCTCCATTTCATTCTCCAAGTCATGCAGATGTTTCCAGACCTTCATCACATATTGCTAGACCTCCATCAAATTCAGACACCAGGGTTCCCTCTCCAAAATCTTCACAGTTCTCACCCGTAACTTCTACTAATATGCCACCTCCTGAAAGCAGCAGGCAGCCACATTCTGCACCTCCACAGGGGAATCCTCCAGTTACACAATTCCCACTTTTCTCATCTGCATGTGAGTTTTCTTGGATTTATGCAAGTAATATGGTGTACTTCACTCTCTATATTAAAGCTCTCAAGTTCTAAGTTCTAAAAGTTTCAAACTTTGTTGTCTGTATTTTGCAGCCTTTGATGCGGGTATTCCTTTTCAGTTAATCATCCATTCAACAGTTTTTGTGGGAGCCCTCTTGATTTATTTGCTGTAAGGCAGCTGAAGGATTCACTGATTGGCACCAAGACTCCAGCTATAAGGTGGATACTGTTTCAAACTTTGACCAAATGTTAATAGCTACGCAGATCAAGCAAGGCTCCAACTGGGCATTCCTGTTTTCAATCCTTAGCCGGCAGTCTAATTTGTTACCTGTATGACACAGATCCGGTGCAAGCACAGTTTTGTAATACTGTTTATGTAACTGCTAGATTGGCCAAGTTTGCAAAACTACTAACTTGTCATGTAATGGTTGTTGGCAAGTTGCTGCTTGCAAGCAAGGTGGTTCAATCTCAGGTAGGATGGGATATACTGCTGGATTTTTTCAGCTGGTTGCATCTATCTGTATATAACTACTATACTTGAAAACGTGCTTGAAATTATGTAATTTTTGGTCAAAGCCACAAGTATGGCAGGCCACTAATTATAACGAAAGTCCAATAATTGTAGCAATTTTTGTTTGAAACTTTAACCCGAAGATGGGTTTGGTTTCATATGTTTGTCCTTACCAATCAAAGCAAAGGCATTTCTTAAAATAAGTTCAGCACGACCTTTAGAGCATAGTTGTCTTGTGGGCATTATCATATCATCTTTTGGAATATGAAGGATGGATTTGGGTTATTTTTCTTCATCTGCTCTTAAATATTACTGTAGTGTTTTTCTGGGCCATGTTTCCTATGATGCACATGGAATAATCAAACTGAGCTGTTTGGTCAACTTATGGAAAAAATTAAAATTATTCACTGCCATTTGACTTGGTTCTGATACTACTGACTTTGGAATATCTGCATTCAGTATGTGCGTACAGCAGGGAGCTGTATTCAGTCGAAATATTAATAACTTGTATTATCATAATAGTTCAGATTGGCAGTATCTCCAAGTTATTTAGTTGTTTTATGCTTGTGTGTTTCAATGTGTATGTTTGAAGCAAATAATAAATCTTCGTTAGTGTTCTCAATGTCTTTAATTATTTCGTAAAAGTATCTGTAATATGTATGGTCACTTGAAGACAGCATGCCTCGAGTTAAACTGATTAGGTTTTCCTTGAGGTTGAATTGACCATTGTAGCCAGTTGTGCTATGCCTGTCCTTCAAAAAGAATGATGTCGCGGCTGTTAATTACACAAAGCTGATTCCAGTAAGTGAACAAGGTTTTCCTGTATTACAAATGTCCTAAAAACCACTTATGAGCCACTTCAGTGAGTTCTGCATTTCCCTCAGGTCTAGCATACCAAGACATGCAGGACATGCTTTGAAAGAAATTTACCACTTGACCAAAGCTTGTTAGCCCAGTGTCCCACTGATATAACTATTTGCGCTGACTTGATTTGGAATAACTTAAATAGTTTTAAGGAATATGGAAGCAACTTCAGTCATTCTTTGAGTCGGCGAGCTGGTTGGCTGATCAGCTGTGTCATTCCCTAGAGAAATTGTACAACTTTGGTCGAAGCCAGCCACCTTGGACGATTGTGTCATGGAACTTTTGCAACTGCCAATGAACTAAGTATCAATCCCCAAATCTTTTGGGTTGAAACTTGAATAGAATAATTCAATTTATGGGATCAATATGCATGCATTCCATCAGAAGGCCACGGATATGTTTACATGATTATATATATGATTATGCCTGCCAGAGGATTATTATATTAGATCATCTTAATTGACTTAATACGTTTATAGGTGCTTGCATTGTTTAGATTACTTGCTTGTCATCCTAATTAAAATTTCAATTCAAGCTTGAACTATAGCACTGAGAGAGGCTGAGAGATGTAGTAACAAGAAATACGATGAAATGAGCTTTGGCTCTGAGTCATCACCTACTTCTGTACATGTATAAATAGGATACAAGGAGAAAATGAGCAGAGAAAGCATAAGATGGTCGATTATGAGGTGTTATTCATGGTATCTTACGCATTGTAAGTTGGGTCATCAAGGCTGTTGGTATATAGCACCTAGAGAGGCTGAGAGACGTATTAACAAGAAATATGATGAAATGAGCTTTGGCTCTGAGTCACCACCTACTTCTGTACATGTATAAATAGGATACAAGGAGAAAATGAGCAGAGAAAGCATAAGATGGTAGATTATGAGATGTTATTCATGGTATCTTACGCATTGTAAGTTGGGTCATCAAGGCTGTTGGTATAGTCTATAGAGTGTTTTCTCCATGGATAGGAAAATTACATTAGACCATTCTAATCAGAAAGACAATTGAAGTGATATATAATGTATTTATGTGTGTGCGTTTGTGTGCATCAAGAGAAGTTTAGGGACACTAGAAGGGTGGAAAGTGTAGCAATATCAAGAAGTAATCTGTACATGCAAAGTGAATAGTCATGCAACAAGAGAAGTTCAGAAACACTATAAGGGTGGAAAGTCAACAAGAAAGTTCAGAAACACAACAAGGGTGGAAAGTGTAGCAATATCAATAAGTAATCTGTACATGCAAAGTGAATAGTCATGCAACGAGAGAAGTTCATAAACACTGCAAGGGTGGAAAGTCAACAAGAGAGTTCAGAAACACAATAAGGGTGGAAAGTGTAGCAATATCAAGAAGTTCAGGGACATTAGAAGGGTGGAATGTATGGCAATTTCAAGTTGTCTGTATATGCAAAGGAAAGTGAATAGTCATGCATGCCATGTTAAAGGTGGAGGATTGTCTTGTGAAAAAATGATGTGATTAATTAAGAAGGTCATATATCAAAATTAGATGGGAAAATTTGGTGGATTAAGTTAGATTAAGAAGATTGAGGATAAAGGGGGAGGAATGTCTTGTAAAAAAATGATGTAATTAAACAAGGTGATATTGCAAAATAGGATGGGAAAATTTATAAGATTAAGAAGACCGAGGAGAAAGTGAATAGTCATGCATGTGATAGTTAAAGTGAAAGGATAATTCCAGTCAAAGAAGAATGCAACTAAATAATAAGGTGATGTGCCAAAATTAGATGGGAAAATATAGAAGATTAAGATTAAGAAGATTGTTGGTAGGGAACATTTCATGGTATTTTTTTTCCTGTTACTTGAGCTGTTTGTTGGGCTGTGTTAAATTTATCAAGTGTTCTACCATATCCATATGGTTAAAATAAATTAAAATGCTTGTTAACTCTCTTTTGTGAAGCATTTTTGTTTTGTTTTATGATATCAAAGACTAAATTAAGACTTTTTTTTATAATTTTTTATATATCAAAGTTTAATAAATTATGAAATCTTTATTTTTGTATGTAAAGTTTGCAATGCACATAGTGTTTCCACAACCTCCATTGACATCCTATGCAGAAAACTGAAAATAATGTGATAAGCATATATGATTTCCATTTAGATTCATAATAAAAAACAATTGGGATCCCTATGTTGTATGCATAGATATACACTACATATCATGTGTGTAGTTTCTAAATATAACAAATGAAAATAGCTCCAACAATGATAATGGGCGATGTAGGTCTGACATTAATATGATATCTGACTAGCCATTTTGTCAGAAAACCTTGAAATAATTTGTATTTACTACCAGTTAGTAATATCTTATATAATATTAAATGTTGATAATATCGTTTCCTTGCGTTAGCCTTGTGCCACATACTTGAAGCTTAACACATAGAAGGGTCTTGTTAGCACCTAAGTTGTACTTAGTCGGTGTTATCAAGTGAGCTTGGTGAACCGAACAAAGATGATTTGTTTGGACTTCAGAAGACCTTTAGACTTGCTTCTAGGAAGTGTTTTTTTTTATCTACCACATGTTCATACCCCCTTGGGGGAGTTGTAATAAAATATTCTAGTATGGTAGTGTCTGTAAAAGACTCGGTCTCTTGGACTTTATTTATCAATCCAATTAGCCCAGAGTGTTTTTTCCCTTGGTTATTATTGGTCGTTGAATAAACGACTGATAATTTTTGAGTTTTTCACTCAATACCTCAAAAGTTGGGGTGGTTGGCTTGGCATTTAGGCCTATTGAGGTTATTAGAGTCTGTGTGCATGTGTTAAGTCCCCTTATTTTTTTTTTGTTTTTGTTTTTTTGTTTTTTCCTTATAACTTAGGCTATTTTTTAATAGTCTAATTGGAAAAATTGGTCTTGTAATAAAAGTGGGGTTAAAAGTTAGATTCAGTCATGGGGGTGCTCATTTTCTAACTCAGAGCACCCGGTAAACCCTTAAACCCACTTTTCCTAAGTTTTGAGTGATTTTTCCATCACTCAGGTGAGAAAATCCAAAAAAACAAATATTAATTAATTTAATTAAAAATTAGTTAAATAATAGAGCAAATCCAAATTCCTCAATCAACGGATTTTGCTTTGAATTGACTGAAATCAGTCTCATCGGCTTCAGATTAACCAGGAGTTCCCATTCCTTGACTGAAGGCATGGATAAGGACTGAACTGGAGCTTAACAGGCTCATGCAAACCTAGGGGTTGCGCCCTCCTTTCTCTCTCCTCCACACGTGTGGATCAAACTAGGAGTTGTTTGATGGGTGGTTCAGTTCACTGAGTGAGATGTCACTCCGATTTGCAGTTCCAGTTCAGTTAGACTCAGTTCATCATCAGATCAGATTCGACTTGAATCTTCATTAGTTGCAGTCTCTCCTTCAGTCAGGCATGCGCCCCTCTTGGCCAGTCCGGCTATAAATAAAACAACTTTTTCCTGTTCCAAGCTAGTTAGAGCTGGGAAGAAAGGCTTGCTATTGTGTAATATTGTATTGATCATCCTTTTTGTTTAAATAAAGAGAAGCTTTGGAGGCTAAATTGTGGAGTACTTTTCATGCGTGGATCATCATTATCGT
The DNA here is from genome assembly GCA_001517045.1 of Pseudotsuga menziesii. Lineage (NCBI taxonomy): Eukaryota > Viridiplantae > Streptophyta > Pinopsida > Pinales > Pinaceae > Pseudotsuga > Pseudotsuga menziesii. Next base: position 8,065 of record LPNX010071071.1, on the reverse strand, counting down.
GCTGCTTTTGAGGTGAACTGCTATTTTTCCAATTTTTGCATTAAACTGTTGTCTGCCTAAATGATTATTGTAAACATAGGAATAGATCATTGTAAGTAAGTTTACTTACTCCTATGAGCTACTATTTGCATGCTAAATAAGTTTATTTCCATGCTATGTCATCTATTTCTTATATGTGCCTTCGGATTTAATGGTTTTGTTTGCAAGATTTGTTGTTTAGCTTGCAGGTTTGTCGTGATTGGAAGAGTTGTGGTTCAAGTTTGATTCCACTGGTTTTCCAATAAAGATTGCGAAGATTGTGCCCCTCGATGCTTCACTGACAAGTTTCTTTTGCAGATCTGTTTCAGCAACAAGCACTTCTCTTTTCCTCTTCCTCCTTCAAAATTTAAATTAAATCTTCTTGGTTACTTGGCTTTTATATTTTAGATCTGCTGTTTCAAAAGCTGATATCTTTCTAGATCTGAACAGATAGGAGTTGCATGCATAGATTTAGTTTCATTTAAGAAAAAGATTCAAGCCCTTTCTCTTTAAAAAACTAGATCTAGCCGTTAAAGTCTTTCATTTTTTATAAGCAGTTTTAAGCCAAATCAAAAGCTTGTTTAAAGTGAATAGTCTTTATTTATTAAAAGTTAAATCCAACATCTAAAGTGCACATTGCATTGGCTGCCCTAAAGCAAGCCAAGATCCTCAATAGGGCTTGTCCTCTTGAGTTATTTTTGTCTTTTCTTAAAAAGTACTTTAATTTAGTCTTTTTCGGTAATGTTTTGGGGATTGTCCAAAGACACTCTTAAAGTGTTTTGGGGCACTTTAAACTAATTAAAGCTTGCTGGTTTTTAGCAGGTCCATCCGAAAAGAGGAGGAGGTGCTGTCCTAAAAGTGATTTTTGGGCCATTCGAAACCCCCCAGGGGTCTCCCCATCTTCCGTAATCATTATTGTTGTACTTTGTAATCCCTTGGGTTCGTTCGGTATAAGAACCAAGCAGCATTTTTTCAATTAATTTGCTGATTATTGTAACCCTTAATAATAAAAAACAAGTTTGAGTAGGCTCTTTCGAGCCAGCTCCCCAACCCCCTAGGGGGATCCTGCATTTTGTGATTTTTGCCATTTTTTGCTTTTTTCTAGTTTGGTCTTGCATTGCAGCATTGTATACTTTGAATCATAAGCATTTCAAGGTCTTTTACGAATTCAAAGTAATCATACTACTTACCCCACGACTTCCCGATTGATCCGAAAGGGGAAATAGATGCGTGGTAGGACTAATTAGACAATCCGTGATTTTTTTGTATTTTTCTGCTATCTAAAATTAACCTCTCCTCACTTTTTCAATTGAGGTCCACTTAGACCGAAAGAGATTCCTAGAGGTTTTCCTTTTTTAACAAAGAACACAGTTTAAAATCCTTAAAAAACTTATCAAGGCTTCATTGTGTATGCTCTGCATTGGCTGTGGTTCATCCGATCAGTCAAGCTGCATCAAAAGCAACGCGAGTGACTAGAATAATCAGAATTCCTTTTCCCAATTAACCACCTCAGGTGAAAATCCAACGCCTTGATTAAACCGTAAATGGTGGCAAAATATCCAAAGGAAGTGGGAACTACTGGACAATGACCTCAAGGCGCAGATCTCTGTTACATCCTAGCGGGTGTATTATGAACACAGTCTCAGAGACTCTATTCAACCCACACATTCCTTGCGGGTTGCTGTAGAGGTTGTTACTTTTGGACATACTCCAAGTACCCCCTGGGTATATATGGAGTCCCCCCCCGCCTAATTTAATCAACTCATCATACATTAACTTAAAATTTGACCAAGAGCACTTGCAACACCCATTTGTATTTCAACAAAATCTCATTTGTGGACTCCATTTTTGGCATTGATCTATTTGATATTATCATATGTTTCCGCATTACTGCTTATCAAGTTTTGATTTCTATGCTGTTGTGGTATAACAAATATTGCAAATATCTTGTGTCGAATTCATTTGTCAAAACTCATAAAAAACTTACTCATTTAATACCATCATCATCTAAGTAACCATTCTTAGTAACTTGTATGGTCTGCCCTCCTTGGCTTCGTTAGGAGTTTGCCTAAACAGAGGAATCAAGAATGAGGTGACAGCCTTAACTCGAGACTTGCCCCCAAGGACACACCGAGTGGCTTGAAGATTTCTGCCACGTTCCCCCCAGGTGTGTGAAAGGCGACAACATCTTTTGGCACCATTGCCGGGGATAAATCTTTTTATTCCAGAGTACGACTTTTGTTTTCTTCCTTTTTGTTTTTGCTTTGTTTGATGAATGCTTAGAGTAGATATTTAATTTTCATCTGACTACTCCACTGATTTTTTTTAGTTTTTATTTTTACAAAGAATTTTTTTTTTTTTTAGGTGTGAAAGATTTATAAATACTTAGTTTTTCACATGGCGACTCCATTGAAGGGATAAAACCCTGTTATTTCATAAACTTGTGAAGTTTTGTTGTGTAGATGAGCCCATGCGACATATTAAAACCTTTAAAGCTCATCACTTGACAGCTCCACCTATTTAGTACAACGTTTAATGGTTATATCAAATAAATACTATTAATTTTTGATATGGATGAATTAAGGGAGTAGTGTAGTGCCTAGATAGTCGGAATTTTTCAGCCTATCGATTTCTCAAACATCCCGGGTTTTCCTAACTTTGGTCATGGTGTGGGGGATGTATATAAATGGCTTCCAGTCTTTCATGGAATTATGGTGATTCGGCCATCTGGCATGTCAAATCTTTCCTTCAGTTGATGGCTGACTCCAATGTGCTTTATGAAGCCAATATGATGGAGATGTTTGTTAGTACTTTTCAGGGTGATGCCTTTTGTTGGTTCTATCAGGGCCTTCCTAATAAATGTATAACCTCATTTCCAAGCTTCCTTTGGATGTTTTTAGAGCAGTGGAATGATGGTAGGGGTAGTATGAATGGTTTTAAAAAGTTCATTAAAAAGATTTTTACCTTCTATCTATTTGGAATAGAGTATCACATAGAAACATATGATGGACCTTTTGCCATGATGCAAAGTATTGAAGACTTGGAATCACTTCTTGAACATTTAAGTGAAGAGGAGATCCATGATACTCCCATCAAAGAACTTCCTCGTAGTTATTTAAGAAATGAAGAAATTAAACGGCTTATTAAAAAATATGAGGCATTTCTCAATACACAACAAGATTCCGAAGATGGGAACATCCATGACAATCATGTTGAAGAGTTTCTTGAAGAACCCTTATTTGGAGACATGGTTGAAAACCATTCTCATATCACTTTAACAGAAAATAATAAAGATTTGACAAAACTAGAGGAACCCATTGAGCAACACATCCCAAGTGATCCCATTGAATATGTCCATAAAGTTTCCTTGATTGAATATAATATTGAAGATCCTCTTCATGATATCATAATAGAAACTATTGAAAATTTGGAGTGTTCTCATGATTATTTTATTGACAATGATCACAGTTTTTCTCCAGATTTACCTCAAGAAGAAACCATTACAGAAGCCTATAAAGAAACTTATGATAAGATCAGTATGGTGTGTGATGACACTAGACTTTGTTCTCCACATGTTGATGAAGGTTTGGAAAGTTTATTGCCTTGTAACATTTTTGAAGCCAAATCTTCTGAAGAAGATTGTTATGAATACAAGGAATACATGGATAGGTAGGAGCATGATGCCATGGATGAAGAGTCCCCCACATATGACATGGATGGGAGTGATGACTATTGGAATTTCATAGATAATCCAACTTGTGAAAATCTTATTGAGAATCCCATCCATGATATGTCCAAAAAGGGGAGTGTCTATTCAAAAATTTGTGGAAGTCCAATCTATGATACGTCCATGGAGGGGAGCATGGATACCTGGGAAAATCTTAGTATGGAAGAGGATCATTCAGAATTTTCACATGATCATTCAGAGTCATATCATGTAGAGCTGCACAAAGGTATCAGTAATGAAGACATTGAGAAGTAGTGTTGTGAAAGGTCAGATGTGATGCAATCAGTGGAATATCAGTCTCAACCATCTTCTTCACATATAGAGGTTCCTTATGATTTGGAGCTACTTGGTGCTTATGCAACGAGTTATCATTTGATAAGCCCTAATGATTAGTATGATGATGTAGTCAGTCTGCCTCATCTTGCCGATTGGTATATCAGTCCTATCCAGTCATGGATAAAAGCAACCTGCACGAGCACATACCAGTTTGGGAAGAACTTTAATGACTTAATTCGTGCCTATGATTTCCCATCCAACCTGCCCATTCCGAATCATCATGCAGGTTTGCATTTTCTGAATAAAGTATCCTTACTTTGGCTGGTAATTGTAGAAAACTGAGTTTTACTGCTTGCTGGTTTAAATGAACATTTTGTGGTTTTCACTTCAGCCGGTTTTGCATAGGCTGAAAGCTACTTAAAAATTTGCTGAACAATTTTAAACACACAGTAAAAATATTAACAGGCTGAAAACAAATACATATGGACAGTCACACCATAAATTTTTAACTCAGAGATTTTTGGCCAAATAAGCCCTGGAAAAACCCCCACGGGGAAAACCAGTCAGAGAGAGGAGAGAGATTTTATTATTTTCTTCAGCAAAAATCAGACATTAAATTTACAGTAAAAAATTCCAACTTATCTCAACCCAGATTTTTGACCAGCAGCAGACTGTCTCGATTTCTGTGCATGAACAGCACCTCGATTTCTGAGCCAACCGTACAGTAATAAATGCAGGCCGTACACTCCAAACCGACCTCGATTTCTGTGCAAAATCGTACAGCATTTAATGCAGGGCCGTACCCTCGATTTCTGTGTTGTCCGTACCCTCGATATATGTGCAAATTTAATGCTGTCCGTACAACAATAAATGCAGGCCGTACAGACCCAAACTCATCGATTTCTGTGCACATTAAATGCAGTCGTACATCATTAAATGGGGCCGTACTCTCCTCTCGATTTTTGTGCCTGAGTTAATGCTCCTGTACTCCTCTCGATTTCTGTGCATGTATTTTCTCTGGAAAAATGAACAAACCCTCCTCGTCCTCCTTCTCTCTCAGCGCTTCTCTCTTCTCCTGAAAAGTGAAAAGTGAATGTCCTTTTGCCTCCCTCATGCTTTTTGTTTGACCTAAGTGAGTTTCTAATCCAACGGTGGAAAAGAGATCTAATCCAATGGATGAGAATCAATGAGAGTAAAAATCCCTTTTATTTAATTCACATAAATAAAATTACTCACTCACTTAAATTTATCAAAAAGTGAATTTATGTTTATAAAGTCTCATTAAGTGACATTTAATGTGAGGGTCACCTTTTTCCCTCTTAAAGTGACTTAGGCAAAATAAAGTCACCTAGGGAACATCTACCTAGGTACAAAAACTAACACTCCCTCTTACCGAGGAAGGTGTTCCACACCACTCCCAACTTATCTCTGAAGAAGACAAACTTTCCTCTCCCCAAAGACTTCGTCAGGATATCTGCAACCTGCTCATCAGTGGATACATACTGAAGCTCAACTGCCCCTCTCTGAACGTAATCTCGGATGAAATGGTATCTGATCTCTATGTGCTTTGACCTGTCATGGAACATTGGATTCTCAGAGAGCTGAATGCAACTTTGATTGTCGCAGTAGATCACCGTAGGCCTAAGCTGCTGATCAAACAAATCTACCAATAACTTGCGAAGCCACAGTGCTTCACAAGTAGCCTGACTGGCTGCCATATACTCAGCCTCAGCAGAACTCAATGCAACGGACTTCTGTTTCCGACTGAACCACGACACTGCTGTCGAGCCCAAACTGAAACAACAACCGGAAGTGCTCTTCCGATCCCGCACACAACCTGCCCAGTCTGAATCTGTGAACCCAACCAAGCTGACTTCACTCGAACCCCTGTAGTCCAGACCATAGTCCACTGTCCCTGCAAGATACCTCAATATGTGCTTTGCGGCTGTCCAGTGCACACTCCTAGGCTCAACCATGAACTGGCTAAGAGTATTCACCGCAAAACACAAGTCTGGCCTGGTGTTGACCAGATACATCAAAGACCCTATGAGCTGACGATAAATAGTGGGATCCACCAACTTGCCCTCGGAAGCATAAAGTTGCTTCCAGTTGGTGATCATCGGTGTACACATCGGCCTGCAGTCCTCCATCCGAAATCTCCTCAGAATATCAGCTGCATACTTCCCCTGTCTAAGGAAAATATGCCCAGGCTCCTGCCAAACCTCCATCCCCAAATAATAATGCATCAGCTCAATATCAGTCATCTCGTACTCCGATGCTAGGTCTCTCTTGCAATGTGCAATGAGACGCTCAGCACCTGTGATAAAAAGATCATCAACATACAACAGAAGAATGAGCGGATCTCCCCCAACCACAATGAAGTAAAGGTTGGGATCAGCCTCACTCTTCTGAAATCCCATCGATGTCAGATAAGCATCAATCATGGAGTACCAAGCTCTAGGAGCTTGTTTTAGTCCGTACAAGGCTTTCTTCAGCCTACACACATGAGAATCTCTCCCATGGATCTCGAATCCCTGTGGCTGCTCTAAGTAAACCTCCTCCTGCAGAAGACCATTGAGAAATGCGGTCTTCACATCCATCTGGTGGATCTTCCAACCCACCTCTGCTGTTATAGAAATCACTGCCCTGATGGAAGAATATCGAGCAACTGGAGCAAAAGTCTCATCATAGTCGACTCCCTCAACCTGTGAGAACCCCCGCGCCACAAACCGAGCCTTGTACTTCTCTACACTGCCATCTGCAGCATGCTTTACCTTGTAAAGCCATCTGGAAGTCACAACTGACTTCCCCTCCGGTCTCGGCACAATCTCCCAAGCATCATTCTTCATGATGGAATGGTACTCTTCTATCATGGCATCTCTCCATACCAGATGCTGGGAAGCCTCCTCAAATGTGGATGGCTCAGAGTCACGAAGGCATGCAACAAGAGCCATATCATCCCTGTCTGGCACCACACCAAGCCTTTCTGGCTCCACTACTGTCCTGATCCTCTCCTGGGGCCTACCAAATGCCTCTGCTTCCTTCAAGGTCTCCTGAAGCCACTTAGGCTTCCTCTTCCTTGAAGGCTGCTCCTCCTCATCTGATGAAGTCCCGGTACCAGAAGGTCCAATACCCCGAGGACCAGTAACGGATGAACTTGTGCCCGCCGATGCCGTAATCTGAGGACTCAAACCTGTCCCTGTCCCTAAACCTGTCCCTAAAGTGCCAGCCACCTGGACCACTGAACCTGTAGATGCTGTGCCCGTACCCTGTGATCCAGTCCCTCCAGAAACCTGTGGACCTGTAAACTGTATCGAAGAAGCCTGTACCAACTGAGGTGTGGGAGCTGATGTCTCCCCCTGCTCTAACTCTCTGGACTTCCTGAAGGCTCTCTCCTCATCAAACTTTACTTCTCGGCAGACAACAACTTTCCACGAACAAGGTAAGTAAATCCGATAAGCCTTCAAAGTCTCATCATATCCCACAAAGATGCCTCTCTCTGCAGTGGGATCAAACTTCGTCCTCTTCTCAGAAGGGACGTGAGAGTAAGTCATCGAGCCAAATATGCGAAAGTGGCTCACCTCAGGCTTCTTGCCCGAATACATCTCCTCAGGAGTCTTGCTCCCCACTGCCCTGTGAGGACTCCTGTTCTGCAGATAAACTGCAGTACTACATGCCTCAGCCCAAAGAAAGAAAGGTAACCCCTGATCATGGAGCATCGCTCTGGCTGCCCCTACAATCGACCTGTTCTTCCTTTCTGCTACTCCATTCTGCTCAGGAGTATAAGGAACCGTTAGCTGTCTCTGAATGCCCTCCTGACTGCAGAATGCACTGAACTCCTTGGAGGTATACTCACCCCCATTGTCCGATCTCAAGATCCGGATCTGTCTCCCTGTCTGCTTCTCCACAAGGGCTTTGAACCCTTGGAAGACTCTCAACACTGTTAATTTTTCAAGCATATATATATTCAAGCAAAGTGTTTACTGTTCTTTTACTTTTCTTCCTCTTTAAACAAAACTTAGATCTTTAAACCAACAGATAGAT
>LPNX010071052.1:216497-275055 GCA_001517045.1 Pseudotsuga menziesii | reverse complement strand
ATTTTCAGATTGCATGGATTTCCTAAGGCAATAGTTTCTGACAGGGATACCAAGTTCACTTCCAACTTTTGGAAGGGTTTGTTTGCAGACTTGGGTACAAAGTTGAACTTCAGCACTGTCTACCATCCTCAGATTGATGGACAGACAGAGAGAGTAAATCAAGTGCTAGAAGACATGCTTCGCATGTGTGTGATGGACAAACCATCCAAGTGGGAGGATTATTTACACTTGGTAGAGTTTGCTTATAATAATGGACAACAAACATCATTGGGAATGAGTCCTTATGAAGCTTTGTATGAAAGAAGGTGTAGGACACTAGTGACTTGGGATAATCCAGTGAATAGGATTGTGCTTGGTCCAGAATTGCTCAAGGAAATGGAGCAAGAGGTTGCTAAGATCAGGCAGAACCTGAAAGTAGCCCAAGATAGACAGAAAAGCTATGCAAACAAGCATAGAGTGCACAAAGAGTTCAGTGTTGGGGATCATCTTTACCTAAGAGTGAGGGAAAGGAAGAGTTCCTTGAAGCTTGGAGGTTGTGCCAAGTTGTCACCCATATATTGTGGGCTTTTTGAAGTACTTGAAGGGATAGGGCCAGTTGCATATAGACTTGCATTGTTTGCTATCACTAGAGCTCATAATGTTTTTCATGTTTCTTTGCTTAAGGAATATGTACATGATCCTAACCATGTGATAAATTGGGATTTGATTCAGGTGGAACATGAGGGAGAAACCGAGCCATTGCGCATCCTCGACAAGAAGGTCATAGTGCTCTGGAATCGAGCCATTGGACAAGTAAAGGTGCAATGGGAGCACTACAGTCCGGATGAGGCTACATGGGAGTTGGAGGATGCCATGCGATTGGAACATCCATCTTTGTTCAATTTTGTAAAGCACCGAGGACAGTGCTAATGAAGGGGGAGGGGAACATAACACCCCGATTTTGACCCCATGGGGAAGGGGAATGTGATGCCCCGATTTTGACCGAATGGTACTGAAATTGTACACGACATATGTATTGTATGAAAATCATGGCAAGGAGCTCAAGGCCAAGTCCCTGCCATTGATTTGGTATTTTTTGTATAGGTAATTAAGGTTGATGCCTATGGTTCATTATGTTGGTCAAGCACATAGCATTTTTGATATCATGTAAATACACATTTTAATAGAAATACCACAACTAGCTATGCACTGCAACGTGAAAGAGATAGGGGCATGATTTCACAGAGGAACAAAGAGGGAATTAACCAGCAGTTGCCATGTGAGAGATTGCAAGCCCAATCCTCACAAAACATGGTCTAATCAACAAAGTAAACCTTCGTTGATTTGTCGTCCTAGTCACCCAGGAAGACGCGCGACGGAATAAAATCCTTTTGGATAGAAATTTCTCTCCCGCTAGCTGATGTTAAACAGCTTTCTAGTTGAATCAACAAAATCCATGTTGACCGTCAGATCAGTTTCCCCGTTAGATCAACGGTGGACTCCAAAGTCGATGAAGCGGATTTCATTGGAATTTCATGCACATGAAAAGTTTGTTAAGTCGTGCTAGTTGAATCAGCGAAATTATTGTGCACCGTAGATTTGTTTAATGGTCGATCCCAGCCGTAGACCTATTCAAAAGTTACCCGATCGTTAGCTCGTCCACCTTGGTCCGTTCCCGATACTCAATCATTCATTTTTCATGCAGGTAATTGGTTGAGGCAGTTAATGCCTTGGGTAGAGCAAGGCATGGCAATCAATTTGGTGACTGAATAATCCTGCAATTGCAGAAGTTGTGTTCTTGCTTCTGAAGAAAATAAAAACATAAATTGTGTGCCTAGTCTGTCAACCCAGTTTTCATCTGAACGTTGTGGTCATTTGCTTGATTCAATCATTCGATCCGGGGGATTATGTATTGTTCTCTCTTTGGAGTTGTGGGGAAGTGTTTCTCCTGTTTTACAGAGTGTATGAAACCCCGGATGTGTGTTACAGTGTTATCCTGAACTACATTTTTGTTACAGAGTGGTCTACAAACCTGTTTCTCTGTGTTACAGATTGGATCCTCTGTTGTTGTGTTATCCCTGTGGTTTGTTGTGATATGCACCCTGGTTTGGGTCTGAACTGTATGTAAGGCTTAGGAGTGGAAGAGATGCAGAATGGGCTTGATAAACCTAATGCAGAGAGGAACCTCATGAAAAGATAAGAGTGGATGGTGAATCTTCTATGCACGCCTTGAAGAGCACTAGAAGGGAAGGCATAGCCCGAGGGATTGTGTAGCAGAGAAGGGGATTCTTCCTTGTGTTGGGGTGCAAGTAATGTGGATGCCAGGCCAGATAGATCTTGTGGAGGTGTCCCTAGCTCTTGAATGAGCCACTAGCTTAGTCATTCTACCTTTCCACAACCTTAGCAGCCTGTTAAACCCAAAGGAGATTGGCTTGGCTGGCAGCCTATGAAACCCAATTGTATATTGGCTTAGCTGGGCAACATGATAAAACCAACTGGATCTTGTCTTGGTTGTGTCTTGTTGTGCATTTGGTTATGCTGTCTTGGATGAATAGCGTGTGAACCCAACAGTGAGATGGATTGGTTGTGTAGCCTGTGAAACCCATCTGTCTGGCTTGTTGCCTGCAACCTCATAAACCTAACTGTGTGTTGGCTTGGCTGGAGAGTCCGATAAACCCAACTGAAGGTTGGCTTGAGTGCGTGTGATGTAATCTAGCTATGTGTCAGTCTGTTGTTCCCTAGTTCCTTGTGGAAGTCATGCCCAGCTCGGGTGTGGAAGTTGCGTTGAGAGATTGATGAACACAACTGGCCTATGGTTGGGTGGAACATTGCAATGACATAGGTAGTTGCGGAACAACTTCATCTTCAAGATAAGTATTCTTTTTTGTGTTATTTATACAATGTATTTTCTTATGAATGCACTGATTATGATGAATACTTGCTAATGAATCAATTAGAGTTTATTGTTGTTAAAATGTTCCTGCATTTTAATTTGTTTATGCCTTGTATCTTTCATTGCATTCCACTCATGATCATGGAGGCTAGAAGTCTCGTTACAGGGTCAAAAATGCAACTAAGTTGAAGGAAAGATGTGTGTTTTCGCACAGCGGGATCCGCCTGCGGAAGGTGGAAAACAGGAAAAAGAGCAAGGCAGAATGTTGGAGCTTCTAATTTCCAAAGTCCATGGTACGGAAGGCGAAAAGGCAGAAGTGGAAAAGAGCTAGAAATTCCAAGGAAAAAGTGTATTTTTTGCGCCCCAAAATCCTCCTGCGGAAGGCGGAGGGCGGGTGGCAGAAAATGGGAAAAAGATCGAGGTAAAAAGTTAGTTTTGTGATTACTGAGTTCCACACTGGAGGGTGGAAAAGCGGAATGCGGAAGGTGAAAACATGGACAAGGTATTCCGTCAATCGTCATGTTTCCGACTTCTGAGTTTCGAAGGCAGAAGGCGGAAGGAGGTATGAAGAACTTTGTCACACATTGTGTTTCCGGTTCCTGGGTTCCGCAGCAGAAGGCGGAAGGCGAAATTCGAAGTGCGGAAAGGATAGGTTCAGTGTGGAAAATGCGTTTCTGGTTGTAGGGTGGATCTGTCAATGGCAGAACGACTATTACAGTGGTTCTCTAGCCTAAGTATGAATGTTGTAGAGTGTGTTCACGACCATGTCCCATGTTTAGAAAGAAGAACAAAGGTTCTTTAAGAAATTTGTAATTCTTCATGGTAACAGGGGTATGGGTACGTGACAATGCAAATAAATGATCAAGCATGGGAGAAACCATTTGATTATTGGTCGTTAATGAATATCATCAACAAATGCAAGACAACCCATTAATAGTGAAAATGGGTGTTAATGTACAACACTCCAATACAGTAAGTGTGAATAAATGAGTTGATGTTGAAGACTTAATGAAATCTAACAAACATGGAACATTGATGATTTCCCACTATCACTAGCAAGGGGACCTGTCAATGATGACTACAAGCCCCAAGGTATTGAAAAGGGACTCTAAATCTCACTCCCATAGCAAATGAGTTGGTTTCAATAGGACGAGATCTATCAAAATGAGGAAATTAGGGCATCCTCCACCAACCAACATGAGCAAGAATTGTGAACATAGTTTAGGTTAAAAGGTATTGGGAAAAATGTTGCTTGTACACATCGTCATGTACATCTCTCGTGTGCAACAATTGTAAATAGTGCATGAAAAGACCTTCTAAGTGACAAACAATAATGAAAGTCATCAAAAGAGTTTAGGAATTATTCCAATGATTAAAATGGAACCCACTATATAGCATGAATACCACTATGTGAATAGATATCTTGTCATGAAACAAATAGGGAAACCACTCACTCAAAAACCAATGATGGGATGTCAATGTCATCTATTGAATGCAAGGTAACTCATCAATAATGAAAGTAAGCCCCTAGGTGTTATGAGCGCTAAGTCCGTCTTCGAAAATAAATCTCTAATAAAAGAGCTACCAACAAGAAGGTCATGGAGACCCTTCCATACTAGAATGAGTAAACATTGGATATGATTTCACTAAGAGCAAGTTGACAACAAGGAAGGTTGACATGCAAAGTCAAGAAATATGAGAAATGTCTGACATAGGTTTACTTCCTTTGAACATAAGCACAATGTATATGTGGCTTGAGCAACAATTAAGGCCCATGGATAAAACAATGACATAAATCCAAGAATGTATGAGGCAATGAAGGTTATTGTGTAGTGATTGAAAGAGTAACCAATCAAAGGAGTTAGAAACTCAAGATCATGGTTAAGCTTCCAAAGTCAATACTAAAACCCAACTTGTGAAGGTAGGAATCTTCCTTCATGAAACAAGTGCTTTGTTCAAAGGAGACATAGCTTTCCTTCCACAATAACAAACATATAAGATCTAACTTCTTTCCTCCCTCTCTCTTTTTTATAAATATTTGACCTTTTGTGTCTTTTTCATGTTAATAAAACCTAAAAAAAATGCAATTATATTGTGGAAGAAACCAATGTCACAAGGCAAACAACTATGTTCCAAACACCTGGAATGTACCTATGCAAAAAAGGTGCTAGGTAGGAGGTGGACACTCAACAATTGACTCTTCCAAGGATAATGATTTCAAAATGTAAATGTTATGAATGCAAATGACTTGGCAACATAAATGAATGTAAATGACAATATGAGGGTTGCAACAATGCAATAGGCATTAGTGCATCAGTAACTATATGTGAAAAATTTTCATAACAAAATACAAATAGGAGCCTTTCAAGGGAAGGTCAAAAGTTAAGGAGGGAGAATCATGCGGTTCAAACTCACAACCACAACAAACTACAAGAACTCCCAAACCTATGAGAAAACTCATCATGGAAACCAAGTGATAAGAAGGTACTAATAAGGGTGCTCATGATTGGTAGGTTTCTACCACCATTATTATGACAACTAGACAAAAAGGAATTGGACAAGTGTGCAATACGGTGAGGTGGATCATAAGGCAACCATGACAAAGGTTGGTAATGCACGATGCAATGGTAGAGCTATACATATTCCTATATGTCAATGAGAGCATAATTACCTTGAGATACAAGTGAAAAATTGATGATAAGATTCCAATAAAAGATGTTCTAAATACTTTGCCAACCAACAAAAGAGACAAACAAGACTTCCACGAACAGAATTCTATTAGTCAAAATTTGACAAAAAACACATATTCTAAACTTGAATAGTCACTTTAGAGGGTGAAAATTGGTTTTAAAAGTCAATATAATTCATTTTACCACACCAATTTCATTTTACCCAAAATTTTGGCCAACTCACCTATCTACCTCTAGATTGTAAGTGGATATTATGAGAGATTCAACCATCCAAATTATGATTTGTCAGTGCCAAGTACTTCTTCTCTCCTCCCTCTTTTGTTTTTGTTAGATTTCATTTCATTTTTTTGTGAAAATTTGAGCACTAGGGAACCCCATAAAGTCCCCCACCTACACCCCCATGAGTATCACATTCATGGGCCATGGGGAAGTAACACTCCTCACAACTGTTTAGACCATAACTTGTGGGGCCCCATGCCTACTTAAAATGAAGTTGCGGGGTGCTCATTCAAATACAAAAATAAAATATAACCTTTAAATAATTTCTTACCAAATGCATGTGATTCATGATGGTGGTTATGTGGAGAGAGTGGGAGCATAAAGCAGTTGACAAGCTTGTGTTGGATGAGCCTAAATCCATGGATGCACTTTGATATTGTGGTCTCCTTGAGTTCTTTTTATGTGGCAAAATGTGACACAACCACATTTTCTTGAACTACTCATAAGCTACTAGGAGCTTGACTGAGACATTTCCGTGATTGATGTAGTTGTCGTAATAATTGAGGTAGAAGACATACATTTTCGCACAAGATAGTCTCGTTGTGGAGAAATGGAAATCCCAAAGGAGCAACAACGAGGGTGGGAATTGTTACTATCAAGGAGTACACAAACACTCATTACACCCCAAATGCGTAGAAATTGAACTCCTAAGTCCACGTTGATAAAATCATCAACCTCAGCCTCAGGATCATTACATTGACCATTATTTGAATGGCGGGTAAGCTCCTAGGTACTAGATGCATCTTTTGTAGGGAGAAGTTCTTGCCATCAAACTTTTCAATCTCGAACTTGGTTAAATCTCTTGTCATTGTTGTAGCTACCATTTGCATAAAACCCTATGCCAACAAAATTTTCAAGCTTTGATGCTAGATATTATAAAAAATATTATAAAAAAAACAACAATAACAATAAAACACAATATTTACATGGAATCCCTATTGTCTGTAGGTAAAACAATAGGGCAATGGAAACTTTGATATTTTATTATCACTCAACAAAAAAAATACATTGCTTTATTCTCTCTTGTGATATAATGCTAGCGGTCACTCCCCCCTTTATACAATACATACGAGGGTTATAAAGGAACTAAATATGCTAGGAGAGTCTATAATTTTTTGCTTCAAGGGATCCACCCTCGCACCCCTTGCGCATATGAAGCACTCGAGTATATATTCATGTAACACTATATAGGAAAATGTTAGAGATCTAGATATTTACTTCACATGCTAACATACATAAATGCAATGGTTGTGAGACCACAACAATTGATATCTAATATTGGAGAAACATCCAACGAAAGGAGGAAAAGAGCTATTAGAACTTCCATTAAACAAGAAAAACCAAGAAAAGCCATAAAACTATGAATTATATTTAAAATATCTCTTAATCACACTCTCACCATAACTTATTGGCCATTAACATCACATAGAAGATCCATTAAAACACATATGCAAGCTAACTCGACAAAATAACAATATATAAAGGAATTCATAGCACATTGTATACATTATTTACGCTGGAAACACAAATGAGAAAACTAACATCGAATGTTTGCTTGGTTATTTATTTTGTTGATGTCCAATTACAATGCAAATCTAAGCTCTCTTGACCTTCTGCTCTCTTCACGGGAAAATAGGAAAAAATCCCTTTGAGAGTGAAACTACAATGATATATATAAGAGATAGGGGTAATGGAAGGCCAATGGAATGACCTTTCAACTCCCATTCCGCTCTCCTATTTTCATTTTCTAATTCATTTAAATCTTTTTTTCCTCTATTTTGTCTTATATAGATTTATATTTGCAATGCCTATAATGTTTTGTCTAACCTTGTTTAGTTTTCAAATTGCCTAAGGTACTGAGTATTATAACCATTATCCGTGTTTGAATCCATTTCATATCACACCTCCCCATTGAGACGATTTTTGGTCTCCAAAATCTTAGAGAACCAATTTGGACCAGTGTGTCTTTTACTCGTCTCTCTGAAATGTGCACCAACTTTTGTCCATGGTTACAATTATGAATTTGATTTTGGCTCTAACTATTGGCTCATATTTTAGCTATGGAATTGTCTTTGGTTACTAGTTCACCTATTCCCATATTACATAATTCTATTCATTGACTCTCGGCTCTAAGCAATCTTCATATCTAAAATCTTTGAATTGAACTCACTCCATCTTTAGCATGCAAGTCTCTTACATTCCTAGTCTTAAAGATGGTCCATCTCAATGGTCAAATATTCCAATTCCACTTTTGTTCTCTTTATGTAGTGTGATCTTAGCAAGCTATGCCATCATGTAAAAATTCCTCATGAGGACATATGGTCTACTCTCTGCTGCTATAATTAATGGATTATTGGCATGATAACAACTCTATGTAGTTGCACATGCTTGCACAACACTTAATCTCAACAAAAATGTCATATGGATGACATTCTTCATGGGAAATTACAACCTACATGGAGTTTCCAATATTTAGCTTGCTTTGACCGATGTCATCGAGTTCTAAAGAACCCCAAAGTCATTGTATTTCATGTATCAATTTCCAATACATCCCAAGAAGGGGATATTCTGTTGGAAGAATGAATTCAACATTTGGATAGTAGTTTCTCTTGATGTTGGCATCGACATGTTGTCTTCTTCAATGGTGATTCCTACCTCTTTCATGGTTGTAACTCATTGGCAAACTTTTGATTCTTGGATATGCAAGAAACTCTTCATCTTGTTTCTCCTTCACCCACTTTGGTCTTGGTTTTGTGGTTTCTGAGGTGAAGCTCTAGATGAAGCCTTCATTGCTACTCAATGCAATGTTCACTCAATTTGCATTAGTGACAAAAATTTGTGAACTTGGTTGCACTTCTTGGCTTGATTATCTTCTCCATGTTGCTATGAGTTTGTTGGAGGTTTAAAGAAGCCTTCTTGTCATTCTTCCCTTGGAAGCAACCTGGCTTGTGTCTCCTAGCAATAAGCCACACAATGACTTTTATTTCCACAAAAAGAACAAGCCTCTAAGTGCCAACATTAGTTAGCTTTGTGGCCTTTCTTCTTGCAACAACGACAAATGATGGTTTTCTTTCCTAAAGCATACCTCTTGGCCTTCTTCTCCTCGTGGTTGATTTGCATGTTACTTCACCTAACTATTGGTTTTGTTTGAGTCTTTACACTTTCCTCGTCACTTCCCTTCTACAATATCCACAAGAAGGATGGAGTGGCAGTGCATTGACATCTCCATTTACTATAATGCTTTCCTACGATGAGTGGGACAATTCTAGCATGAATTTTTCCTTTGCAGAAGTGGTCTTCATGTTCATCGTCTTTTACTCTTCAATATCAAATCCTACGCCTTTATGCTTGGCCCTCTTTTATCTACAATGGGGCTTATATGCCTTGTATTCTCTTGCATATCCCTTGTCCATCATATCACACCTGCCTTAGTAGCTTGGAACCTATGCCTCTTATATTTCTTTCAAAATCACTGAAAGGTTCTTGATAAGGGTCTGAACAAGATGAACTTACCATGTTGGTCTCGATCATGGTGCTAGCTTTGTAAATGGAAATGGAAGGTTGTTTTGCTTCCCATTGTTCTTTAACAACTACCTGTAGCTTTTCCAATGCCTTCTCTTTATCTACCAACTCTTGATGTGGCTAATTCATTATCTGATTGTTCTTGTCCTCTTGCCATCCATACATTTGAATGATTTTCTCTCCTAGTTGTACAAGCTAAACTTTGTTCTTATTCCACTTTACCATGACCACAGTGAGGGAGTCTTAGCATTTATCAAATTGGTACTTTAGCAATGGAATCAACCTTATTGAGATCTCAAGGGTATTTTCCATCTATGTTATCTATTGGTCATACATCTTGACACTCTCCTTAAATTTATTATTCACTTCTTAAATACAAACATTAATGGACTATAGGTCTTCCAACCTTTCTCTATTCCATTTACCCATGTTAGGTCTGCAAAGTCCTAACAACTACGTCATAATCAAGAATTCAATTTCCATGATACAATATCATATGTAAATAAGGGACTTATGGTCCACTCTCTCTACCAACCCAAATACTTTATGGAATTTGACTTATGCCTATATTCTCATTCTTGTACAAATCCCATTATCATTTTCATGGATACAAGGCCTCTATTCTAGGTTTAGCCTACACACAACAACCAATTTCCATGTAACTAATAATCAGTCAATGAAACTAAGACTATACAAACACTCAATCACTGATGACTCTATCTACAAGCTTGGTTCACTATTCTTTATTTGGAATGAATGCTTTATATCTAGATTGGTTCACTGATTGGTTTACGTGTTGGCATTGTCAAGACCAATACTCAAGCAAGGAATACATGCACTTTGATACGATGAAATGTTTAAACATAGGACTCCGCCCATTATGTATTTAGGTTCATAGTTTTGGATGGTTGGAAGTGAATAATCTTAATCTCTACACTCTAAACCAAATAAATCTTACAATCTCAATTAAATGACATACTCTATGTGTAATATTCGCACTCCTACCATCATACTACATGAATGAAGTCTCTTTAGATTTGGGCTTAGTTCCAAACCCAAATTCTACTTTGAAACTCTATATACCAAAATGACACAAAACACTATTGTGCCAACCTTTTTAGCTTTTAATTGCCAACAACATAATATCTTTGCTTACTTGAATTCTAACACTTAGAAACTATTTGTATAGATCCTCTCTCAAGAACTCTAATTCTACTATATGAGCTCCAACTTTCTTAATTGTTTTCTAACTATCCATTCACCAAACTGACAAGTACATACTCTTGAATAGAGAGTACAATGCATGGAGGAATATTATTTCTCCCAACACATAAGCAATTACATTAACCAAACATACTCTCAACACAACTGATTTCAGTGTTGAAGTATTTGGGAATTGTAGGTGATTATTTTATTCTTTTGAGAGGTACGAAACCAATATCTTTGTAGCAAATAATTAACACAACACACCAACTAACTTTTGTTCTACCTCTACAACTTTGATTAAAAATCAATCATTCAATGGATTCAAATCCTTGACAGCTATGCCAAGAACACAAATGATGTAATCTTATTTTACAAGAGGACGATCAACCTCATTGAATTCGATCTCTATAAGAAACCTCTTAGAATACATACAATCTATTATAATCTATCTAGTTAAAGCATGGGTGGTATATTACGACCAACAATAAGTAAACTTCCCCAAGTAACGAAAAAAATTCCCAAGCAATGAAAAAATGGCCCAACAATAGAAACACTCTAGGCAATGAGAGAAATACATATGCAACAAGAAAAACGACTAAGCAAAGAGATAAATGTTTAAGCAATGAGAAAAATCCCCTAACAATGAGAAAAATTCCCTATAAATGAATGAAATTCCCCAAGTGACAATAAAAATGCCTCAACAAGGAGAGAAATTCCATAGGCAGAGAGAATAACACCTTATCAAGGAGAGAAATGCCCCAGACAATGAGAAAAATTCCCAACCAAGGAGAGAAACACCCAACATTCATTCAAGCACTCAACATATAACACAATGCTCAATAAGAAGAGGGTACTATACAACCTTGGGGAGAGAAGAAGAACATCCAACAGATGAAGAATGGTCCATGGAAAGAGAGAAACTCATTCCATAGTCCCTAAGACTTACAAATAACAATTTTTTTTAGTTTTGACGCCTCCTAGATAAATGAAATGGCTCGAGACAATATCCATTGATCTCTAATATTATAGAAACATCTAACGGAGGGAGGAAAACCACTGGAAAAACTTCCATTAAATAAGAATAACCTAAAAATACCATTAAACTATGAATTTTATTAAAAATCTATCTCAAACACACTAACACCATTAATTGGAAACCATTGACACCGTGGAGAATCTAAATTAAAACACACAAGCAAGTTAACTCAAAGAAATAATAATACACAAAGGAAGTCATAGCACATTGGAAACATTTTTTACCATGGAAACCCAAATGGGAAAACTAGAATTGAATAGTTCATTTGCTATTTATTTTGGCAATGTCTGGTTACAAATGCAACTTTGAGCTCTCTTGACCCACTCCTTTTCCACCAAATAGGCAAAATTCCCTTTGAGAGTCAAATTACAAAGAGATATATGAGAGTTGGGGCATATGGGAAGACCTAAGGACTGACCTTTCAATTCCCATTGCCTTCTCTTGTTTTCATTTTCTAATTCATTTATCTTGTTTCTCTCTCTCTCTCTTGTCTTATTTACATTTATTTTTGCATTCTTGTTACCAAACTGCCTTAGGTATTGAGGCATATATTTATGTTTAGATCAATAATATGGGTTAGAAGGGATAATTTGCATTAATTTATTTTACTATAAATGATGTGGTTACTAATATCAACTTATCTAAGACCTAAATTAGCGAAGTAATATTTATTTTAAGAGAAGAGAAATAATAGTTTAATAAAATTTATAATAACAATTCATGAATCATAATTATACTGTTTGCGTTGTTTTGTTTTGAAAGAGCAAGAGGAAAAGAAGAAAAACAATGAGAAGAGAAAGAGGAAAAGGGAGAGGAAAGAGTAAAATGGAAAGAAGAAACTAGAGGGGATTGCGGGGAAGGGGGCATAAGAAAATAAAGAGAAAAAAGGAAAGGGGGATGGAGAAAAAGAGGAAGGAGAAAAGAAGGAAGAAAATGAGTGGAGAGGGAGAAAAGGAAGAAGAGAGTTGGAGAAAAGGAAAGATAAAGAAGGGCAAGGCTAAGAGAAAGAGGACAAATAAATAATAGAGGGAAGGAATATGGAGAAGAAAACGAGGAAGAATGATTAGAGGGGCAATGAAAAAATGAGTGGAAGAGGAAGAAGGGAAGCGGGAGAGGGAGAGGAAGGAGAAAAATGATGATAACAAGGGGATGAACAGGAATAAAAGGGACAAGGAGACAAAAGATGGATATGGGCAAGAAAGTGGAAGAAGAGAAGAGGGAGAGGGAGAGGAAGGAGAAAAATGACAATAACAAGGGGATGAAGAGGAATAAAAGGGACAAGGAGACATAAGATGGATATGGGCAAGAAATCAGAACAAGGAGGGGGAGTAACAAGATGGAGGAAGAAAAAGAGGAGGATGAAATAAATAAAAAGGAAAGATGAATAAGGACAAGAAAGGACAAGGAGCGAAGATAAAGGACATGTAGAACAAGAGGAATGAGGAACATATAAACGGTATGTAATCCATGAACCCTAGCTTGTTTTTATTTTATTTTGTAAAATAAGATCTCAATTAATAGGGTTATAGGGTAAACGTCATCATACCTACAATCCAAATATAAACTCAAAGTCCATTTTAGTTATAAACCCAAATCCCATCTAAAATTCCATTTCAAATCACATCTCAAATATACAAATTAAAAAAAATAAATGAAAAAAATGAGAAAAATATTTGATGAAAGCCCTCAAAAATCCCTTGGACACTCCCATTGAATGCACAAACCTTTCTCTACTCCAATAAACTCTACCCCATAGGTTCATGTGAAAATAAATAATAAAGACCCCTTTTCCACTTTAAGTTCAAAATAGATAAATCAAACAATGTAAAATGTGAGTTTTTTCCACATTCCCCAATTCCTTACATTTGCATCATGTTAGCATTGTGTTTATGATAAAAAAGTTCATATTGCATAGATTGTTTCAACACATGTAATAGTCATGCATCTGATAACATCATCCTTGCATTATAGTGGCATCAAGTTTGTATCACAATGTTGTCAATATGAATTGCTTCAAATATTTTTTTTTGTAAGTCTGCATTTGTATTAATTAGCCGAAACAAAAAAGTTACATAAGAAAAGCATCCTAGACATATTATTGGGGTGGTCTAAAAGTAGCACCCCAACCCGTCAAAACAATAGGCAAATAAGTTCCATTACAAAATATGGCACAATAACCCATACAGAAGATGGGGGCCGAATACTAAAGTTCAAAATACAGATGAGTTTAATAGACATATAAACAATGATATGGATATATACTGAAAGAAAAACAAAAATAACAGAACGAGCAAGAAAAACAGAGGTAATCCAAACAGGCTGCAGGTGCAGGTTCTTCATCATCTCCAAGTTTAAGGGTCCGGGTTCTCCACAATGATAGTAAAACCCCTTGGAAATCCTCATATATCGTAATTTCAGGTTGCTTAACAAGAAGAGGAGAGGTTTTGCGAACCGGTACCTCAATGTCACGGGCACGTTTGTTGCTCAATTGAGTGATGGTGGAAGGTATTGGAAACATAACAGATGATGAGAGAGGCGTAACCGGTACAGAGCTCTTGTCCACTGAAGTCGTGGGTGCCTCTGTGACGCTGCCACTACCCCCTTCATGATTTCCTGGTGTACAGACACTCAGAGCTAGGCATTTCCACGATGTAGCCGCATCTCGCTTGTTAAGACGAGTGTCGAGTTCAATCAACCTGGTTTTTTCTTGGAGAACTGAACTTTGAGTGTAGTTGTAAGTGCCAACCATATCTTCCATGAGGCAGCCCATCATGTTCTTAACAATCCAGTAATGATTAAGACACCCCCCTCCAATACCTATGGCCAAGTATTCGTTGATCAACCTGGCTTCCCACTCGTCAATCAATGTGCGCACCGACATGGAAACACTACTGTCGTAGCCATCTTCCTGCATCAGATGTGAACCTCGTTGAGCGCGTCCTCTGACACTGCTAGTCTGACAAGGCGTGGCACGCTGTCGGGACATGGTTGTACAGTGATGAAGCTTAACTTTGGGGCCAAGATTTTCTGTCAAAACCCCAATTTTTCACAAAAATTTAAAATTTTGAGATAACATAAAATGTTTACAGTTGCAATTAAATAACTGCTAGCAACTGATAGAAGAAATGAAACAGAAAATAAAAGTAACCATTAACTTTAACACATATATATTAATGTTGTTTTAATTGTGATATGTGATGTAAGTATTCTGTATTCGAATATTTAGCTGTATTGATGTTTTGAATGTCAAGTAGGCGAGGAGTCATTTTCTAGCTGGGGCTTACTTAGCGATTGCTAACGTATCTGGATTTCTGGATCTTTACAGGCTTGACAGGTAAATTTTGACCCAGTAAAAGTTTATTAAGGCGTTAAACCAGATATATTTCTTTTAGCTTAAAAGTATTGCTAGAGTAAAAGTTTGCTTAGAAGACTCAAGTCATGCAAGGTAAAGTAATGTTTCTTTTACTTGATTCACATATATGATATTACTTAATATTTGTGTCGTAAGGGTTATTAACGTTGCCCTACTGTTTGTCTCTTAATGGATAGATCTTTAAGATAAATAAAACCTCCTTCTAACTTTACTTTAAGTGATTTCCAGTTCTTAATAGAGCTCATGGTTTTGTATCATAAGTCTTTTTCTAACATAAGAGTTTATTGCTATTATTATTTTAATATTTAAAATGCTGCTTATCATTATAAAAATATACCTAAGTCTTTCAGAACATAAGCCTATTGTATACTTTTCACCTCTGTTTCAATTAGGATTCAATATAGTAAAAATGATCAGCTTAACATCGCTTGTAATTTATAAGGTATCCTCTGCGTAAAATTGTCAAGTTGTGACTTAAATTCCCATCTTCTTCATGATCAACATAATGTGAACAACTTCACATTAGCTTACTATTTACTTATATGTAAAGGTAGTGCAATAAAATCCTAGATAATTTACTATTCTAAACTCCAAATTCTAACCTAAACTTGGTTCGATTTCAGCTTAGAGCTGGGTAAAAAAAATTATGGAGATCCACGATCATGTACCTATACGATATCTATCCTACATCTAGTACTGTAGGTCACTTAAAGGAGAAGGAACTATTTAAGTGTATAAATGTTAATTATATCAATATATACCTTATTGTTTTAAATCTAATTCTCCAAGCTTAAACATTCATAGTTCATGAATTATAAGAAAATGTCAATAAAGACATTAACAGACTTGCCCACAACTTCTATTAATCTCTTGATCTTTTCTTATAAGTTTGAATGAGAAAGGTCATATGATCTTTACTAACAGAGCATCGAATTCATAAATAAAATGGTTCTTATCAAAGATGATTTCGTGGTTTAAACATTAGGTTAAACGATGGTATATTGCTTATTCATCATCGAAGCTTGACTTCGTTTGGAAAATAATATGATATTGACTTTATGTGATAATACATTATCATTACATGCATAATGTAATTGATTTAACAATTATTTGGTTCGAATGATTGCAGTGGAGACTATACAAATGAACCCACCATGAAGTGAATAGATTTGTGTACATGTGGAACTCTCCTTGCCATGCAATACGTGACTTATAAGCTTTACCTTGCAACCCTATTCTTCATTGTTCAGCGAGGGTTTCAATATCTGCAATGTTGGGTTCACTGCGGCCATGAGGGCTCATAATTGCTCGCATCCAGCTCCACTGTCTGTGCATTTTTGAAGAGCCATTGCTTAGGGTGAGACTTGTGAAGTTCACAGCTTGTAAATGAATTGATTTCTGCAACTCAACCTTGCTGTGCATAAGGGTAGTGTTGTACATAGTCAGTAGTTTAGTATTGAAGCCGTGGTTTGGCCACTGCCTTTGCTTGCTCTTGCTTAAGTTGTCGATGTAGTTGATAACCCGAACTCAGCTGCCTCCTTCTTAGGTGTATACAAGGGTTTCATTGTTCGAAGCGTTGGTCTTCCTTCTTCGACCTCGGTTATCGACATTACAGGTAACAAATTGTGTTTAAGAAGTTGAAAGCTATAAGAAAATACCGTTTTCAATTTTATATTCGAGTTCTATATTGTGTTTTGGTTTTCATTTTGCAGGGATAGTTCGCCTTAACATTTGGCAGGAACCACTTCTCATTTGGACTGGCGTTCAGTCTACGGGTAAGCCCCGGTTACAAAAATGGCTCTCCCTGCTTGTTCAGACCTTAGGGGAATGTTTGCAGTTGGAAGAAGTTATGGCATGGTCTTTCCCAGTCTTGGGTTGTTGTTCTTCAGTTTATAAGTTTTGTTTTTGTTTTAAAACCCTTGCTTACAACAGGGTGACTCCGGCTCAATGCCGTGACTTGTAATGCTCTCTTCTTGTTTTTAAAAAGGATTTTACATTGTTGTAAGTTTTGATATAAAGTATGTTAGATTCATTTATTAGAACCCCATGTCACGATATGGGTGTGCCAGCTCAGAGCTGGTTTTTGTACACTGTTTAAGTTTAAAGTCTTTCAGCCTGTCAAGCAATACACAGGGTTTTTAAAAGCAAAATGATTTTTCCTTCGAGCTCGGACTCAGTTTATCTTAATGCTATTATTGTGACTTTGTGTACTTAGGGTTTTTACCCTATTCGACTATGAAATCACAATTTACTGTTTATTATTTATTTGGTATTAGATTTTTGTTAATGGTTTTAAGACTATCACTTAGTCATATTATAAGTTATTTTACTTGCTGGCTCAGAAATTTCGAGATAGGGTTTGCTGAAAGAAACCCTCGTTTACATAAATCTTTCAATTTGTCTATTATTTAATAAGTACTGTTATTTGTTGAACTTGTTTTAATTAAAGTTACAGGTGTGTTGTGAAAAATCTAAGTGATATTTAAATATCTGTTCTTTTATCTATCCTTAAGGATTGTAAATAGTCTTCTCATAATCTAATTGTTTATTTATAAATATACTCCAAAATAATTGGATTGTAGCTTATGTATTTTATTTATAAAAATGATTTCTAGATTAGGGTTTCGACCTTGTAGATTATCTTTACAGGTACAACCTGTTGTTGAATTTAAAACAGTTCTTTCTTAAATAGGTATTTAGTTTTTATGTTAGTTATAATCCTATTCTTATTGTTTTTACTGAAATGTTAGCAAGAATTTTATTAGAGTTAACTGTAAACATCAATTCAGTAACTAGTCTATTCTTGATAATTTAAAAATAATTTTCATAAAACCCTTCTTGTTTATAGTAAGTGTTGTCTTAGTTTAGTTAACATTATAAGTAAATGAACTAAGTAATTATAGTACATTTCTCTGTTTAATTGAAGGTACCAAAGTAGTTTACCTGTATCTTTTCTACTGCATTTGAAAATAGTTAAAACACAAAAGAATATATTGATAACATAACATAGTTTATTCTCATGCATATTTTAACTTGAATAAAAAAGAATACTTCATTTATCTACTAAGGTATTTTCTTAACATAATAATAATCCTTCTATCTGTACTAAGCTACTGCTTTTTCTAATATATTTACATACATCAGTTTGTAGAACAATAACATAGATAATCAGGTTATTGTTCTTTTTGATGATAACCTACATACTGAAAAAAATCACTTGCTATTGTAAAATGCATAACATATCTAATCATTCTAGTCTCTTATCATTTCCTTCATCTACTTTTAAATACTCTGTCTGTGCTGGAGTACGGTCTGGTCCTTCCAGATGTGGAAAAACACAGATTAGAATTATTTTTCATCTATTTAGATTCATTCCTTCAAAAATCTAGAAGATTACTAACTCTAACATTTTACAACTAAATATTTAACATTCAAATAACAATCAGATTCACTTTTAACCATCTAACACAGTAAAACCAAAGAATGTAGAACCTGATTAAGATGGACAACAACAATGTTAGGAGGTCGTTCCTCCCTACCAAACTCTTGGACAGCGCTCAAACAACGCTTCCTCAGGACTCCCAAGCCTATTCCTGGTCTTCTTGGCTGAGAACTGGTGGAGCATGCAAACAATAGACTAGTCCAATGACTCAGAAAACACTCTGCACTCAGCAGTAAGATCCTTCAACTGAAAAGCTGCACTAGAACACTTAGCAGTTAACCCCTCAAACTCTTTCCACAAATTCCCCTGCCATTGAATTTCTCTGAAGTACATTCACCTGAATGATCACTTCTCTAGAATGAGCAGCCTCAGCTCTCTTCAATGGGCATTTTTATAAAGATTTCCTGGGTCTTTTGGGTCAGTTGTCATTAATTGAGCCACCTGCTCTGATCCCACTTTCTTGGGGGATCATGACCCTAAATGTAGGGAGGTTTCCACCTGCAACAGTTGGAAGTGGTTTGAGGATGCTGCCACATGTTTGTTTGCTCTCCACCAAGTCTCCTCCACCAATTTGACCAGTAAACACTCTTTTAACAGCTCTCCTAAGCTGTTGTCTCCACCTTTATTTATTTATAATTAAAATATTCAGAATTACATAAATATCTTTGACTCTGCTGAGTCATCAATTACAACTTAGCATAAAATTTAACATATTGTCTTTAAATCAAATCAAATCAAATGATATTGTTTTTGCAAAATTGGGGCATGTGACATTTTCTCTCAGCGTCTGTATCAACTGATGGGCTAGACTAAAACTAGTGTGCAATGCAGCCTATGTGGACGAACCAGAGACGTAGCAATAGTTCTGAGATATAGGCCGAAGATGGTAGTGCATGTGGGAGCAATATGGTGGGAAAGACCAACAAGGTATATCAGAGCCGAACCAGGAGTAGCGGATATGAGACAGATCCAAACACGCTACCATCAAATGAGCCCCAAGACTTCCCTTGCAAGACCCATAAACTAGTCAATAACACGATTGAGCCGAGAATCCATTAATGTTGAGTTAAGGTGACGAATCCCCTTCCAGCACCCGACGTGCTGTAAAATTGGGTCTGCCAACCCTCGACATGACCGCAAGGCCATCTCTGGATGCTGAGTGTAAATGCCCAGGACTTCCATCTTCGCCAACGCAAATACCCTTGACCTCGTCATTGGTGCGCCTTAACTGCAATCTGGGTGGATGATAAGGGCCCTTAATGCAAGGTGACATCCTCGCCACCCTGTCAGCCCACTACCCAAGGCCATAATCGCCAACAACAAGACATGTGGCACCCGCATCAAGGTGAATTGATTCATATATTAAATATAATATAATATAATAATTTATTATAATTATAATTACAATAAGTATATTAGTTATCATACTAATAATTAAAATAATTATTATCATAATAATTATATTACTAATACCAAAAGTACTAATAGTTTTAATTTTAAAAATTATATGAAACTGTTGGAATAATAATAATTATTATAATAATATTAATATTTATAATAATAAAAAGAGCCACGAGGTGGCAATGTCCTTGACATTGCCACTTGCTGCTCAACAAGAAAGGATGCTATAGGAAGAATTACACAAAGCTACTAGTTAATAGAGGAGCTTACTGTGCAAGGTTGAGAGCAATTGTGTAGCAAGATGGAGAGTAAATGCAATGTTGTAGATGCAAATTTAAATTCTCAATCTAAATAATACAAATTATAATACAAAACATTAACATTAAAATTCAATGAAATTACAATTTAAACAGGGTGAAAGGCAATTTTAGCTAGGTTGGGAACCACGACAACTCTCGGCAAAGCCGTCCCAAGGGAATTACTCCAATTGTCCACAGTTCAATCCACTTGAGGAGCACCTTATAGTATATTGGATGCCCTACCCTGCCCCACCGCAGTTGGCTTGAAGCAGACTATATGCCCCCTAGTGGCACACCAAGTATTTGCGGTAGTTGCTGGTGGGTTTTTCACTCGAGATTCACAAACATTGAATTGAACTAGTAGAATTAAACTCAAACCAATATTATACAACCGAACGTTCTAACAACTCGTTATGCCTCATTACTTATGACAACAGTATGGATTCAAACCAACGGGCATACCTAGAAAATAATCATGCTTCTTGATCAATAGTCCTGCAATAAATTGGTATGTAGCTACATGTAATACGTTGTTAATGTATGCTTTTGTCGCTTGGTAACCGTGTCTTATATTCATTTATTAAATTTGTTTCAAAGGATGATATTATATAGTGCCAACATTAACCCTACCCCATGCATTGATACAATTACGCTGCCCCTTCCTAGGGCACCAAAAGAACATGGCAACGCCATCTTTTGCCACCCTCTGCAAACCAATCCAATCCACTAAAAATATTGTTTTTTTAATCTTTAAATAAAAAATCAAACAACAAAGATTAAACTATAGAAAAAAAATCAACCTTTGCTTTTGAATTAATAGCTACACACAAAAACTATATTATTCCTTGTCGAAGACATAATAATTTTATTGAATGGTGATAATTTGTATAAGCACCTAATTATAATATTAACCATAATACAAATACATTTGAAATAAAGGTAGAGTTATATGTGCATGTAGAATAAGTCCATTGGATGTAGCTTGGGTGGTTGGAAGGAATGATTGTTACCCTCCCCACCCAGGTTCAATTCTCGTAAGTGACATGATGCTCTTGTGAGCCTCTATGTAATCTTTGATACGCTCTTGTGGAGCCTCTTTGTAATAAATGTGTTAATGACGTAGGATAGACATACTTTGATTCATGCTTGAGAAAACAATGAAAAACTCGAACTCACCCATTGTTTGGTGATAATTTCCAATGCTAAAACAAAACTATGAAATGAGAATTGACACAAAGGATATAGGGAATGAAAAGAGGTAATTAATTTAGTTTTTTCATTGGGGAGATGTGTTATCCATGGTAGGCGATGTGATATGGGATAACTATGAGATGCATGTATGACATGGATGGGGTGATACATAATGCATGTATACATGCACATGAGAGTAGTCAATCAGTACAAAGATATTTATCTATATGGGTTTTTCTAGGTGCACGTCTTTCCTTCTTCAATATTTTTTAATTTTTCTTATACAAAGTGAAACAACAATTTATATCTCTAGTTTCCTTATTTGCCTTTTCACCTTTTAATTATTATAATTTGGGGAATTAATCTTGAGAAGTAGGGTCCTTTTTTTCATTTTTGTTTATTATAAAAACTAAATTAAAAAATGAAAAATAACTCGTAATGCACTCCACATTGGTATGAAAAAGCAGAACGTACTAAATAAATAAATAAATGAAGAATAAATCATAATGCACTCCACATTGGTATGAAAAAGTAGAACGTACTAAATTTAGTAAATACTAGACAATGACAACTCACCTTGCCCATGGTTAGTAATAATTATGAATACTATAACAAATGAAATTTAAAAATTTAAATTGTGAAATGAGAGTCGAGCAACAACAAATACAAAACAAGGGGTACAAGGAATGACATGGGATAATATTTTTTTCTCATGGGGAATGTGTCATTAATGGAAGGCAATGTGATATGGGACTGTGTCATTAATGGAAGGCAATGTGATATGGGACATGGTGATGTGTATGACATGGATTATGATTATTCATTATGCATTCATTCATGTGCATGGGATACATCAATCGACCCAAGCATATTGTCTATATGTACAATTATAGTTGTGCCCCTTCTCCTTCTTCATTGTTTTGCACCTTCCCCTTATCTATATGGATTGTTTAGGTGCACCCCTTCCTTTTATCTATTTGGATTGTTCTAGGTGCTCACTTCTCGTTTATCTATATGGACTATTCTAAGTTTTCTCCTCCCCCTTCCCCATTTTATCCAAAGTGCAATAAATAATTTATATCTCCAGATTCCTAATTTAACTCTTCACCATTTTGTTCTTATTTGGGTTCAATGCTTGACAAAATAAGGTATTTCCACACAAGTCGAACACCTTAAGCAATCGTTCACATAAATAGATCATATATTGACACAATAACATTGTACGTGGTTAAACTTCTTTTGGAGGGGGCACATTTATCATGCTTACAATGAAGAAAGAGCAAGAGCATGTTTTTGCTTACAAACCCAAGTGACAGGTCTAGAACTGATATTGAAAACATAACCTGCAGTAGACTTTCAATCATAAGGATTTCCAACCCAACCAAAATTAGTGAAACCAACCAACAAAGGAGCCCCCCTTGGACTCCAATGAATCCTAAACTGAACTATACCTAGGATATATTGAGTATCAAATTTCCTGCTTCCTAAAGAATTTGATGGGCTGTTTGCATATGTTGGGAAACAACACCAACAACAAATAAAATATCAAGATGGGTGTGAGTCAAATACAAGATGCTACCAACTAATTATTGGTACAAAATAGCATATACTTCGGGAGTAGTGCAAGTGGAAACAAGTTTGACTTTGGACTCGAAGGGAAATGGCACGGTTTACAATATTCCATGTAAAAGTGGCAAAGAAGGTCACATGCATACTTAGATTGAGAAAGGAAAATTCCTTCTTTGGATTGCAAGATGTGGATGCCAATTAAATAATACAAATTTCCTAAGTCTATCATTTCAAATTTATTCTTAAGGCTAGATTTCACATGGGTTAAAATTTTGGGGTCATTACCAATGAGAATAAGATCATCAACATAAAGAGTAAGTATTATACAATGGTTTCCTACTTTCTTGGTATAGACACTAGGGTTAAAATGACAACTAGAAAAATCAGTTCAATAAGAAAGCTTTCCATTTTAGCATGCCAAGCTCGAGGAACTTGTTTAAGGCCATAGAGAAATTTCTTAAGATGACAAACAAGGCTAGAGTCATCCTGAACACATCCAAGAGGTTATTCCATGTAAATTAATTCTTGCAAATCCACATACAAGAAGGTCAATTTTACATCCATTTGATGGACCTCCCACATATATGAAGAATCAAGGGATATAACAAGGTTGATGGAATTCATTTTGGCTTCAGGGGAAGGTTTCATTAGAGTAATTCCATTCAACTTGAGAAAATCCTTTGGAAACTAATAGGACCTAATGTCTTTCAACACTTCCATCCGATGCATACTTAATTCTACATACCCATTTATATCTGATAAATTTATTCCTTTCATAAGAGGTAGAAGGTCTTAATTATCATTCATGATTAAAGAACAATATTCTTCATTATTAGTTGTGTTCCAATTGGGAAGGGAAATTTCTTTTTCAATTGTCTTTGGGTCACGAGTCTCTTAAACTTAAGCGAAAAGAGAGGAGGCTTATTGGAACTGTGAAAATTGAGCTATAGGATCACTAACAAGATTACTAGTTGTTTCTCATGTTGTGAGAACCATCTAGGAAGCGATGGTGTTGATGTAGGTTCATGTTCAATGAACTCAATGGGAGGAAGGTGAGTAAGAGGAGGTGGATTTTCATTCTCACTATCATCATCTAAAAACAAAACCATAACACGATCACTAGAAGAAAAGTTGGGAATAGAAGATGGCACAATCAACAAAGATGGTTCACATGTTGAAGATGACACAAACGCCATATTGGGCTTGTAGGACAAGATATTTTCATCTAATTTAACATCTCTTCTAATAATAATTTCATTAGAATTAGGTTGAAGAAGTCTATAAAATTTCACATCTTTAGAATATCCAACAAAAAATGCATTTCTCACTCCTATATTATAATGCTTTCCTTTTCTTACCAGGAATGTGATCACGTGCTTCACTACCAAACACACAAAAGTGGCTTACAATTAGTTTAATTTTATTCTTCGTGCTTCTTTCAATGTTATATCTTTTAAATTCTTTGTGGGACTACAATTAACTATTTAACTAGCACAATTAATTGCTTCTAACAAAAAATGAGGGCTTGATCCATTAGATTCAATCATATAATTTGCTATTTCCTTTAATGCATGATTCTTTCTCTCGACAACACCAATTTTCTATGGTGTGTACGAATTAATATGTTACATCTGAATACCATGTGTAGTGTAGTAAGTTCTAAGTTTGTTGTTACATATTCGCCTCCATTATATGTTCTTAACTTTTGAAGTTGATGTCTAGAATGTTTCTAAAAAAGGGCATTGTAGGTCAAAAACATGTCAAAAAATTCACTCTTAAGTTTTAAGAAATAAACTCAGGTGCATTTGGAGAAGCATCATTGAAAGTTAATAAGTAATTGAACCCAAATAAAGAAGTAGAAGGAAGCAAACTGCACAAATCGTTGTGTATAATATGCAAGGGGGTTGACGCATGCCAAAATGCACATTTGTCAAAATTGTCTTTATGATGTTTGTCAATAACACACCCAAAACAAACATCATCTCTATAAGAAACAAGAGGAAGGTTAGTCACCATATTCTTATTACATAACTACTACAATGAGCGATAATTTAGATGACCAAATTTCTCATGCCAAAGCTTGGTTAAGTCGTTGATATGAGAAATAAAGAGTGATGGAAAAGATGATGACTCAAAATTGTCAAATATGTATAACTTGGTAATATCATCAACAATACTATTTGCTAGGATATTTCAAATCGCTAATTACAACTTGGTGAGGTGAAAAATCACAATTATACCTTCACTTAAGTGAGTGATCTAATATAATGATAAAATATTGTAGAAAAGACATGGAACACACAATACATCATTGAAATAACCATCATCCAACTAAATTGTTACAAACCTAACAACACTAAGAGATCTATCATCATGAACAATTATTTGTTTGGTGTTACATTCACTAAGATTAGGGAAAAAGGTCTAATCCTTATCCATGTGTTAAGATGATCTAGAATCAATAAGCCACTCATTCGAAGAAGAAGTAGGCGATGCATTGAATGAAAACGCTATGACACAAGGGGAGGGATATATGGGGTTAAATGTATATAATATGACCCAAAGGGGGGCATATGTGTGGATAAATGTATATGTAATAATGCCAGCCTAAAGAAGGAGCCTCATGCGCAATGGGTAGATATGTATATATAAGAGTAATGTAGTAATTGTTGAGGAACACACAAAATGATTATATGAATGTCATGGGTTAATTGGAGAAGGATTTCCTATTCTTTAAGGAATAATTGAGTAACTTATCTTTCTTGTCTATGTTTTAGGTGTGTTCCATCTATAGAATGTTATACATGGTGTGTACATTTGTCTCTTATGCTATCTTGAGGATTTGGATCATAACAATTGGTATCATAACTTGGACGCTTCCAAAACGAGTCATCTTGGAATTTTCGTAATAATTCTTTTTATTTGAGACATTTCAAATAGAAAATATTGGAGAGGCCTTGAAGGAAGTATTGAACTATATGTGGTACGAGTTTAAGTTTCTGGTTCATTACGAGTTTTGATTTATACCCTGTAAATGTTAGGGTCTTTTACTAAACCAAAACTAGTCTCGAACATGTGTTTTGGGTAAAACTAATATATTTGGAGTTTGAGAGATCTAAATTGAGTGAGACCTACTGCATAAAAAAAATACAAACCATAGTAATTTTTGTAGCAATTTCATCATTAGAACCATGACATTGGACATATGGCAAGCCATACAGTTTTACTCTCCTAAAATGTTAAAAAATAACAAGTTTTGGGAAAGTTACCATAACATTTTCTTGGCAGATCAAAATTAGGTCAAACCTATGGAATTGAGGAGAATAGATATAAGGTTACTATAGGAAAATATTCTAGACTTGAAGGGGCCTAAATTACATAGTTACCTCAGTTGGAAGGTTGATGAGAAAGATAGTCTCTAAATTAGGTTTTAAAAGGTATGTTATTTTGAAATTTACATAACTTTTGACATGAAGGTCTAATTTAGGTGATTCAAAAACCATTGGAAAGAGGAAAACATGATAGTAAGTTGGGAAAATAATATTATCAGTTTTGGATATTATTTTTAATACATTGAAGTTGAAAGTTGAGGGTTTTGTTTGGACAACAATAAAGAAAAATGGCAATACCATTTTTTAGTGGAGATGAAGATAAGCATGAAATCAAGCCTAAAGAATGGTTGAGGCTAATAAATGAAGAATATTTGTGTCCTTTTAAAGCATGATTTTTTTCTTATGGGCGAAGCTTATAGGTGGTGGAATAATATTGATAGAAATACTAGAGTAAGTACCACATGGGAAGTATTTGGAGAAATGTTCTCCAAATGATGGATCGAAGACTAAAAAATGGAAGAGATGAATAAAATTCAAATGTAATTGAAAGAAGAAAAATAGGAACTCAAGAATAAATGTGAGGAATTGTCTAAGATATATGCCCTTAATGAATTAGTTAGTAACAAGATTCTTAAATTGAAAAAGGAAAAGAATGAGAAAGGAAAATGAAAAAATGACGAGTCAAGGGAAGAATTGAAAAACAAGGGTGTAGAAATATGTAGATAGAGAAATCATAATAAAAAGATATTGGATGAGGTCAAAATATTGAAAGAAGAACATAAGCATAGTTAATATCAAGAAAAAACAAGGATATTGGATGAATACACTACCAAAAGACTTGAAGAGGAAATTTGCAAGAAGGTTGAATAAGCTCTAAATACAGATGATGTAAAAGAAGAAATGCAATCCATAATTGAAGATGGATGTCAGAAATTGATGAATGGCATCACATTATAGAAGGAAGACAAGGTTATAGAAGGACACCATAAAATACTTGAAGAAGTTGAGATTAACCTTGAAGATGTACATGTCAAATATGAGGGTATTATCTCAAGGTGAGAGTGATCAAAGACCAAGCACAAGGGATAGAGGACACTATTATATATGAAAAGAAGATTGACAAAATGGGAGTGCAGAAGAAAGAGAAACCATCAAATGTGAAACCATATCAATGTTGTACATAAATTAATCCTATGATTACAATGAGATCACCAACGTATTGAATAAAAGGGGAATGGCATATAAGGCTTTATTGGCAGTCAAAAAAGACTCATACTCATGGATAAGACCACATATAGACCAATAACAGTCAAATCTAAATTAATGAGATATGATAAGAAGAAAGCTTGTGCACCTTTATATGATGGTTGATCCAATCTGCTCCTTCTTCTGTCTAGATAAGCTCTTGATTTCCCGGCCTTCAACTTGAAAAATATATAGAAATAACCTTCCTCAAACCAAATTGACAAAAGTAAAGAATATTGTTGAATTGAAGGATGAAAAGAATGTAAGACTACTAATCAACTTAAATTTGAAAAATAATAATTCCTTATGCCAATTATCAATCACAAAATTGACTCAGTATTGGGGAAGGAAAAGATGTCAAATCTCTATTGAAACAATGAAACAAAGTACAAGATATACCTCTTCTATAATTTGGCACCTTAACGAACCTGAAGAGTTCAATCTCTCTTGCTCATGCACTCCTGCAATTCCACTCCAATCCACTGAAAACATAAAAAGGAGAAACAACTTGACGACAACAATTTTAGTATGTAGGGATACAAGGGTTCGACAACAAGGTTTATTGATGGAAGGGAAAATTTGGTGTGAGAGCGAGTGATTCCTCTGGTGCAACTTTACTATCTTGGGTGTCCACCATCTTGCTCCATTCCATTCCTTTTTATGATTAAAGGAAGAAGGTGCGGATGGTTACCAAGTGGTTGGAGGAGTTACAACCAAGCAAGTTAGTTTGCATAACTTACTAACTTCCTTGATTTTTGAATTTTTATTATTTTTTGAGGGAATTCACACCTAAAGAAAAGGCAACATGTGAATATGGACCTTGCTCAGACCTTGCTCAAGGATAGGGAGCAAATGATAGGATCCTTGCTATTTCATAGGATATGAATTGTTATTTTTAAGGTTGTCCTCTTAATGAATGGGAAGGATCCGAGGTTTCACTTTTAATGGTGAGGGCCACCAAATAAGAGTCAAATCATAGCATCTTCCACTCATAAATGTCATTTTTGTGAACATACAATGTCACTTTAAGTGTCCTCTTTTCTAATTGTTGTCATGGATGGAGAAGTGTTGATTTGAGCTATAACATATTCCCCCTAATGTCCAAGGTCAGAAGGGGATATGATGTCTAGGATACATTATAACTAATTATGGAATGAATGTGGAGAAACATGGTTGAGATCCCAAGATTCTTAGTTTCATTAAAGTACTTGAAACATAAAATAGGCACCAGACAATATTTTCCCTAGGATGGACATATCCATGCTAGAAGTGATAGAATATGGCCACCAAATAATATGCACTGCAAATCCATGACATGTATGAATGTAGTCATCATGGCTGTAGCCAAGGAAAAACCCTGGCTACATGCAGAAGCACCTCTCTTCCATTAAGAGGACGAAAGGGTAGAGTCAATGGAGGAAAGACACGCCGCAACAAACTATTAGCAAATAAAACAAATACGGAGCATCTATAGTCTACAAACTAAATAAAAAAACATGAAACAATATACCTTCCTATCTGGTTTGAAAGGGGGCCGCCATGCCCAAACTCAGAAGATGCCTCTCCATAGGCTAGGGTTGGGTGGAGTTTTGACTCAACACACCAAAGGGAATGAGCAAATGGAGGAATGGAGTTGTGGGTGGGTGAATAGCTTGAGAGTGAAAGGTCTCTCAAGGTACTCACATGGGCATTATAACAACAGGGAGGAGGAATCATGTGTGATAGTGACCCCCCAACCCTCTATTTATAACTTTTTTCTCCCATTTAGGGCTTTTAGCCCCTAGTTAGGGTTTTGGGCCCTACCTAGGGTTTTTGGGCCCTACCTAGGGTTTTTAGGCCTTTTTCCTTATTTCGTAGCTCCTTTTGGGGGATTTAAGCCCTTTTAGGGTTTTTATCCCCTTTTTGGGCCTTTTCGCTCCTTTGTGGGCCTTTTGGGCTCTTTTGGGGGTTTTTAAGCCCTTTTTAAATTATTTTTGAGCCTTTGGGAGAAAAAACATAGGTTAAACATGGGTGTGGGGGTCAAATGGGTTAGGATATGGATGTCTACAAATGGTGTAGGCTAGACAGAGCATGTTGAGCAATTTTTTGTGTTAATAGATTTCCCCCTAATGTGTGAGGGTAGGAACTCATCGTATGGCCGACGGACATCATTGGATCCTTAGGATAGTGGAGAGACCTATGAAGAAGTGGTGCTTCCTCATTTGGGACATGGTGGCTTTTGGTTTTTGTATTAATGTTGGTTCCCATCAATGGGTGAGATACAAAGAATCTGTGACATGTATATGGACGAGGTGAGCATACCCATGTTCATAACAATGTCAAAAGAATAAAGCGATGAAGGCTCTCAAACACAAGAGTTGATCATGTACAAGTGTTGTTACATAATGGTTGCCTCAATGAGAGGCTCAATACAATAGTGCTCTAAAGGACTGATACATTAGACCCATTGCATTCTCATGGAATGCAATATCTTCACAATTGATGATCTGCTGGATCTGAAAGTTTGACATCACTGTAAGGACTCACTGACGGAGAGTTAGAGTCTCTAAGGTACAATATGCCGCATCAATCATGAATCTATACAGAAGCACTGCTCTGGGGCTTCTGTCCATTGTCTCCAACACAACCTGGAGTTCACAAGGGACATGAACCTGACTGGGTCCCTTACTGGACTCACCAATGTGCTAGAGTCAGGTGACAATTGGGGTCTTCGACCAAATACTGCATGGACCAATACCCTGTACGAACCTCAACGGTGAGATGATGTAGCTGAAGTGGAGCATGCGAGACACCACCATCTCAAGAGGAACTAAGGACTCCTCTCAAGTGGTCCAAGGAAATCATCAATGGGGTTAATGAAACCAGGATACAGGGACCTCTGTGTCTATCCTCTGGAATAGATGTGTTGTCATCGACAAAGGGAGACTTGCAATTGATCAAGGCGATGATGTTTCCTTGACCAGAAGCACAGGGGTAATAACCAAAGGTGTGGGGAAATAGGGGACCAAAATTGCGGGGGACTCAAACTTCCTTTGTTCAGAGTACGACGACAGGGTTGACCTGGAAGTAAATGAAACTGACTTGAGGGAGAGGGATCATAGTTGTTATACCGAGAATGTAACTGTAGATGGAAAATACTTGGGGTGGGGTAGATAATATGTTTGATATTCATGGGATCCAAGGAAGACTCATCGTAGAAGACTCTGAACAAAGGCGACCCAAAGGGGGAATGCTGCCAAACTGTAACACGTGTGGCGGCGCTTAGAGACACCGTTGTGGCACGATCTCATGGATTTTTAGCGAGCCCGAGAAAGTAAATGCTCTATGGTGCTTTCAATTTTAGAGATTCTGAAAGCATGAAAAAGACTCCAATGGGGTATCTTTTTCGTTGATAGTCTCTTGTGCCTGAAAAAGGATAAAAGTGTACATAGGAGAGCTCGCCCATCCTTTTGAGGGGATGGGAGATTTCTTTACCATTGGTAGTCCAATCAGGTCCAAAAAGGTTAAACCTGTACTGATTGGACGGTCATTCAAATACTTTTATGAGCATGAATGAAACCAAGTTTGCTCGACGATATTTTCTTGATGAGAAGGCTGGAAAAGAGCTTAAAGACAACCCATGGTGAAATTTTTCGTAGAGTTCGGTCCTAATGCCCGAGAAAGCATAAAAGGATGCAAAGGGAAATGTTCCTGGATTGAGTGTGCTGAGGTGGTCCTTTTCATATGGTAATCTATACATTCTATAAAAGGAGATAAACGAGACTATGTAGATGCCCTTTCCCATACTTTGACGAGTGTGAAAGGAAGCAAATGAGCTCGAAGATCTTTTCATTCGTTTAGGAGTCAAAAAAGAGCTTAACAAAAACTCCATAGTGGTAAACCAAGCTAGGGGGCATTGATGGTGCCTCGTGGTGGGACGGTGAGAAGTGGTCAAAGGTGACCATCCGTGCAACCTGGATGGAGCGGATCGATCTTGAACATGCCAATACACGCATGGGAAGATTCGTGGCAAGGCACACAAATCAAGGTGACTTCCGGAGAAAGGTCCATAACATTATGTGTAAACATCCTGTACCAACTTGGGGTGGATGGATTAGACTACATACTGAGTACTCAAATGAGGGGATGGCGAGTACAGGTCCGAAGACAGTTATGTGCCAAATGCATGCAAAATGATATAACTTTTGGGAAATGGTCCAGAAAATAAAGTATTTAAACATGAGACAATGGTCTCATAAAAAGATAGAGGGCATGAAATTAAAACCAATGGTGTGAACGATGTCCCAAATGGATTCCGGATGGTGTTGTGGTGCTCAGAAGAAAAATAGACCTAATGAGGCCCATAAACAGGGTGGGGACCACATGACAAGGGTCATTGTCATTGTTTAGTGCTGAGTTGGAGAGGAGGGCCCCAAAACTTCATTTGTTGATTTCTTCCGTTTAGATCGGTGATTTTTTGATCCACGACTTGCAGGTAAGAGTACATGCAAAAATCTTCTTTTTCAGTGGTTTGCTTTTCTGTTTTGATCACCCAGGGGCCCAGAATGCCCGGCTAGGGATTCTTCACATCGGGTTGCTCATTTCGAGGCCAAAGCAGCGACTGTGTCGCTCTTTCTGGCTGTACAATAGTGACTGGGTTGCTCCTGTTGGGTAGAAAGGTATGATTTGAGGTCTCTCTTGTTTGTCCTGAAAGGGCGACTTAGTCGCTCCTGTTTGTCCTGAAAGAGTGACTTAGTTGCTCGTGTTTGGCCTAAAGGGGCGACTTGATCATTGGTTATGGGAAACAAGGAGCGACCTGGCCCGGGGTGAGTTTTCATTGATAGTTGTGGCTAATAGAGGTTTGGTGCTTATGCAGGATGGCTCCACCAGTATGGCGGGAACGAGACTACAAAAAACATGCACAGAGATGCTCTCTGAGATGTCGGCACATAGGATGTGCTTTCCCATTGTGGGCTTCTCAAGTTCATGCAAGTGCCTCTGATGAAGTCTTTGCGGTTGCTGCTTGAGACCTTGGTCAGTTTCTGGGATGTTCATGGGGAGTGTTTCATCATATAGGGCCAGTGGCTTGAGATTATGTTGTGCGATGTGTACTTCCTTACTGGGCTCCTGATGTTGGGGGTTATTGGCGATATGGCGCCAAAGCTCTTGCATGGGGAGACGCTTGAGGAGCTCTGCGATAGGCCCTGTTATGCCTCTTTGTATGTACGGGGCTCATATCTCTTGATGTGTGATATTGAGAGTCTTTCGACTCATGTAGTTGCAGCGATGGTGCTGCGTATCTTGGGTTTAATATGGGACCCACAAAATATATGGGGGGTAGCTTTAGATGGTGGAGAGTGCTATCAGGGGCACATACTTTGGATGGGATCAGATGTACTTGTTCGTGGTTCGACGCGCCCTGAACCACGCCAAGTTGATGGGTGGGAAATTATGCTTTTCTTCCTTCTTGTGCGCCTTCTTCTTTGAGAGGGTTTTGACCCTATGGTCGCATGTAGCAATGCGGGATGGTGGGCCTTGGGAGCCGCGGATGCGCCGATGGTGCGAGATGATGGTACGTGAGGAAGGCGACATAGTGGGCCATTTCTTCACTCAGGAGTTTTTAGACCAGTGGCGGCAGATCCCGATAGTCATTGAGGACTACCCTTATATTGCGATGGATTATCAAGGGGACCTGGATATGCCTTGACCTTCAGGCCAGGCCTGGGGGCCAGATG
Source organism: Pseudotsuga menziesii (assembly GCA_001517045.1). Classification (NCBI taxonomy): domain Eukaryota; kingdom Viridiplantae; phylum Streptophyta; class Pinopsida; order Pinales; family Pinaceae; genus Pseudotsuga; species Pseudotsuga menziesii. Next base: position 241,884 of record LPNX010071052.1, on the reverse strand, counting down.
GTACGCGTACATGATGTTTTATGTTTTTTCATTCATATATAGACTAGTTAGCTTGTTGGTAGCTATTTGACATACCGGGACTGATGATATTCTTGTGTGCATGTGCAGATGTTGGTCCTCATCCACCAGCTGGGTACCGACGATGGATGGGTATAGTCTAGGGGTTAGAGCCACTTGGAGAGGGCCGTCAGAGAAGGCGACAGCCTGTGGCTGATTTTTGGTAGCACGTGGAGCGTTTACTAGAGGGGGTCACAGATGATGGATGACAATATCTAGATGATGACCTCATTGATGCTTGTTACTAGGCTCCCCGAGAGTGGATTCCTCTGCTGAAAAGGATTGCTGTGGCTGCTGAGTAGGTATGGGCGGCAGCATGAGGGGATGTGCCTATGGATGATGACGAGGACTCCAAGGAGGAGGAGGATTAGGAGGTTGATGATGGCTCTACGGAGGAGACAGAGTCGAAAGAGCAGGATGATGAGTCCGACTCTGATTAGCAGCTAGTGGAGCTTCCCTTGATGCTTTGGTGCACTTAGTATTTTTGTGTACCGCTATGTATATTCTTGCTGAGAAAGCTTATGTGGCTTCTCATTTTTGTGCTGGACATATTATGACATGCGGTATATATATATATATATATTTGATGCATGTGGATGTTCTTTTACGGTTTTATATGTGACTCTCTTTTATGATGAAAAATTGCCTAAATAATGTATGTTACATGTGTATGCATGATTATATGTTGATTCATGATACAATTTTTTATATGCTTCCTATATGCGGTGATGAATGTGCCATTCTAGAATATCATTAACCATCTAATCTGCCACATTATTGAGGTTTTTGGGAACATGTGTGAATGTAATGGATTCAAATGCTCTAACCATCGGTTTAGTGTGCAAGAATTTTCTAAAAAGGAAAGGATCACGTACCTAGTAGCCATTATTCAACTGGGAGACAAGCAGTTGGGAGTCTAAGAAGACATCGAGGTGATGAATACCCAACTAGAGGCCAGCAGCCGAGAGGCCAATGACACCATCATACTCATCCTGGTTGTTGGTTTTGACGCCCACACACATTCCGTCGATGTGGATCAACTCATGTGACGGGGAATAGAGAACCCATGCAGCTGAGATGAGATTTGGAGACCATCTGCTTGCTCCGTTCGCAAATCCAGTGTAGTGATGCAATTTAAGATCCATCTAGGGTAGTTTAAGGAAGCAATGTGTAAGACTCATTTCAAGAACAATGTAAAAAAAGGTGATAAAACTATGCTACAAGTGACTCATGGTGATGTTATGTGTAAAATCTCTTGAGGTAGTGCCCATTGCGGGGGTTCTCCAAGAGTTGTCCATTAGAGTTGGAAAGAATGTATGCACCCTTTCAAAGGCAGTGGCAAATGACATATGGGCCATACCACATTGACTCAAACTTTCCTTTTCCCAACTTATCATTGGCTTGGTCGTAAACTAGGACCATATTACCTTCACTGAAAGTGCGAGGTGGACATGGGAATCATAATGGGACTTTGACTGGGTTTTGGCTGCTTCGATGATTTGGAGAGAAGCTCGACGGTCTTCATTGGTTTGTTTCAGTTGGAGGAGACATTCTTCCAAAGGCGAAGTATCAGGAAGGAGTTCCACGATGAGGCAGAGATCAAGAATAGCTTGAACTTTAAGAGGGTCGATAGTTATCCCTTTGTGGGACACGATGAACCCAAGCAGACAACCCGCTGGGACACAAAAAATGCACTTGAGGGGGTTCAAGCAGATTTTTTACTTGCGGCAGCACAAAAAGACTTGTTGCAAGTCGTCTATGTGCTGTGCTCGCTATTGTGACCGAGCAATGAGGTCATCAAGATAAACCAAGATAATGTGCATTAGGTCGTGGAAGAAATATGTCATTGCACGTTGGAAGGTGGCTCCAGCGTTCTTCAGTCCAAAGGATATCACTCGGTAGGTGAATGTGTCCCAAGGAGTTGTGAACGTCGTCTTGTAACGATCTTCCTTCCCTATCTGGATTTGATTGTATTCAAAAAAATTGTCCATGAAGGAAAAGACCTCGTGTCCGGAACATGCGTCAATGATTTGGTCAATGAATGGGGTTGGGAAGTTGTCTTTTGGACAAGCCAAATTCAAATCATGAAAGTTAGTACAGACGCGAATGGTGCCCTGTTTTTTGTTCATGGGAACAAGGTTGGAAACCCAAGTGGTGTATGCGATGGGATAGATGAAACCGATTATGCATAGTTTCTCGATTTCTGCTTTGACTGCAGCAACTTTGGAAAGGTGGATGGGCCGGTTCTTTTGACGAACGGGTGCCACGTCAGGCCAGGTATCGATATGGTGTTTGACAATGGATGGATCCAACCCTGGAATCTTAGTATACGACTAAGCAAAGACATCGCGAAACTCTTGAAAAAGCACTTTGTAGGCAATGACTTCTTCAGAGGAGCAAGATGCCCCCAGCGTGATCTCCTCAACAATCTCCGGATTGGTTGAGATGTTGATTTTGATGGTAGGTGAGATATTGACCATGTTCCCCTCTTCAAAAGCATCGAGTGCTAGGATGGGGTCTTTGAACCAGTCAACTTTCTCGCGTATGAAATCCTTAGTCTCAACTAAAAACTGATCAGATGACGCCACAGGTTCTTTGGGAATGAAGAACGAGCGATGGTTCATGTCATCCCAAGGGTATTCAGGAGCGGTTAGGGATTCAACTATCTCCTCATCACTGTGGAAGCAACGATGGGACAGATCCGAGGGATCGTCAATGGTCACAGAGATAGGAGTGTCTGTGGAGCTGTGCATCATGTAAATAGTCATGGTATCTGAGGAAGGAGTCGGAGGGTGGATTTCCTCAATAACAATGATCTTGAATTCAAGGGAATGTTTCTAGAGATTACTGAGGGTAGTGCGGAACTCGGCCAAGTCTTGGCAATGGTGAGAATACTGTCCATACAATCCGTAAAGGGCACATGCATGATTTGTCCTCAAAGACTTGTGTTTTACTGTTGGCCCACTCGGGAGGGTAACCATTGGAATGTTCTCCATTGTATCCATGTCATCTAAGTGTGTGTGGAGGATGGGAATCTCAGGACAATTTTGGGTTGCGTGACCCTGAACATCGCACACAGTGCATGGTGGAGTCTGCTGGGGTTTGGATGCCCGTTTAGCGTCTCCCTCCCTAGCCCTGTTTTGGTGAGGTGGGGTTGGTGCAGGTGGAGCGAGTGGTTTTTGTGGGCCAGGAGGGGGGCGAGTTTCGACCGCAATAGGTTGAACGGGAGTCAACACGACTTGAGGCATTGGAGGTTGTGCAGGTTATTAGAGGTACCACATGGGGATCCCCAATCTGAAGTTGGGTCAGTTCAAAGTAGCCATCACTGGCTTACTCACAATGCTGGGTGGGGGGTAAAGGAAGGGACTTGTATAGACTGGGAGAGAGCCCCGGTAATTCCTTGGTGACTGCATTTGAGGCTACGTCTGTGGAGGGGGTTGCGGCTGCGGATGGTGTTGCGGTTGCGGTTGGGGTTTGGGTGCAATGGTGCTGGATCAGAGCATGCATAAATCTGCAGTCTCACTTGGTGTCAGTGGAGGTGGTACCAAGGGGAGGGAAGCCATCATGGAGGTGTCGGTGAACAACCTGGGGCCTACTGCCAGCAATGAGGGGGTGGTCACATTGTCAAATGTAGTGTCAACCGATAGGGATAACATTGGCTAGTGTGGTTGGCCCCTGCGGATCGTGGTAAGTTAGTTGGTCCACTGTCACAATCTTCTCGTCATCAAGGAACATCATGAGGAAAAAAATAGTGGATGCCACGGCTCTCATAGCGTACATGTAACTCCTTGCTAGGAGAAGGTTATAATCCAACTGCGTGTTGACAACTTCTATGTCGATCAACATCATTTTACCGACTAATGATATGGGGACGTGTGGAAGGATGCCCTGAGCTTTTGTGGGGTGGCCATCATAAGCACGCAGTGTAGTGGTGGATGGTTGGAGTAGGGGGGATCCGATTTTTTTCCAGACCAACGTGGACATGACACAAGTGGATGCCCCTTCGTCAACAATACATCGATGCATAGCCAAATTCTGAATTGATACTGGAATATGGAAGGCGATGGTTGATGGTGTTCTGGGCTCTTCGTTGTCCAAATCAAATGTAATCAATTTGGAGTCGAAGGGATCTACGACACTGTGTGCGGCTAGCAATGCTTTTTGTTGTGGCGGGCATGTTTTAAGCACTTCTAGAGCAGACATGGCCGTAGGTGATTGGGTCAAGTCATCAACGATGTTGAAGTTCATCGCGACTCTAATCGTGGCATTGTTGGAAATTCGCCATATGGGGAATTGGTCCCCGGGCCACCCCATCAATGGGGAGTGGGGGTAAATGAAGAGGTATGGTGGTTGTGTTAGACGAAGATGCCGTTGATGGGTCAAAGGTTTCAGTATTGGATCCATACTGATTTCACCGGGACTGCAAGTTGACCTCTTCAGTTGTCATGGCTAGCAGGTGGTGAACACCTATCTCTGTAGGCGGGGGTGTGGTGGGGGCTGTGGGAGCGGATGGGGGCACAGGTGCAGTTGCTACCAGTCCTTGGAGTGGTAACGTGTTCTGGAGCACCATGGGTGGAGGGCCTAGTGGTGCTAGATTAGGTTGAGCTTGAACTGTCGTATTGGTAATGCGCTGAGCTTCATTTTGAAGAACCTGCTTAGCGCGACCCATGAAGGGGCATTCGTACGTAGAATGACCATAGACGTCACATAGTCTGCACAATTGGTTGGTTCGTAACAGAGTGTTTCATCTAGGTCATTTAGGTTGTTGGGGGTTTGGAGGTTGCTGGTTCGCTCTGGTGTTGTTGGGAGGATTTGGTTGTTGGCCGCCTCCTAGTGGCTAGTTGTTACCTCGATTCCTAGCTCAGTTTTTTATTCCTTGCCCTTGTTGGTTATTGGGTGTAGGTTGGTTGGGACAGCTCTGCTGAGCAAAAACTTGTCCCATGGGCGCTGGCAGAGTTGGGGCGGGAGTCAGAGTGGTTGGCATAGCTGGTGCATAGTAGACTGAAGGGGGCGAAGGGGCTACGAATCTGGTCATTAGTCCTAAATACGATTGTGCCAGTCAAGTTGGTGCATGGGCATGTTGTGGTGGTGCGGGCTATGCATAGGAGGTTGTGGCTCCAGACTGAGCCATCATCCTTGAGTATTCGGGAGCTTGGTTTTGTTGTGCAATGATTGGGGCATTTCTTGGGTGCAGTGGCATTATGGGGGGTGTCACACAATACTTTGGATGTTGAGAGACATAACCTATGATTCCATCTGCAGCATGGGATGCCCCCGACGCATCGTGATGAGAGGTATCGGCACAAGGAGTGTCAAGGAGGGTGGTGTACAGGTACCCTGACTGAGCATAGATCAAGTCAAATTGTTGGGCCTTCAAAATGACCTCTTCCTCTGATTGGGGGCATTCAGAAGCTACGTCCTTGGCTATGGGTGGTAGCAAGGTATTTAAAATCCAATCAAGGAAGAGTCTATCTTCTAGCTGGATATTGCACAAGCTCCTGTGTCGTCGCCACTCATGGATGTGGTCGATTATGTGAGTCGTCGTGTTTTGGCTGTAAGATAGGAGTATCTCCATGCCATCGTCATAGCTGAAGGGGAGTTGGAAATAATGCAGGAACATGAAGGCTAAAGCATTTAATCTTGGGTAGGTGTCTTGAGGAAGCTCGATGTACCACTTAGCTACGGCACCTATGATGGTGCATTGGAACAACCTGAGTTTGATTGAATCGTGCATGATGTTGTTTGATGAACACCATAGATGAAACATCATGATATGGTTATGGGGGCACTTCCCTGCCTTCCCTTCAAACTTTGGAATGTCTGATGGGAGTTTAGTTGGCATGGGAGGATAGTGGGGTTGGTGGCAGATTAGGTCATTGGTTAATCTAGCCAAATCAGGCAAGTTCATGCATGCCATGAATGGGAGATTAGACCCAAGGCTAGTGTGGGACGGGCTGACGATGGCACTAGAATTTGCAGGAACATGATGTCCTTGCGTGCCTGGGGGCACCTGAAGTTGGATTCCTGCAAGGGGGATGGTTGGGATGGTGGTGGAAGGGCCTCTGCCCCTAGGTATGAGAGGTGGTATTGTGGTAATCATAGGGCCACTACCCCCAGGTATGAAAGGTGGGACAATGGTAAGGATGGGGGTTGGTGTGTGCTCGCCACTAGTGGGTTACAGACTCACCATGGCATTTGTAGTGGTGTTGGGGCCGCTAGCCACGACTGTGGTGGTAATGTGAGGCATGGACATGGGTCTGCTACCAACTACCCCTCTGAAGAAGGGATCAGGATTCACACCAGCCATGGGGCTAGATGGTGCAGTGTGCAGATTTGGATCGGAATGGTAGGAATCCAACTCAGAATCAGAGGTTGTATGGCCTTTTAATGGTGAGGAAGGCTATCGAAGGTGGCCTCGATGGTGACGGTTTAAAGACCTAAACCAAGGTAGATTGCTTCTTAGGTGTGAGGAAGAGCACGATGGATCAATGGTGTTTGTTTGATAGTAACCGGTATTGAAAATTGGACCTTGATTTAATGGATTACTATTGGCTTACAAGTGGTCACTCGACCACCAAGACTACCAGAAGATAGTGCTTTGCTTTTTCCTCACAGGCGTTCTAGTCAATCGGTAGGGATCGTTGCTCGTTTCGCTTGGAAATTCATCTCGTTGTCCAACTACTTTGGGGTTCCCGTGGTAATCCTCACAATGAGTTTTAGGGCATAGCCCAAGCACTTCCCATGGTTAAGGCAATTAGGGACTTATGTCCTCAAATTGCAAGATTTTGATTTAAAGTAAATTGGTTACTTTTAAAGGTTCATTTGGGGTCATGAATCGAGTTTGGTTGAGTTATATGGTATGGTTATGTGTGTACATTGTATTGAGTTATGTTTATTTTATTACTTGTTAATCATATGATAAGTAAACAGTACTGGAAATTCTGCACAGTTTAGGCAATGAGCAACACAACTTGTAACATATGAACCAACAAAAATGAACAAAACTAAAGTGCACTATAAGACTGTAAAATGCTAATCTACAGTGTGACTGCCTTGTTTTATATCCCTCTTAGGCCAAGAAGGAGTGCCGAGCTCTCATCAAAGTGGGAACAAGCCCACCCGTAGATCCACAGGTCACTTCTCAAGTGCAAGGTTGCTCAACAGGGAGGACGCGAACGCCATAAAACCCCCAATGGTTTCCACCCCCTCTAGCTTCCAATACACTTGTTTTTAATGGATTAGAGAAATAACAAGAACATGTGCCTATTACTACTCTTGCTCAACCCTCCGTCTTATCTCAGAATACCCCAGAGGGTGATGACTGAGTAAAGGAGGAAGGGATGGCTAAGGAGGTTAATTTCCACTAAGTTTTAAGACTGAAATAATGAAATGAACTTGCATAAATTTAACCAAGTATTAAACATATTTGCATTTGTAAACATCTTAACCATATACACAACTGAATGTAAAAATTATTTACAAAAAACACAGGTTGCTTCTGGCTGCTGGACAGTGGCAACTGAGCCGCATAGACAGTTCGAACAGCAACGACAGGCAACCCGAGAGGCAGGTCACCCTTTTCGAGCTTGAATAGGTGACTAGGTCGCTCTTTTCGGGCCTTAATGGGCGACTAGGTCACTTCTGGGCCGAAACAAGTAACGACTGAGCCTAGAGAGGCAGGTCGCTCCTGTCGGGGCCAAACAGGCAACTGGGTCGCTCTGTTCTGGGCTAAATAGGCGACTGGGTCACTCCTTTAATCCTGAAATAAGTGATTGGGCCTGAAAAACAAAAAAAATTAAACTGGAATCGGGATGGCCAACAGTAACTGGTACTATGGCCGAACGGGTTTGGGTCGGCCTCGGGAGTGTTCAACCAGGAATAGAAATGAATGCAACCTTGAAATAAACTAACCCTGGAAAGGAAAACTATTAAACAACTGTTCAAAACCTATGCAAAAACTTGCAAAAAAAACTATTAAACCCTAGGGATCCTGATGGATCTACCCAGCGGAGTCGCCAAACTGTAGCCAAGGAAAAGCCCTAGCTACGTGTAGAAGCACCTCCCTTCCGTCTAGAGGACGAAAGGGTAGAGTCAATGGAGGAAAGACACGCTGCAACAAACTGTTAGAAAATAAAACAAATACGAAGCATCTATAGTCTACGAACTAAATAAAAAAACATGAAACAACATACCTTCCTATCTGGTTTGAAAGGGGGCCACCATTCCCAAACTCAGAAGATGCCTCTCCATAGGCTAGGGTTGGGTGGATTTTTGACTCAACACACCAAAGGGAATGAGGAAATGGAGGAATGGAGTTGTGGGTGGGTGAATAGCTTAAGAGTGAAAGGTCTCTCAAGGTACTCACACGAGCATTATAACAACAGGGAGGAGGAATCATGTGTGATAGTGACCCCCCACCCGTCTATTTATAGCTTTTTTCTTCCATTTAGGGCTTTTAGCCCCTAGTCAGGGTTTTGGGCCCTACCTAGGGTTTTAATCCCCTTTTCCTTATTTCATAGGTCATTTTGGGGGATTTAAGCCCTTGTAGGGTTTTTAGCCCCTTTTTGGTCCTTTTGGCTCCTTTGTGGGCCTTTTGGGATCTTTTGGGTTTTTTTAAGCCCTTTTTAAATTATTTTTTAGCCTTTGGTAGAAAAAACATAGGCTAAACATGGGTGTGGGGGTCAAATGGGTTAGGAGACGGATGTCTACAAATGGTGTAGGCTAGACAGAGCATGTTGAGCAAATTTTTGTGTTAACAATGGCCATGAAAGAATACACAAAGGATCTATTTGATATATATAGGTGGGTTGTAATGCCCCGAAGTTAAGCCCTGTACATATGTGTGTTGATGAAATTGTCATTGATGCCAACATGGACTTGCAGTGGCCCCACGGGATGTCCTTGGACCCACAATTGGTGATTTGATGACCCTGCAACCCCTGTTGGGGTCATGGAGCTCTTGTATGATGATGATGACCTTGATGCCTTTGGTGGAACTCTTGTATGGTCCTTGACATGTTGTGGAACCATGAAGCCCACTGCTTGCACTTGATGTAGACCTTGATGAAATTGTACCCTTGAAGTCTTTGTAGCTCTAGAAGAAGGTTGATGATGATGTATGGTCTCCCTTGTGGTTAGATGGCGTGATGAAACACATTCTTGCATGTGGTGGCGTGGGTCTTGAACCCACACATATGGAGGAGCTTTTGGTCATTCCTGATGTCATGATGGATCTTGAAGGTAGTCTTGTGTGGCTTGGTGTACATGTTGATCATGGATGTGTATGATGTGGTAAGGATGACTCACGATACCTAACTCCTTGAAATGGTGAACGTGGCTCCTAGAAACAATTGAAGAAGTCTAAGAATAATACTTTGTTCTGATAGTCAAACAGATCTAAGACCATGAAGAATGGAAGAAGCTAAATGGAAGCCATAAGGTGTTGAAAAAGAGAAAGCAAAGTTCTCTCTGAAGCATTGAACAAAAAATATTCTTGAAGAAAAGAAGCTAAACGTTGCCATAAAGAAACTCAGGTCGGCTCCATTTAATATTAAAAACATCAAATGTTTTTTATGGCGGCCCAATAAAAATATATTAGAAGTCGGCTCAGAATTAAAATTAAAAATAAGAAATAAAATATTTTTTATAGCAGGTCGGCCCCGAAATTATGGTAAAAATTTAGTATAAATACCCAATTAGCGTTCTCATTTTTACATACAATATTTGATCTTTTGCTCTGAATTTTCGAGACTGAGGCAAATTTGTCTCTGAGGCAGCCGCAGACCAGCAGGAGTAGGGAAATTTCGGGTGAGAGCATTCTGAAATTTTTGACAGGCATCCGAATTTTACAGTGGCAGTAGTCTGATGAAAAAATTGACAACCACAGTCAAGGGCATCCGCATTTTACACTAGCAGTCAACAGAGGCATCAGTCAAGGGTTAAATAGTCCAAATTATTTGCAACATCAGCTACACCCAAGTTAACAAATTCGTGGAATGAGGTGATCTCGGTGGAGATTGAGGAAAATCGGCGGAAGTTACAACAATCCTCTTTTTAATTTATTTTTGGTTTTCTTTTTCCCACAACAAATATTTCATAATAGTCCAGGTTTGCAAGTTTAACCATCCAAGTTTGAAGTTAACTTACACAGTCCGAGATTTTGATGTTTGAAGGAAAGTTGACAAAATATGAGATCTGTCCAAACCTCATTATGACAGTCCATGCGAGTGTGTGGAATACACCGTCCCGAGTTTCTTCAACAATCTGAAGTTTGTTCCTACACAGTCTTGAATTTATACTTTACCAGCATTTGAACAAGACCTAAAATTTGTTCCAAATTCATGAGAAGAACAGACCTGAATTGAAGCAGCAGCAGGAGTATCTCCATTTGGAAAGCAGTCCAAGTCTGATGGTAAAAACAGTGACCTAGGGTTTGAAGAGTTTGATTTTGAAGGTCATCCATAGCATTAATGGTGACACAACTTAGGTATGTAATCCTAAAGTTGTGATATCCACAACCTATGAAAGGTAAGGATGGAGTTTTGAATTATGAATAGAACAATAAATGATAAGAAGTCGATATTGAAGTGACACGAGCTCATGAACTTGAGAATATTTGAAATAATGACTTATAGCTGAGCAAAGTTCAAGGTCTGTTTACTTGATTTATTGTAGGGATTTTGACTGACAGAGGTTTTGGTTTATAGAAGACATATTTGCATAAATAACCAGAATCCTGAGTAAGTGTTGAATGAAAAAAAAATGGTCATATGAATGAAGGGTTTATGAAAAGAGGCTGACAGAGGCCTTAAGGCTGAATCTTGACTGGGAAGAAGAGATTGTTTAAGGTAGAGAGAATTAGAAGTCCTGAAGATTGTCTGTAGATGAGGTCATGACATAAGAACATAGTAACATAGTTGAAATGTTTTGTGTTTGATAATGAGAAGACAATGCAGAAATGATGAAGATGCATGTACAACCACTGCCTTGCAAATGATGAAGATGCATGTACAACCACTGCCTTGCTGATGATGAAGATGCATGTATAGCCACTGCCTTGCTGATGATGAATATGCATGTACAGTGATGGACAAACAACAATATAAACAGTGAGGTAAAGAAGTGATGATGTATATGTACAATACTCCACTCATTGCCTACCTCACGATGATGCATACTATAGTGTCTAACCAGCACACAGTCAAGAAGTGATGATGATGTGGTACATGCATGATGCATTCCTATACTGTTGAAGTGAAGAAGATTGATGAAGTAGTGGATATTGATGAAGTAGTGACAATTCTGGGATGACATCCATAACTTATTGAAGATGATCTTTGCAGCAGGAGCTTTGAAGAAAGTTTGAAGAGAAGATCTCTATCAGCCTGTCCTTGACTAATGATGACAGAAGATAAGCAAATATGATCTGTTGATGGACTTTTATATAAGGTATGTGCAGTGATGTTTACTTGATAAAATTAATGATGTATTGTATGATAACGTGGAATGACAATGAAGAGGAGAAGCGATCTCTCTAGGATACATATATATCTTGGTACACAGAGATCTTAAAGAAGATCAAACTCAGCTTACAGTCATCACAGTTTAAGCTTATTTCTTATGGCAACAGTACATATAGAGGTTTGTTAAACACAAGAAAATCAGAGCAGTAAGCTTTTAGGCCAAGTCTGTACAAGTGCATATAAGCACACGCATAGCAGAGAACAAAAGGCATTTCAGCCATATGAGCTACACCACAGTCCTTATCCATAGCTTGGAGTCTGCACAGTTCAAAGACATAAACAGTTAACCCAGTGACCTCTGTGATACATCTACAACAGTATGGAATGTGCTCTAAGCAGAAGACATGTTGACATGTGGCATCTTGAACAGCAGTGATGAGCAGATTGACCAGATAATGATGAGCAGATGGACCAGATATTGATGAGCAGATAAACCAGAGATGATGAGCAGTGATGAGCAGACCTTGATGACTTGGCAGTATTGAAGAGCTAGTGTTGATGAATAGCGAAGATTGAGAAGTGCGTTACAGCAGTATTGATGAGAGTGTTGAGCAGAGGATCAGCAGTATTAACAAGCAGCAGAACAGATTGAAGAAACAGATAAGTAGTGAGCTTGAATTGTAAAAGCAAGCTTGTCTTGCTTTTGAGGTCAGGATACCTCAAACCCTTCTTAGCAGGGTCTAAGAAAACCAGGCAGGGTCCTGGATGCAGAGTAGGTGCTCTATGTATCAATAGGTGCTGATTTTACCTAACGGTTGTAGCCGAACCAAAACTAATACAAAAATATTACAAAATTATATGGTGTTGTGTTCTTTTGTGTTATGGTTCTTGATGATTTAAATGCTATGATATGTGAATGATGAAGTTTATGAAATGATTATGAGATTGGTAGAATGATGAATTGGTAGTTATTTGTGACAAGCTAAGAAAAAGTTTAAAATTGACTTCACACTGATTCACCCCCCCTCTCAGTGTCTAACAATGTGATGTGTTTATTCGTTATTATTGTGGCACTAGGTGCATGGACAATGGTAGTTGGACATTATTATTAATATTATTCCATTATTAAATAAATAACTAGCTCAACATGGAAAACTAACGAGAATGAGGGGTCATGGATTCCACGTGTGAGGGGGTTGGGGTTAGGAGTTGATGCTCTCGCTAACATTTCTCTCTAATTCCTAATTTTGATTTTTTTTTACTATGGAGACTCTATTAAACCTTAATTGATGCTAGTGGGACGCACTCTCTCGTCTTGCATGTATTATGAGCCCTATTGACTATTTTTTTCAACCATGCACTTGATTTTTGTAATCCCCACACTAATTCGAGTTAACTCCAGTTAATTGGAATAAATTTAGGTGAATTCAAGTTGTCCCCAGTTAGTTAGAGTGTTTTTGGCTCAATTTGAGTTGTCTTCAGTTAGTTAGAGTAATTTTGGGTCAATTCGGTTTGTCTTCAATGCATGGGAGTGATTTTAGGGGAATTCGAGACAATTTGGTGAATTTGAGTTGTCTCCAATGCATGTGAGTGATTTTAGGGGAATTTGAGGTAGACTTGGTGAATTCGAGTTGTTTTCAGTTAGTTGGAGTGAGTCTTGGGTAAATTCAGGTAAGTTTTGGTAGATTCGAGTTGCTCTCATGAGAACTCGAATGGTCTCTAGTGATTGGGAATGTTTTTCCAGTGAGTTCAAGTGAGTGGAATCAAGTTGCTCTCTTGAGTACTTGAATGATCATCTAGTGAACTAGAGAATGTAATATACCTAAATAGTATAATACTATTATTATTAATTTATTTAACAATTAGGTTAATTAGTGTTAATGGTCAAAGGTCACCTCTTTTCAAGGCCTGACCATTCATAGGTTAGCTTCCATATATAATGTAAGCCTATCAATGTAATAAATGTCAATTCATTATTAAATATATATATGTTAAAATTTCATATGCTTAGCTAAAACATCAGTATTTCATTTCATTTTCATAACAGAAACATATAAACAGGATTACTGAAAGAAACAGTATCAGAAGAACAACACAAATTTATCTTGGGAAAACCCTAAACGGAAAAACCCAACAAAAGCTTTCTCAATATAGATGCCCTAAAAGATAAAAGATAAAACCAACAAGGAGATCAAATCCTGATCCTCCTCCTTCTCTAGCTACTTCTCTCTTCTCCACTAATGCGCTACACAAGTGAGAGTGTGTCTTCCAAATGAGGAGCACCACACCTCTATTTATATTCATCCGTTCAGTTTAATAATTAAATCCTACATGTAGGCTCGAGTTAATCATGTAGGTTCGAGTTACACATGTAGGCTCAAGTAACCACATTAGGGTGCTAGTGACCCACCTTTACAATTAGAGGGGACTACCTCATGACTCTTATTAGTTCTTCCGATTAGAAGCATCGGGGTACAAAGTAATACAAGTGGTTCTCCCAGTGGGACCATCGGGGACCACAAAAAGATACATATAGAATATTCTTCGAAGTTACAATATTTCAACACTCCCCTTTAACGAGAAGTGTATTCTACAACAACATCAACAACAAAAATGGTAGGAGAGAGATAGATGACATCATCAACATCATCAGGGTAACACATCTATAAATCATTGGAAGCTTTTCAACATCATATAGTCTTTGTCTTCAATATTCAACGACAACAACTCTTTGATCAGCATCAACATCTTCAGCACTTTGACCTTTCGATCAGCAACATTTTCAGCACTTTGACCTTTCGATCAGCAACAACAACTTCAGCACTTTGACCTTTCGATCAGCAACATCTTCAGCACTTTGACCTTTCGATCAACAACAACATCTTCAGCACTTTGACCTTTCGATTAGAAACATTATCATCATCATACTCTGATCTTTTGATCAAAAACATCATCATCAAAACATCATCATCATCAAAGCATCATCATCATCAAAACATCAACATGATCCTTCCTTTCGAAATTACGGGACCAACACATTTGTGGTACTTAGACGATCCTTCCTTTCGGAATTACAGGATGAACACATTTGTGGTACTTAGACGATCATTCCTTTCGGAATTATGGGATTTAGTTCTTTACAGAGTTACCAACGATCATTCCTTTCGGAATTATGGGTTCAACACATCTGTGGAAATCATACAATCCTTCCTTTCAGAATTACGGGATCAAGTCTTTACGGAGCTACCAACGATCATTCCTTTCGGAATTACGGGATCAACACATTTGTGGAAGTCAGACAATCCTTCGTTTCGGAATTACGAGATCAAGTCTTTACAGAGCTATCAACGATCCTTCCTTTCGAAATTACGGGATCAACACATCTGTGGAACTCAAACAATCCTTCCTTTCGGAATTACGGGATCAAGTCTTTACAGAGCTACAGACGATCCTTCCTTTCAGAATTACGGGATCAACACACGTTCTCAAGTACTGAAGTCACCGGATCACTTATGGACATATGTCTCGAGATGATACAATCCATCTTCATTCTCAAGGACTGAGGTCCCCAGATCACTTTAGGGCAAGTGCCCAGGGATGATACAATCCCACTGCAACATCACTACTCCCCCTTTTGGGGAAGGTCTTTCCGAACCACACCAAGCTTGTCTCGAAAGTGTTCAAACTTTACTCGGGACAGAGGCTTTGTCAAGACATCAACAACTTGTTCATCAATACTCACATACTGGAGCTTTATGGCTCCTTTCTGCATCATATCTCAAATGTAGAAATACCTGATTTCTATGTGCTTCGATTTGTTGTGGAACACAGGGTTCTCTATCATCTTTATACAACTTTGGTTGTCACATAGAATCATGGTAGTGTCCAACTCTAGGTTGAATAATCCTGACATCAGCTTTTGATGCCATATGGCTTCACAACTAGCAGAGCAAGCTGCTATATATTCTGCTTCGGCTGTGCTCAGAGCAACACTGGATTACTTTCTGCTAAACCATGGAATCATAGCAGATCCCAGACTATAACATCCACCTGATGTGCTTTTTCTGTCTGAGATACTTCCGACCCAATCTGCATCTGTATAACCATACAATCTATACTCATGGATATTATCATAGTATAAACCAAAGTCTATAGTCTCTTTCAAATATTTCATCACATGTTTTGCAGCTACCAAGTGAACCCGTCTAGGTTGAACTAGATATTGACTTAAGGTGTTCACAGCAAAACAAATGTCTGGTCTGGTATTTGTTAAGTACATCAATGACCCAATGATATGTCTGTAATGAGTCACATCCACTAACTCTGATGAGTCATGAGTTAATGACTTCAGATTGGAATCCATGGGTTTGGCCAAGGCTTTGCATTCCAACATATTGAATCTTTTCAATATATCAACTGCATACTTTCCCTGGTTGAGAAAGATTCCTTCTGAACTTTGCCATACTTCCAGACCTAGGAAATAGTGCATTAACCCAAGGTCTTTCATCTCAAATTCTTCTGCTAGTTTCTTCTTGCTTTCCATAATCTGTTTCTCATTCCCTGTCAGGAATAAGTCATCCACATATAGTAGTAGGATGACAGGTTCATCTTCGACAACCTTAAGTTAAAGGTTAGGATCAACTTTACTCTTGGTAAAACCCATGCTTGACAGGAAACTATCTATCCTTTCATACCAAGCTTGAGGAGCTTGTTTAAGACCATACAAGGCCTTCTTCAACTTGCATACGTGAGCATGTCTATCTTCAACTTCAAATCCTTGTGGCTGTTCTATGTATACTTCTTCTTCGATCACACCATTCAGAAAGGCTGTTTTCACATCGATCTGGTGTAAGTCCCACTTCATCATGGATGCAAGTGCCATGATAGTTCTAATCGAATTATACCGTGATACTGGGGCAAATGTTTATTCATAGTCAATTCCCTCTTTCTGAGAGAAACCTCTGGCCACAAATCTTGATTTATACTTCTCGATACTCCCGTCAGCTGCATGCTTTATTTTGTATATCCAATTGGAGGATAATATACTCTTCCCTTCTGATTTGGGAACTATATCCCATACATCATTCTTTATTATTGATTGGTATTCTTCAGTCATTGCTTCTACCCATTCTTTCTTCTATGCGGCTTCTTCATAGTTTGTAGGTTCTTGATCTACAAGATTACACATCAAGGCTACATAGTTGGAAAAAGTCTTAGGTTTCTTTCTTTCCCTTATGGAGCCTTCAAGAGCTCCATATCTTTTTGCCTCTCGAATAATTTCTCTTGTCCAAGCAGGCTTTCTCTTTCTTGATATCTCCACCATGGGAGGTTCTTGTGGTTCTGCTATGTCATGTTCTTTAGGAGCTTCATCTTCAGGGAGACATGTAGTTTCTTTATTTCTGGGAGGTGTCTCTTCTTCATACACTTCTTCATGTTGGCACTTCCTGGATCTCTTGAGGGTTGCCTCTTCATCGAATGTCACATCTCGACTGATTTCCATGTGATGGAATCTAGGAATGTAGATTCTAAATGCTTCAGATACTTCACAATATCCGACAAATATCCCCTTCTTTCCAGAAGGGTCCAACTTGGTTCTTTTCTCTTTTGGTATATGAAAATATACTGGACAACCAAATATCTTGAGGTGACTTACCTCAGGCTTCTTTCCCATGAACATCTCTTCTGGAGTCTTGAACCCAAGAGCACCTTGAGATATCCTATTCTATACATATACAACAGTTCTTGCTGTCTCTTCCCATAGATGCATTGGAAGATCTTGATCATATATCATTTTCTTCACTGCCTCCATGATGGTTCTGTTCTTTCTTTCCGCAACCCCATTTTGTTGAGGATTGTAGGGAGTAGTTAGTTCCCTCTTGATTCTGACATCTTTGCAAAAAGATTCAAACTCTTTTGAGGTATACTCTTTGCCATTGTCTGATCGGAGTGTCTTTATTTTCTTGTCTAAAAGATTCTCTATCAAGGCTTTGAACTCTTTGAATTTTTCAAACACTTCACTCTTTGCTTTCAAGAAGTATATCCAAGTCTTTATTGAAAAGTCATCAATAAATGTGATATAATATTCAAAGCCACTTAAGGATGTCGAAGGCATTGGACCACATACATCTGAATGAATCAATTCCAACGTACCTTTTGTCTTTGTCTCACTTTTCGGAAACGGATTCTTGATGTTCTTTCCCTTTGCACATCCTTTGCAAATGCCTTCATGCTTGATCTTCATCTCTGGTAATCCCATCACTAATTTGTTCACATGAGGTAGAGCCTTGTAATTAATGTGGGCAAGCCTTCTGTGCCATAGTTCACTAGGGTCAGTGGACTCATGCACAAGGGCTGTTTCTGAGTGCCCCTTGAGTTTATACAAGCCTCCTTCTTCTTCACCAATCATGATTGCATCTTCAATATTCTTTTCTTTGGGCCACATGAGTACTTGGCCATCTATGAAATCAACTCTGAATCCTTTCTTATCTAAAGCTGAGATAGAAAGTAAATTCTTTTTTAGATATATAATACATTTTTCATCTTTAGGGGATTACCTGAATCAAGTTTGTAACTTGCTTCACCAACTCCTTTGATCGGATATTGATAGTCATCTCCTAGGGATACTTTCTGAGGAGAGATCTTTTCTTCAAGTTTGGATAGAGTTTTCTTTTGTCCCGTCATATACTTTGAAGCACTACTATCAATAAGTCAAGTGTCTTCTCCAGGAGTTATAGATCCAGAGAGTGCAGAGAATAGAAAATACTCTTCTGCATCTTCTTCTCTTGCTTGTTTTCTTGGAGGTCCTTCTTCTTCTTCATCTTCATCTTTTGCTAGATGAGCATGATGTCTTTTGTTGTTGTTGATCCTCTTCCTACATTCTTGCTTCCTTATAGGACAATTTCGGGCAATGTGTCCTATCTTACTACAATTAAAACATTCAAAATCAGAATAGTCTCTAATAGGAGGATTTTCTCTTACCCTTTGAATTCTTCTGGGAGGTTGAGACTCCTTGAAATTTCTTCTCTTGAAATTAGTTTGGCCTCTTCTTCTTTTGGTGTGAGTGGCTAGGGCTTGATCATCTTCTTTTAGTAAGGCTCCTCTATTTTCCACTCTAGTCTCCTCTTGAATGCAATCTTCCCATACCACATCAAACTTCATACTTTCTTTTCTGGCACACATCATCTAAATGAAGGACTCCCAGTGTCTAGTGAGACCATTGAGAGCAGTCATAACTATTTCATCTTCATCAAGATTATCTCCAATAGCTTCTAGTTGCTCTTTGATCTAAGAAACCCTTGTGAAGTAATCTTGGATGGATTCTCTATGACTCATCTTGGTGCTCTTCAGTTGAGCTCTTAGATTCATCTTTCTGTTAATGTTCCTTCCCTAATACATTTTAGATAGGGCATCAAACATTTCTTTTGGAGTCTTCTTGGATGACACTTGAGGGATCAAGTGATCCTTGATGGAGTCAACAATAATCCTCCGTGCCCTAATCATATCCTTTCTGTGGTTCTCCTTGGCTTCAGCTTCTTCAGGTTCTGCAACTTCTTCTTTGACATACTTATCAAGATCATTCTCTTGGAGAATGAGACCAATCCTGTATTTCCATGCTCGAAAATTCTCTATGCCTTCTAGCTTATCCTCAAGCTTAGTGCTTGGGGCCATCTTGTCAGAAAATCACAAAAAATTGAAATTTTGCGGAATGAGAAACTGAACTTACTAGAATATGCACTTGAATGAGGTGAGTTGACTGGTGTGCTTGGATTCTGGAGATTTCAACTCTTCACCTTTCAAATCAAACTTGCAAGATTCAGCTTCTGCAGCTTTCTGGTGCAACTGTCAAACTAGGGTTTGACTTTTCCGGAGACTCACACATAAAAAAAAATTGATTCTAGGCTCAAAATATGCGCTCTGGGAGGCCACAACTTTCTATGCAAGCAGTTTTCCAAAACTCAAATTTTTTTCCCGAAACCCTAATTTCTTCCAGGGAGAGAGAGAGAAAGCTATTTCACCTTGTGAGAGCTGTCCTATTCAGGCTATCTCTGATACCATGTTAAAATTTCATATGCTTAGCTAAAATATTAGTATTTCATTTTATTTTCATAACAAAAACATATAAACAGGATCACTGAAAGAAACCGTATCACAAGAACAACACAGATTTATCGTGGGAAAACCCTAAAGGGAAAAACCTAGCAAAAGCTTCTTCAATATAGATGCCCCAAAAGATAAAAGATAAAACCAACAAGGAGATCAAAGCCTGATCCTCCTCCTTCTCCAGCTACTTCTCTCTTCTCCACTAATGCGCTACACAAGTGAGAGTGTGTGTTACAAATGAGGAGAGCCACACCTCTATTTATATTCATCCGTTCACTTTAATAATTAAATTTGACATGTAGGCTTGAGTTAATCATGTAGGCTCGAGTTACAATGTAGGCTGAAGTAACCACACTGGGGTGCTAATGACCCACCTTTACAATTAGAGGGGACTACCTCATGACTTATTAGTTCTTCCGATTAGAAACATCGGGGTACAAAGTAATACAAGTGGTTCTCTCGGTAGGACTATCAAGGACCACAAAAAGATACATATAGAATATTCTTCGAAGTTACAATATTTCAACAATATAAATGTTATATATTATGATAATCCTATAAGGATGATCCATTACAAGTAGTATCAGAGATTTAGGCTTGTCTCTCTGCCCGCTCATATACTTCCTACGATGAATCTCGCTCATTCTTCTCCACTACGTAGTCACCCACTCAGTTCATCTCTTCCACTGCTCCCCCACACTCAGTTCATCTCTTTCGCTGCTCCCCACGCTCAACCTTAGCCTTCGCTCCTCCTCAACCTCGCCACCTACATATATTACCCCCTTCAACACCTCTGTGTGATACAACCATCCCCCACTTGCATTTCCTCCACTACCTGCGCAGTCCCCCACCTGCATGGCCTCCCTCGCCACTCCCATTCTGCGTTTTCATCGCTGCCTCCACCCTTCGCGCTACTACCTCCCTCGCCCTCTTTCCACCGCTCTTCCGCCTGCAACCTGCATTCTCACCCGTATCAAGTACCCCCTTTCTATTTCCACCTTACAGCCACTCAATACATCTCCACTCTACCCGGTGTCCATCACTCCACTCTGTTTCCTATCCACCCTCGCGTGGTTGTCTCCTTCCTCTCATTCGCTTAACCTTGTAATTTCCTTTTACCTCCTCCCGTCCGTTGCCTCCAAATCATGCCCACGCTCCATGCTGACCAACTCTCCCCTAGATGCTGCTACTTCCATGCTCCACGTGCTCCATTCCCCAACTCTATGCAACACCAACTCTCCATGCTCATCCTTCTTACCACGCTACTTGCGACCGACCGGTGCCATCTCCCACATGTGCAGCCACCTACCCACTCGTCATTCCTTCAACGCTACTCTACCGCAGCGCCTGCGCCACACTTGCAAATCCCCCACGCCCTCTGTTTTCCACAACTCGGCGTGCATCTCAACCACCTCCGAATTCCATTCCCCGCCATTTGCTTCCCACTTAATCATTCTTCCACTCTCATCTAACGCTCAACGTGCGTGCCATATTCTTCTGCCCAATGCTCACTCCATACGCCCATGCAATCTTGTCCATCCCAATTGTTACCTTCTCTCCTTCCCAACCTGTGTTCACTCTCCCAGCTGCACGCACTCTCCCATTCACGCTCCCTTCTACTCCTCCCATCTGCGTGATTCCCACTCCACTCTTCCTCATTCCGCACCCTCCCTCCTCATCCTAGTTGCACAAACGCCACATTGTCAATCCACGCTATTCTACTCATATGCTGCTCATCCATCATCCATCGTGGATGCCAACAACTAGGGCTTCAAACCCTAAAAATTCAACCATTTTTCAAATACAATAAATAAAATATTATTGTTATTTAATAATATTTATTTTAATATATATAAACTTTTGAAAAAAAAATATATATATTAAAACATACATAGTTTATAAGAAGAATAGTAATAATAATATTATTAATTAATTAATTAATAATTATTATTATAAAAAAATTGAAGATTTTTCTGTAAAAATGGCCTTCAATGAAGGCCTCAATGGGTTTTTCAAACGAGATAAACCAACTCAAGAAGTTAAAAATGACTTTAAACGGGATATTAAAGAAATAAAACCCACAGAGCTTGAAGCGAAAATATCAGATATTGACGTGGTGACGCAAGTTCTGCATGAAGATATAAAAGAATTAGTTGAAGAACTGAAAATGTTGATAATACAATGACCAAAAGAAGAAAAACCAGAAACACATCATTCCTACCCCTAGAGTCTGTTGAAGGAGGAAGATGATGTGTCATTTCACTTTTCAAGCAAGGGAATGCAAGCTGCTATGACACCTAAGATAGGATAAGAGGTTACACCCCTATAATTTCCAAATAAAGAGTTGGGAATTGTTTTTGCACCCATGATAGAAGAAAATTGAATCGGGGAAGAAGCTGTTGCGACTTCTTAGTGCTAAGTGCAAATAGAGATGCGGTATGCATCAACAATCACGTCAGAAGACGGGATTCCTATCATAAAGGAACAAGTCATGTCGACTTTGAAGTTCTTAGGTCAAGTAGAGCTGGGGTCTGCATCGACACTCATGACAAAAGAAGGGACTATGACCATAAAAGAATAAGATTTTATGACTTTTGAGTTGTCAGGTCAAGAAGTCTTGGGATCTACACCCTCAACAGAAGAAGTAACTGTGACTCTCGAGCTACCAAGTCAAGAGGAACAAGGGACTACTACGACTCTTATGTATTCAAGTAGGGATGGATATAAAATCACTACTACCCCTAGGAAGGAAAGGAAGCTGGAAGAAGTTGATGCGACTTCCGAGTGCTCAAGATAAATAGAGCTGTGGTTTGCATTAGTACTCACGTCAGAAAAATGGATTCCTATCATAAAGGAATAAGCTATGTCTACTCCCAAGTTCTTAGGTCAAGAAAAGATGGGGTCTGCGTTGACACTCATGACAAAAGAATGGACTACGAACAAAAAAGAAGAAGATGTTATGACTTTCGAGTTCTCAAGTCAAGAAGTGTTAGGATCTACATAGTCGACATAAGAAGTAACTGTGACTCTTGAGTTACCAAGTGAAGAGGAACAAGAGACTACTGTGATTCCTACGTATTCAAGTAGGGATGAATATAAAATCGCTACTACCCCTAGGAAGGAAATGAAGTCTGACCGACCAACTCCTTATACCCCTCCTCAAAAAATATCCTAACCACCAGACACCAAGCGGGGTAAGAAGAGACATCGCAACTAGAAACCTCAAAATGAGATACATAATAAAAAGTACGCACGCCTACTGGAAGTTCATTGTGGCTTTTTACAAGGTAGAGAAGCAAGGCACATTAATACACCAATTGAAAAATCTATAAAATTGTCTAGTAAAATTCCAGAACAAGTACTTGTTAAGAAAGACGATAACAATGATGATGAAACAAAAGAAGGAGAAGACATACATATGAAAGATCAAGATGATATTGACAATCACAATGTCAATATCAATTGTAAATAAAATGGCATTGTCATAGACATCAATGAAGTCAATAAAGTCAATATTAACAACAATTATGAGAGAATTGAAGTTGTAGAAGAGTGAAATGATGAAAATAAAATTGTTAAAGACGACCTTGATCATGATAACGTAGAAGAACGAAACCTAGAGGATGGTGCGACAAATGATGAGATGAACATTCTATTAGTAGTCACAACTCAAGATGTTCTAGAATTTGAAAAGGTTCCCAGAGAACAAATAAAGACAAGCTTGTCAGACAAGGAAGTAAGTACATTATTAGTAAATGCCACTACATATAGGAAAACCATATCAAAGCATGTAGAAATATAAAAATATACATCAAAATAGAAGGTCAAAAGAACACCATCGGATTAGAAGCTCAGAAGAATACTCCATATAGTTGTTATGCGTTCATCTACAGAATCATATGCATGAAAATATTTGAATGAAAATGCGACCAAATATTTCAGGAACTACTAAACCGTGGCACCATTATTTGTGGCAAGAATTCTAGTTGCAACACACTCATAAGAAGATCCATGGACGAATCTTTTCAGAGCATGATGACTTGTAATAGACCTAAATAGTATATTACTACTATTATTAATTTATTTACCAATTATGTTAATTAGTATTAATGGTCAAAGGTCACCTCTTTTCAAGGTATGACCATTCCTATGTTAACTTCCATATATAATGTAAGCATGTCAATGCAATAATTATCAATTCATTATTAAATATATATAAATATTATCTATTATGATAATCCTGCAAGGATGATCCCTTACATAGAAGCTCTCAATGAATTTGAGTTACTTGTCAGTATACCCGAGTCAGTCTCTTAGGGGGAAGTCGAATTGATTTGAAGGAATTCAAATTAATATATAGTCATTCATGCTAGATTTTGTTAGTTGCTCTATCATGAATTTGAATGCCCGTGGATAGATTTTAATTTTCTTTTACACATAGCTATCAAGCCCTTTTTGTTTTGCAAGGGACATTGTAAAATTGTGAGGGTGATTGAACACTAATCTATTCCAGTGTGGAGACTGATAGATTTATTATTGAACACAGAAGTACCTAAAAGGTCATTTCTTGTCTCTAATTTGGTCACATGAATGCTAAAAGTGGATGGTGATGTCATGAGGAACTGGTTTGGTGAAGGGAATCCCATTGCACTGGGTAATGTTGATGTAGAAAAAGTAAGTGGTGAGGGATTGCGTTGTGTTTCTCACGTCGTGTCCTAAGTATTCACTATTGAATTCTGATTTTGAGACTTCCCTAGCATGTGGATCCATGGCCTCTGCTTAGGGGTGATTGTCACACTGAGAGATTGATGAGGATGGCATGTCTAAGGATGGGTGGAACATTGTTCTGTTGATGTTAGTTCACTATTTAGAGATAAGTATTCTATTGGGAAATTGTGTACTGTGTTTATTGCTTGATATGTGATCGTGGAGGCTGATTTTATGTCTGTTATTTTATGTTGCATATTCAATTTTATTCGTTTGTTATATGGTTGATTTAGTAGTGTTAAATTGGAAGCTCGCAGAACATATTTGTTTATGTGTTGGATGCTATTTTGTTTATGTTTTGTGGCAAGAAGTAGATTTGGTTTTAGGAAGACCATATGGACATAGATGGAGGCTTTCAATCTGAGAATGTTGTTAGGCCCTGGAATTGTCTATTTTTCCATCACTTATTGACATACATTTCACCCATTTTCATCCATTTTCTTACCATTATTTCTCATTTATCATTCCATTTTTCATCAAATTGTTGCAGCTACGCATTGTACAGCTGCTACTTCCATTTGATGTTTTAAGTGGTTAATAGTGATTATTTTCCTTTATTTTTGATGAATTAAAACACTATTATGCATAATTTTACTAATGATGGTTTATGGAGTAAGTTGTCACGTCCAGGATGCTCATAGCCAGCTGTTACAGCCTTAACCAAAAACGCATGCCACATAAGAACACCTTGATTCGCGTCTTTATTTGCGGGCAGATGGAAATGAATCTAAAAAATATGAGACATGGGTTTTGTGCGTAACATCCTTATTTACCTGAATCGCGAGGAAATCGCCAAACAAAGCTATGGTTTGCGATATGCAGGTGGTTCTTCGAGAGGGTATTTTCCAGATTTGGTGTTGCGGCCGGTTCCCAAAGTTGCCAGCAGTTACGGCCATGTTTCAGCTGTTACAGATCACAAGCTGGGGGTTCAGTTATTCATTTCCAGGAGATAATTTTATATATAAATATGTAATCAATCTCATTAAGAAAAGATTACTGAT
>LPNX010071052.1:188192-216273 GCA_001517045.1 Pseudotsuga menziesii | reverse complement strand
ATAGCTTTGAAATAAAAGACTTTCTCGGGTTGACAATAAATCTTGTACACTCTGTATGTTGGTAATAATCTACTTGCATATTGGGTGCCCAACAAATGTATATGATTCATTTGATGTAGTTTGATTCCTTGATCCCGATTAATTTAGTGTCATGAAGCTGATTTGTTATAGTTCTATGGAACTAGTCTTGTAGCTTATGTGGATATGGCTTTACTTATAAATTTTATGTCTGCAATAGACATGCTTTTTACGTTTAAATTACATGTAAAAGGGTTACTTAGATATGTTTGCATTCATTCTACAACTGCGTTGCATTGCATGTGCATTGGGAAAAATGTTTGCACTTGTTTGGTGCATTTGATTTAAAATGTTGATTGTTTTAATATACTGGCTTATCAGCATGCTACCCTAGTCTTAGAGAACCTTATTCCATATTGCATTACTTAGAATCATCCCTTTCCTTGTTAGAATCTCGATGTATCTGACCCCAGGGGTTTGGTTTGGGGTTTGGTACACTACAAAGTGGTATCATAGCTTATGTTCCAAATTTAAGACTGTTGGGACTTCTACAGAATTGTGACTCTGTGTTTATGGATTTTGAATGATGTTGTATATGTTCTAAAAGAGGTGTATGATGTGATAACAATGATGGATGATCAACATATCACAACCTCCAGTACTTATTATAGCCCGAAGTGTGGTTACTAAATTGAAAATTTAACCCCTAAATGAAGAAGTGAAGACTAAAGAGGTTAGTGTTCATAGATACGAGGCCAGAGTTCAACTACAGATATCAATGATGGATTTGGAGGAAGGAAAGACACCTCCTATCCCTGAAGAGGAGTTTGTTGAGTTAGGTCCTGGAGGAGGAATATCCATGACAAAAACACCTAAAATAAGCATTGAACCCTTGGATATAGAGAACTCGGTAAGAAGTTTAAATATGGAAGTGATAACCTGTATAAAAGACAATGAGTGAATCATTCATACCCAAAGACAAATCATGCAAGGTCTGAAACAAGTACAAGAAAACCAAAGATCAACGCCAAGAAACAGTTTGAAGACAAGATTCCATGAACCAATAAGAGAGCATGACATATTCATATCTTATTCAAGAAAACCTCATCATATTCCCTCTTTTGAGAAGAAGAAAATATGTTCATCAAGAATCTCAAGAGGAATCCCTGAAAGATCCCCAATAAGATATAAGAGGATAAGATTCTCTCAGAATGAACTAGTGGGAGAACTGAGAAGGATCATGCCTCCATCCTTTTATGGAGAAGCAAAACACAGAGAGGATACAAAAGCTTGGTTGTTGGGATTTAGAAATTTCTTCTATTTGGATCAGTATTCACCAAACATGTAAGCAAAGGTGGGTATCCATATACCATCTACAGGGTAAAGCATCCATTTGGTGGGATGAACTAGTCAAGCTAAAGGATATTGATGAAGACAAAATCACATGGAAAAATTTCAAGAAACACTTTCAAAAGGAATACCTCTCATAGAATTATTATGATAAGAAGATGGAGGTGTTCTTCGAACTCAAATCGGGCAGCATGACCATGGAATCCTATGAGAAAAGGTTCCTATAACTTATGAAGTATGCAGATTTTGTAAAAGATGGGAAAGTGAAGATTTAGAGGCTCCTAAGTGGCCTACCATACTTATACAAGGAAAAAATCTAGTACGAAAGACCAAAGACCCTCAAGAAACTAGTTTGGAAGGCAATACAATTGTATGATCTGAACAAGAACACAACTCATTATCAAAAGAATTGGAAAGATACAAAGAAAGACAAGCAAGACTAGAGGAAGAAAGGATTACAACCTCCCACTTTTAGAAACAGTAATCAATATAGACAACCATAGAAAATCATATCCATAGGCGAAGAGCCTTCAAAAAATAGATCAAGACCACTTGTTGAATGTTGGATCTGTAAAGAGAATCAATATGCCAAACAATGTCCACTTAAGGGAAACATCATTCACAACATTCAGGGATCCTCAACGGTTGGTGATGTTAGCAGAAGTATTCCAAGAATTTATGTATCCTTGGATGGAGTAAAAGTTGATCATAAGTAGAGGATGATTGAGGTAGCATGTAATATTGCTAATATACGTATAGATATTTTGATTGATAATAGAGCTAGCCATAGTTACATTGCACCTAACCTGGTTGAAAGATGTTATATAAACAAAAAAAACTTGAGACAACAAGCCTAGTGCAGTTAGCTACATGACCAAGAGAAAGGTCATAAAAGCAGTAAAGAAGTGTCCTTTAGAGATGAATGGTATGAAGACCCTTACAAACTTGAATCCCATACCGTTGGGGTCGTATGATATGTTTATTGGCATGGATTGGTTGGTCGCACACCATGTCATACTTGATTGCCACAACAAGAATTTTACTTGTGTGGATGAAGGAGGAAATCATGTGATAGTAAGAGGTATATCGAGATAAATATCTTTGAGATAGATCATAACCCTACAACTGAAGAATTGTTTCAGGGAGGGTTTCGAGTTGTATGCAGCCCAGGTGAAAGAGCCAAAAGAAGGAAATGAAACAGAGTTGCAAGAGTTTGCAGATGTATTTCAAGAACTGCCAGGAATGCCTCCTTAGAGAGAGATTGATTTCTCTATTGATTTGGTTCCTAGCACAAAACCTTCATCCAAATCTCCTTACAAAACGAGTCCCACAGAATTGAAAGAGCTTAGAAGGAAAGGAATTGCGTGATAAGAAGCAGAAGATTCTTGACATTTTGATCCCTATTTTAGGATCATTATCATGAGACCAATGAAGCTTGAGAAATAATTAATTAAGTTTTTCCAAGAACCTAATATGATAATTGTTTTTGACATTAAGAAGAATAAGAAGAGTTAGCTATGGAGTGGTAGATTCCAAAAGCTTCAAGTCATTCGAGGTATCCCTTTCATGGATGGATTCGATTTGTTTGAAGATAGACATATGCAGAATTGATTTAGAAGGAGAGGAACTACATGATAAGAAGGCGAATATTTTTGACATTTCAATCCCTCTCTTGGGATCATCATCAAGAGACCAATGAAGCCTGATAAAGAATGAATTAAGTTTTCTTGAGAATCTATAAATATGGCAATTATTTCTAAGATTAAGAATAATAAGAAGAGTCGTCTATGGAGTGGTAGATTCCAATAGTTTCAAGTCATTCAGGGTATCTCTGTTAACCCAAAAAATCCCTCACTAAGTTCTCTATGACCTACACCACCCAAGGACACCACTCCACGACCCTCCATTAGACCCCCACACCCTAAAAAATGCTTAAGGATGAAGAAAAGGGCTTAAAAACCCCAAAAAGGAGCCTAAAATACTCTCCTAGGAGCTAAAGCCCCCAAAAAGGGGATAAAACCCTAAAAAGAGCTAAAATTAGGGCGGAAGGGGCTAAAAGCCTAAAAATGGGCTAAAGCTTGGACCAAGGGCTTAAAACCCTAAAACCCCAAAAAAGCTATAAAAGGAGGGTGGGGGTTCACTCTCAAAACACTTCTCCCTTGCATACTATTATGCTGCCCATGGATGCCTTGAGACCCTTTGTCTCTCAAGCCACCCACACTCCCTTTCCTCCATCTCCATTGAGCCATAGCTTCCCCATCCAACAGAGGTGATTCCACAAGCTAGGGCATGGTGGCCCATTTCCACCCAAATAGAAGGTATAACTGTGTTTTCTTGTTTTGTTTATTTGCTTAGTAGTTTCTTTGTTTTCTAACCCATGATTTCATTTGCAGGTTTATTTCCTAACTTGTTTTGTAGGTATTTTAGTTTACAGTAGCTTAATCATTGTTTGTAGGTCATTGGAAACGGAACCCTAACCTTTGTTTGCAGAGGGGTTCCCCATTATTTCTCTTCCATCTTGCTATTATTTCTATTCTTTACATTCTGTTTTTCCTTCTAGTATTTTTCCAAGAAGGAACCTACCCTTATGTCCTATAGACAGAAGCGATCCATTCCTACCCCTGTAGCAAGGATAAATCCCTGCTACAGAACTAGCGACCATACCAGGTTGATCCCACAGGATCCCTGGTCCAAATTTTTAAAATTTCAAGTTTTTCAAGTTTTGCCCTAGTTTTTAAAATTTCATGTTAAATTCAGTTTAGAACTTGTTTATTTCTAGTTATTAGTCTTGCCAAAGCCTCTGCTAGGCAAATCCGAGTCAGTTTGGCCACAGTACAAGTTACTATCGGCCGGATTTGACTCTGGATCAGAAAAAACCCCGAATCCGGGGCAGGTTGCACTTATCGAGCTTGAACAGGGGATGAGGGTGCACTTAATGGCCTAACAGGAGCACCCAGGGCACACCTAATCCCCCGAAAAGTGTGACTTCACTCAGAAACACAGACTGCGACTGTCTGTGAAATCTGTGCGACCCCCTCGCCTGTTTCTGAAAAAAACTTGTGCCCCCCTCGCCAGATTTGATCATAAATGTGTGTCTTGTCAAACAGAGCTTAAATTTAAGTTTTATAGGGACTGTCAGTGTGGCTCAACCGCCTCTATCCAGCACTGTAATTCAATTTCAGTTTTTGTTTCAATTTCCTGCAATTTATTTTACAAACAATGTGTAAATTCCAAGTAAATTTTAATGGCTTAAACAAATGAATGTAGCTTAACTAAAATCAACCTAAAACTAACTGTATTGCTTACCCTTCCTCCTCTACCTAGTTATCACCCTTCGAGGTATTCTGGGATACGACGAAGGGCAAGCTCGTATAGATCTCGGCCCTTCACTAATATTGTTCCAAACCATGAAAACCCGATGACCTGGAAGGTAGAGGGGGTAGAGAAGCAGGGCTTCTCACGGCGCTAAGCATCCTCCCTGTTGACCAACCTTGCATCCAGGAGGTGACCTGTGGATCTACGGATGAGATTAGTCCCATTGTGTTGAGAGCCCAACACCTTCTCTTGGTTGAAGAGGAATATCAGTGTGAGGTAGTCATCTAGTTAGGCCATCAACATTCAGGGTTAAAAACTGTATTTGTTCACAAATTTTTGATTATTCAATGCTTGCATACACAATGAAATGAATTATACCACAATACGATGAATTCATAAACCATTTGCAGCTACCGAATACTAGAAAAATAGACAAACAAATACACCATACCAAGTAATCAACCCAACTCAGTTCATGACGCTGAGAGAGCCTTAAAATTTATCAATTTACACTAAGTACAAACAAATCTGCAGTCTTTGAGGACATAAGTCCCTGACTGCTTCTACTGTGGGAAGTAATTGGGCTCTGCCCAACAAATCATTGTGAGGAGTACCATAGGAACCCCAAAGTAGCTGGCCGCTGAGAGGAATTGCCAAGCGAAACGGGAAACGACCCCTTCCGATTGAGTAGAAACACCTGTGAGGAAAAAGCCAAGCGCTATCTTCTGGTAGTCTTGGTGGCTGAGTGACCACCTACAGCCAATAGGAAGCCACTGAAACTGGGATCCAAATATCATTCCCATCAGTTTGATAAACATTTAACACAATTGATCCCTCACGCTATTCCTCACGCCTAAGAGGCGACTTGCCAGAATTTGGAACACTTAATCGACACCGTCGAAACCATTCTCAGCGATCTCCCACACCATTAGAAGGCCACACAACCTCTGATTCTGATTGAGACCCATATCAGTCTGAACCAGACCTCCATACTACACCATCAAGCCCCATGGTTGGTGCCAACCCGGATCCATTTTCCGGCATATCCATAGCAAGTGGACCCCTGTCCACACCACAACCTATCACCAACAACCCTGTAGGTGGCCCAAGCATAGTCATGCAAACTGTCATTAGTCAGCTGCCACCACCTATAGTGACCAGCCAAGCTGGCCCACTTGCAACACATGGGGGCAGTGTCCCTTCCACACACATTGCCCCTCCTGCCACACAGGGGGGCAGCAGACCGTCCATTTACATGGCCCCTACTCTCATACATGGCAGAAATGTCCCTACCACTCATACCGCCCCCCCTACAACACTTGGGGGCATTGGCCCATCCACAATGGTGCCACTACAAGTGCCCCCAGCTGTGCAGATGCATTATGCACCTGTAAATCCCACCACCATCGCAACTCCATCCCACATCAACCTGGGGTCAGATCTGCCATTCATGGCTCATCTTAACCTGCCTGATTTGGCTCGGTTAACAAACGACCCCATCCGCCACCAAGATTTTTGGCCACCCATGCCAACTAAGCTGCCATTAGACATCCCCAAGTTTGAAGGCAAAGTAGGGGAATGTCCCCAAAACCACATTATGACATTCCATCTATGGTGCTCGTCAAATAGCATTGTAAACGATTCCATCAGACTGAGGCTATTCCAACGCACCCTCACAGGTGCTATGGCCAAATGGTACATTGACCTGCCACAGGCCAAATACCTGGACTTCAACTCCCTAGCCTTCATGTTCCTACAATATTTCCAACTCCCCGTCAGATATGATGAGGGGGTGGAGATCCTGTTATCCTGTCGTCAAAACATTGCCACTCATATAACCGACCATATCCATGAGTGGCGGCGATATCGTAACCTATGCAAAATCCAACTTGATGACAGGATCTTCTTGGATTGGTTCCTTAAGACCTTGCTCCCACCCATAGCAAAGGACGTCACATCCAAACGTCCTCAATCCGAAGAAGAGGCCATATTGAATTCTCAATAGTTTGACCTGATCTACGCTCAATCTGGATATCTGTACACCGTCATTCCAGACGCTCCCCGTCCGAGTACCTCCTATCGCGATGCACCGGGGGCATCCCATGCTGTAGGTGGCATCATACGACCGGTCTCCCAACAGCCACAACACCGACCGACCCCACCTGTAGTTCCATCACAACCAAGCAACACTGCTAATGTTGCTTACCAAAACCAAGCTCCGGACTACGCAAGAATGATGTCTCGGTCCAGAGCAACAACTTCCTATGCACAACTTGCGCCACCGTAGCAGACTCAGGCCATGGATTAGCCAGCACAGCAGTATGTGGGGCAAATGCCCACATTTGTGGCATCGCCACCCCCACAAATCTATTATGCACTACTAGTGCAACCAGTTTAATCCCCCGCCCCCGCTCCACCCGCTCCATTGGGACAAGTGTTTGCACAACAAAACCATCCCAACTGGCTTGCCCCCAACAATCAACAAGGGAAAGCTAGAAATAACCGGCCCCGCAACCAAGGCAATAACCAACCGCAGGGAGGCGGTCAACAACCGAACCCTCCCAACAATGCCACAGTAAACCGACCAACTCAAAACCCCCGATGACAGAATGCACCAAGACGCAACGCCCCTTTGCGCACAAACCAACCGTGCACACTCTGTGATGTTTATGGGCACTACACATTCGACTGTCCCCTCATGGGTCGAGCTAAGAAGGCCATTCAAAACGAGGCCGAACATGCCAGCAACGCTACAAATCAAGCCCAACCCAACCCAGCACCACAAGGACCTCCTCCTATGGTTCTTCAAAACCCACTACCGGTCCAAGGGTTGGTGGAAACCGCACCTCCTCCCTAACCCAATCCAACGCTCCAGGGGCACCTCCCACGGCCGAAACAGGTGTTCACCACCTGCTAGCCATGACGACTGAAGAGGTCAACTTACAAACTAGACGAAATTAGTATGGTACCACCACCGAACCCGTTGACACATCAGCGACATCTACGTCCAAGTCAATCAATGCACCTCTTCAATTACGCCCATTCTCGTGCCCCCCGTATGCAGGATTGCCAATAACGCCATGGCTAGAGCTGCAGTCAGCTATAGCATTGTGGATGATTTGGCCCAAATTCCAACTTCCATGTCTGCTCTTGAGGTACTTAAAACGTGCCCAACGCAGCGGAAAGCCTTACTAGCCACCCTTGGGGTAGTAGACCCCTCCGACTCCAAGTTCATCACATTCGACACAAAGAATGGAGAACCACGCATGCCATCCACCATCGCCTTCCAAATCCAAGTGTCTATCCTAAACCTGGTTGTGCACCGGTGCATAGTGGATGAGGGGGCATCCACGTGTGTTATGTCCACCCTAGTTTGGTAGAAACTCGGATCACCAATTCTGCAACCATCCTCCACAACTCTGCGGGCTTATGATAGAAATCCCACTAAAGCCCACGGAATCCTCCCTCATGTCCCCATCACATTAGCCGGGAAGACAGTGCTGATCGACATAGAAGTCATTAATGTTCAACTGGACCATAACCTTCTCCTCGGGAGAAGTTATATGTACGTCATGTGAGTTGTCACGTCAACTGTCTTTCGTCTCATGATGTTTCCCCACGAAGGGAAGATTGTGACGGTTGATCAACTCACTTATCATGATCCGCAAGGGTTAACGACACCTGTCAATGTTATCCTGACCATCACCACTATTGAGCTACAAGGGACGACTACACACACCAATGTCATCCCTGTAATCAACACCATGGTTGAAAACACACAAGCCTCCCCATTGTTGAATGTGGGCCCTGGGTTGTTTGCCGATACCACCATGATGGCTCCTTTCCCATGAGTGTCACCACCACCGACACAAAATGAAACTGCGGACTTGTGCATGGTCTCAACAAGCATCGCTGCACCCAAACAACAACCGCAACCACAGCCCCAACCACAACCACAACATTGTCCGCAGCCGCAACATCACCCGCAGCAGCAATGTTTCACACAGCCGCAACCACAAACGCATCCCCACATGCAACCAGCAGGGAGTTATCTGGGCTCATCTCCAGTCCATACAATTCCCTTCCTCTTTCCCCCACCAGGCGTCATGAGAAAATCGGTAATGGCCACTTTAAGCTTACCCAACTTTACATTGGGAATTCCAGTGTGGTATCTTGATCCACTGGCTCAACCAGCAATGCCCCAGGTTGTTTTGACTTTGGTGCAACCCATCGCGGTGGAGTCTCACCCTCCACCTGGCCTGCAAAAGCCAACCGTCGCACCCGCACCCGCACCACCCCACCTGAAAAGGGCCAGGGGCAAGAATGCCAAAGCCATTGCAGAGCCACAACAAGTCCCACCTTGTGCCATCTGCGAACAACAGGGCCATCCAACTCAAAACTACCCTGAAATCCCAATGATCTGTGCACATTTAGATGCCATGGATACAAACGAAAAAATCCCCGCGGTTGAACTCCCAACCACATTGATAGTCAGGAACAAGGCATTGAGGAAAAACCATGCTTGCACCCTTTGTGGCTTGTATGGCCATTACTCTCACCATTGCCAGGACCTGCCCAAATTTTGAATGGCTCTAGCTGACCTCCGTCAACATTCCCTTGAGTCTGAAATCACCTTGATCGAAGAAGTGCACCCCCCACCGCCTTCTTCAGACACCATGTCCATCTACATGATGTCTAATTCAACTGACCCACTTATCTCCACCATCACTGACGGTCCATCAGACCTGTCTCTTCCATTGTTTTCCCTACCACAATAGCAACCTCAGTCGCAACCTCAACCTCAGTTACTAGGGAAACAGTGGGGTTCATTCCCACTCAACACAATCCTTTTCCTTTTCCTTTTCCTACCATTCGAGATTGTGAGTAAGTCTGTCTTGGAAACCCGCAATCTACAAGATTTGGCACTGGGAGATCCTGTGTGGTACCTTAAACCACCTACCCTATCTTTGAGGCCCTAAGATGTGTTGAGTCCTGTCAAACCAATTCAGATGATGTTGCACCTACCTCCAGGTCCATCAAAGACTCCTCCTGTCTCTAGGCCTGCCCCTCTTCCTGCAACAAAGACTGGGGGCAAGGCCACAAAAACCACAACCAATACCATTTACATGATCTCTAGCACCAGTTTCCCTTTCGTCTTGTCGGCTGTGGAAAATCCACCTGATCTATCCCGGCACCTCTTACACGATGACGGAGATATATGTAAGGCCGCCTTTGGTTTTACCCCATTCCATTTAAACCATAGTGTGGAATCGGTTCTTCCCATAAAAGACTAGAGTCCATCACCCTGCCTTACCAATGACCTTCATCTTGGCAAGGGGGCACACCTCTTCGCTGACTCAGATGATCGACTCTTGAAGAAGCCGCGTAACGGGATCCACCTCAAGAGAGTCTATGCCTGATGAGTCCCTTATAGCGTAGTTTTTTCCTTTTTGTTTTTCAATGTTTTTTCCACAAGTCAGGGGCAACACCATTAGCTGCTAATCCAAAGTCACCGACACCTGTTCAAGACACTTCTCACACCTCCGGTCTCAAATTTCCATCTCTTGATGAGACCATTGTCTCATGTTTAATAAATCAATTTATGGACCATTTCCCACCAGTCACCTCAATTTGCGAGCCATGACATGACGATGTAAGTGTCTACAAACATGTACTTGTATCGCACTTCCCAACCGCTACTCATGCGAGTTTTCGGGCCACCGCCCGTTAAGGAATGCTATTTTTTACTTTTATTTTGTATTTTAACACATAGTTGTCTTCTTCATCCACCGCACCTTATGCGGACTTCTGGACCATTGTCCACAAAACGATTTATTTTTCTTGCATGTATTTGGCATAGAACTGCCCCCGGACTTGCACTCACATCACATGTAGTCAAGTCCATCCACCGCAACACACACACACGCTCTCTTGACCTCTGTTCGAGAGCCACCTCAGTTTGCGTGCCTCTGCCGTGATCTGTCCCACATATGTATTGGTATGTTTGAGAGCCTTCTGCTTCGTTCATACTGCATGAATGACCTTTGGACCTTTGTCCACCATCTCGACATGGGGCATCACTTGTGCCACCGCAATCGGTTGACCACATTGGAGTTTCATTTAAGCTCTTTTCTGACTCCTTAAAACAATGAAAAGATAGCCGAGCGCAGCTGCTTCCTTTCCCTCTCGTGAAGGTATAGGAAAGGCGTCTACATCGTCTTGTTTACCTCCTTTTGCGGACCATGTAGACCGTTAAATGAAAACGACCACCTTGGCGTATTCAATCCAAGACCGTTCCCCTCTGTATACTTTTATGCTTTCTCGTGCAGAGGGGCCGCACTTTACGAAAAATCTCACCACGGGTTTCGTTAAGCTCTTTTCCAGCCTTCTCATCAAGAAATGATTGCCGAGCAAACTTGGTTTTGTTCATGCTCATAAAAGTATCTGAATGACCGTCCAGTCAGTATAGGTTTAGCCTTTTCCGGCCTGATTGGACTACCAACGGTAAAAAAGTCTCTCATCCCCTCCAGGATGGGCGAGCTCTCCTATGTATACTTTTATGCTTTTTCGGGCACAAGAGACTACCAACGAAAAAGAGCCCCCACTGGTCTTCATCGTGCTTTCAGACTCTCTAAAATTGAAAGCACCATCAAGCATTTACCTTCTCGGGCTCGCCAAAATTCCATGATATCGTACCATAACGGTGTCCCTAGACACCACCCTACAGAAAACAGTTTGGCAACATTCCCACATTGGGTCGCCTTTGTTCAGAGTACTCTGCAATGTGTCTTCCTTGGATCCCATCAATTTAAAAAAGTGTCTACCTCCTCCAAGCATTTCCCATATGCAGCAACATTCCCGGTATTACAGCTATGATCCCATTCCCATGAGTCAAGTTTCATTTGCTACCTGGTCCGCCCTACCGTCATACTCTGAACAAAGGAAGCTTGTGTCCACCACACTACCCCTGCCCCTATTTAATTATTTCCCTCCCCCCCCCCAATTCAGTGGGTTAGTCCGCAGATTGTCTCACACCTTTCGGTTATCTCCCTCGTGCTCCTGGTCAAGGAAACATCATTGCCTTGACTAGGGGCAACTCTCCCTCTGTCAACGACAACACATATATTCCAGAGGATAGACCTAGAGGTCCCTGTATCTTGGTTTCATTAACCTCATTGATGAGTTCCTTGGACCAATTGAGAGGAGTCCTTAGTGCCTCTCGGGATGGTTGTTTCTCACGTGCTCGACTCCAACTACATCATCGCACTGTTGAGATTCGTACAGGGTTTGGTCCGCACAATACTTGGCCAAAGACCCCGGATATCACTTGACTCTAGCACATTGATGAGTCTACTGGAGGGACCTAAACATGTTATGTCCCTTGTGATTTTCGGGTTGCATTGGAGACAGTGTTCAGAAGCCCCAGCAGTGCTTCTGTATAGATTTATGATTGATGCAACATACTTGTACCACAGGGACTCTGACTCTCAATCAGCGAGTCCATACAGCTATGTACCATTCCAGATCCAGCAGACCGTCAGTCATGAAGATATAGCATTCCATGAGAATGCCATGGGTCCAATGTACCAGATCAGTATTGTATTCAGCCTCACATTGAAACAACCATTATTGTATCATCACTTGTATATGATCGGCTCTTGTATTTTAGAGCATAGATCAAATTATTCTTTTAACATTGTCACGAGCATGGGGATGCCCGCCTCCTCCATATACATGTCACACATTATTTGTATCTCACCCATTGATGGGAACCATATTAATGCAAAAACCAAAATCCACCATGCCCCAGCCCCGGAAGCACCACCTCACTGCAGCAAATCCTATGATGTCCGTCGGCCATACGATGAGCTCCTGCCCTCACACATCAGGGGGGCAATCTGTTTACCCAAAAAATCCCTCACTAAGCTCTATACGACCTACACCACCCAAAGACACCTCTCCACAACCCTCCATTAGACCCCCACACCCTAAAAAATGCTTAAGGATGAAGAAAAGGGCTTAAAACCCCCCCCAAAAAGCCTAAAATACTCTCCTAGGAGCTAAAGCCCCCAAAAGGGGCTAAAACCCTAAAAGGAGCTAAAATTAGGGTGAAAGGGGCTAAAGCCCGGACCAAGGGCTTAAAAACCTAAAACCCCAAAAAATCCATAAAAGGAGGGTGGGGGGTCACTCTCAAAACACTTCTCCCTTGCATACTGTTATACTGCCCGTGGATGCCTCGAGACCCTTTGTCTCTCAAGCCACCCACACTCCCTCTCCTCCATCTCCATTGAGCCATAGCTCCCCCATCCAAGAGAGGTGCTTCCACAAGCTAGGGCATGGTGGCCCATTTCCACCCAAAGAGAAGGTATAACTGTGTTTTCTTGTTTTGTTTATTTGCTTAGTAGTTTCTTTGTTTTCTAACCCATGATTTGATTTGGAAGTTTATTTCCTAACTAGTTTTGCAGGTATTTCGGTTTACAGTAGCTTAATCATTGGAAGTGGAACCCTAACCTTTGTTTGTAGAGGGGTTCTCCATTATTTCTCTTCCATCTTGATTTTGTTTCTGTTCTTTACATTCCGTTTTTCCTTCTAGTCTTTTTCCAAGTAGGAACCTACCCTTTTGTCCTATAGACAGAAGGGAGCCATTCCTGCCCCTGTAGCAAGGAGAAATACCTGCTACAGTCCCTTCTGGGGAGGGATTCGATCTATTCGAAGATATGTAGGATCAGTTTAGAAGGAGAGGAAGTGTGTGATAATAAGGAGAAGATTCTCTGCGTTTTGATCCCTCTTATGGGATCATCATCAGGAGACCAATGAATCCTCATAAATAATTAATTAAGTTTTCCCAAGAACCTATAAATATGGTAATTGTTTATGACCTTAAGAAGAATAAGAAGAGTTGGCTATGGAGTGGTAGATTCAAATAGCTTCAAGTCATTTAGGGTATCCATTCAATAGAGGGATTCGGTTTGTTTGAAGAATACGCCTGATCAATTTAGAAGGAGAGGAAATGCATGATAATAAGGAGAAGATTCTTGACGTTTCGATCCCTCTTCTGGGATCATCATATGGTTTTCGATGCAGTTAGAATAATTATTGAAGAAATGTTACATATGGCCTAGTGTGTGACCTTGGGGATCTGTTTTATTGTTTGTGAAGAAGAAATATGGAAATTAAGACTTTGTATAGATTACTGGTAATAGAACAAAGCAACAATTTGAAACAAGTATCCCTTGCCAATGATTGATGACTTGTTTGATGAGCTGGGAGGAGCCAAGGCATTCTCGAAGATAGATATGAGATATGGGTATCACCAAGTTAGAATCAAAGATGAAGACATCAATAAGACAACATTTAGGACTAGGTATTATGAGTTCATAGTGGTGCCTTTTGGATTGACCAATGAATTGACAACATTCATGTGTTTGATGAATGGTATTTTCACAAAGTTTTTGGATAATTTTGTGGTTATATTCTTGGATGACATCCTCATATATTCCAAGACAGAAGAAGAACATTAAGAGAATCTAAGGTTGGTGATGAGATTGCTCCTAGCACATCAATTGTATGCCAAGCTAAGTAAATGTTATTTTTATCATAGTATAATTCAATACTTGGGGCACATTCAGAAGAAGGCATCTCTGTGGATTCTGCAAAGATAAGAGCTATTGTGGAATGGCAGACACCAAAGTGACACCAAAGAATGTTACAGAAGTGAGATATTTAATGGGGTTGGAAGGATATTATAGGATATTCATTGAAGGTTTCTCGAAGATAGCGCACCCCATCAGATCTTTGAAGAAGAAAGGTGTAAAGTTCAAACGGACTACCAAAGGTGAAGGCAGTTTTCAAATAATCAAGGAATTACTTACTAGTGCATCAGTTTCGAGGATTGCAGATCTTGATGGAAGCTTTGTAGTATGCACCGATGCATGTAAGGAAGGAATTGGCGGAGTATTGACTCAAAATGGTCATGTGATCAGTTATGAATCCAGAAAACTAAAAGAACATGAACATAATTATGCCACTCATGATCTGGAGCTTGCAACTACTATTCATGCCTTTAAGATGTGGATGCACTATTTGATTTGTAAGAAATTTGAGTTAAGGATTGATCATGATGGTTTGAAGTATTTGTTTGACCATCCTACTCTTAATGTGAGACAGAGAAGGTGGATGGAATTGCTATGTGAATATTACTTTGATCTCAAGCACATCAAAGGAAAGGAAAATGAGATAGCTGATGCACTGAGTAGGAAGATGCATGTGATGATATTTAGCAACTATCAGTACTGGTACATCATATCTAAAGGATAGGATCCTTGAAGCCAATGATATAGATGAGAATTACCATCATGTAAGAGATGGATTACAACAACAGGAAGTGCCTCAGAAGTTTGATAAATACTGGATGGAAGAAAATGGAATCCTCATGCATAAGGAGATATTTTTTTTTCCAAAATTTGGAAAAATAAGGAAGGTGGTTCTGAATGAGATGCATAATGTACCTTATCCTGGCCATTCAAGTTATCAGAAGACAATAATAGTTGTGAGAAAGCAATACTATTGGTGAAGAATGAAGAATGGTTTTGCAGAATATATAACTAGATGCATGGAATGTCAGAAAGTTAATGTAGAGCATTGACATCCAACGGGGTTGTTGCATCCCTTACATATACCAAATGGAAATGTTATGTTGTGACTATGGAATTCATCACAAAGTTGCCTAATACAAGATCAATTCATGATTCCATTATGGTAGTAGTGGATAAGTTGACTAAAGTAGCTCACTTTACTCCAATAAAAACAACAAATACAACAACTAACATTGCACACATCTTTATGAGAGAGGTTGTCAGACTGCATGGAATTCCAAAATCTATAGTGTGAGACAGAGATTCAAAGTTTACTAATAACTTTTGCAAAGGATTGTTCCATGGTTTTGGTACAAGTATGAACATGAATACAACTTACCATCCGCAGACAGATGATCATATAGAAATTTTCAATCATGTGATTGATGATATGTTGAGAATATATGTGATCGATCAACCATCCAAGTGGGAGGATTATTTGCACTTAGCATAGTTTTCCTATAATATTGGATACCATGCCTCTCTGAATATGAGTCCTTTTGAGGCATTGTATGGGGGGAATTTCAATGCTCCTATCAATTGGGATAGCCAAATGGGAAGAATTGTCGTTGGACGTGAACTTTTGAAGGACATAGAAGATCATATGGTTAAAATCAAACCAAATTTAAAAACAGCTCAGGACAGACAAAAGGGTTATGCAGATAATAACAGTATTGAAAGGTAGTTTGAAGTAGGAGATCATGTCTTCTTGAAAGTCAAACCCAAAAAGAGCTCCTTGCAGAACTTGGGAAACCATTCCAAACTAGCTGCTATATACTGTGGCCCTTTTGAGATCCTAGCTAGAATAGGAACCGTTGCATATGAGCTTGCATTGCCTGCTTGTATTAAAGTGCATATTGTTTTTCATGTATTCTTGTTGAAAAAGTATATATATAATGTTGATAATGTGATAGATTGGAATGTGATACATGTGATTGAATGATTTTAATATATTTCATATATCTTGTTGAAAAGTATATACCTTATGCTAAGCATGCGATATATTATACTATGATTCAAAGTGATTTATTGATTGTAGTAAATTTCATATATCTTGTTGAAAAATATATATAATTGATGAATAATCATGTGATTGATTGATTGGAATATGATTCAGGTGGAACTTGAAGGGGATTTTCCGGTACAACCAATTTGCATATTGGGCAGACAAATCAAGTTGCTCTGAAACTGAGAGGTCAGGCAGGTAAAGGTCCAATGGAACCATTACAAACCTGATGATGCTACTTGGGAGATGGAAGCATACCCTCATATTTTTTAGAATTGAATTTTTTGTGTGTAATAAATAAGCATTGAGGAATATGTATTGTTTTAAGGGGTAGGGGATGTAATTCCCCAATGTTAAGACCCAGACATATGTGATGTGGTTATTCATTATTATTGTGGCACTAGGTGCCTGGAAATTGGTAGTTCGACATTATTATTGATACTTGGACATTATTATTATTATTATTATATTCCATTATTAAATAAAGAAATAGCTCAACATACACAACTTACGAGAATGGGGGGTTATGGATTCCACATATGAGGGGGTTGGGGTTAGGAGTTGCTGTTATCCCTAACATTTATATTTAATTCCTAATTTTGATTATTTTTTACTATGGAGACTATATCACACCTTAATTGATGCTAGTGAGATCCACTCTCTCATCTCTCATGTCTTATGCGCCCTATCTGACTAATTTTGTGAACCATGCACTTGATTTTTGTAAACCCCACACTAATTTGAGTCAAATCTAGTTAATTGGAATAAATTTAGGTGAAATCAAGTTGTCCCTAGTCACTTAAAAGTGATTTTGTGTCAATTTGTGTTGTCTTCAGTTAGCTAGGGTCATTTTGGGTCAATTTGAGTTGCCTTCAGTTAATTAGAGTGATTTTGGGTCAATTCGAGTTGTCTTCAGTGCATGGGAGTGATTTTAGGGGAACTTGAGTGAGTCTTGGAGAATTAGAGTTTTCTCTAGTGCATGGGATTCATTTTAGGGGAATTCAAGTCATTCTTGGTGAATTTGAGTTATCTTTAGTGAGTTATAGTGATTTTTGGGTAAATTCAAGTCAGTTTTGGTAGATTCGATTTACTTGCATGAGAACTTAAATGGTCTCTAGTGATTGGGAGTGTTTTGATAATGAATTTGAGCTAGCCTAGGTGGATTTGAGTTGATCTCGTGAGAAATTTAAATGGTCATCCAATGAACTAGAGGATCTTTCAGTGAATTCTAGTTACTTCTCAGTAAACCCGAGTCAGTCTCTTAGGGGGGATTCAAATTGGTTTGAAGGAATTCAAATTACTCTCTATTCATTCATGCTAGCTTTAAGTTAGTTTCTCTCTCATGAATTCAAATTTCTATGGATGGATTCAAATTATCTTTTACACATAGTTGCCGCACCCTTTTTGTTTTGTAGGGGAAATTGTAGACCTATGAGGGTGATTGAACACTAATATATTTCAGTGTGGAGACCGGTTATATTTTCTATTGAACACAAAAGTAAATAAAATACCATTAATTGTATTTGATCTGGTCACGTGAATCCTAAAGGTGGATGGTGATGTCCTGTGGGATTGGTTTGGTGAAGGGAATCCCACTGCACCAGTTATTATTATGTAAAGAAAGTAAGTGGTGAGGGATTGTATTGTGTTTATCAGGTTGTGGACTAAGTATTCTCTATTGAGATATGATTTTTAGAGTTCCCTAGCAAATGGATCCATGGCCTTATCTCGGGGGTGATTGTCATGTTGAGAGATTGATGATCATGACATGTCTAAGGCTGGGTGGAACGTTGTCTTGTTAAGCTATTTTTACTATTAAGGGATAAGTATTCTATTAGGAAAGTATTTACTATGTTTATTGCTGCATATGTGGCCATGGAGGATGAGTTTATCGTTGTTATTTTAATCTACATTTTTTA
This sequence comes from Pseudotsuga menziesii, assembly GCA_001517045.1. Lineage (NCBI taxonomy): Eukaryota > Viridiplantae > Streptophyta > Pinopsida > Pinales > Pinaceae > Pseudotsuga > Pseudotsuga menziesii. Next base: position 198,031 of record LPNX010071052.1, on the reverse strand, counting down.
TGCATTGATCCTGATTAATTTAATGTCATGAAGTTGATTTTCTATAGTGTTGTGGAACCAATCTTGTACCTTCTTTGGATCTGATTTTACTTATTGATTTTGTGGTTTCAATAGATGTGATGTTGATGTTTAAATTACATGTGAAAGGGTTACTTAGATCTGACTACATTTATGCTACCACTGCCTCGCATTGCATGTGCATTGGGAAAAATATTTGCAACTGTTTGGTGCATTTTATTTAAAAGGATGGTTGTTTTATTATACTGGCTTGTTGGCTGCTGGCTTATCCTCAAAGAACCTCAGTCCACTGTGCATTAGTTAGAATCATCCCTTTCCTTGTTAGAATCCTGATGTATTTGACACCGGTGGTGTGGTTTTGGGTTTGGTACACTACATCGGTTATGGATACAAAGATGATACACAATGGATCCATGCTTTTCAAAAGATCATAGCTATGAATAGATACATAGTGGATCTATGTAAATATGGATATCATAGCCATAGATGAATACACAATGGATTTATGTCAATATGGAGATCATAGCCATGTATGAATATACAATGGATATATTTCTCATCATGCATCAAGAGAACAATATGTAGCTTAGCTGAGTTATGGTTCTCCCATTGGTAGCAGTGCCATATGAGTTGTGGTACAACCTTGCGCAACTTAGGAAAATACAATATGTGAGGATACTACTATTGTCTCAAGGTCTTCATCCAAACTGATTAGAGTTACAAATCCTAGCCATGTGAATATATGAGATGAAGTTGAATATGGAGCATAATGTTTGATTACTGGTCATTAATGGATATTATTGTTGGACCAAGGTCTTCCATCCAAAATGATTAGAGCTACGAATGCTACCCATGTGAATAGATGAGTTGAAGTTTTATATGGAGGATATTGTTTGATTACCGGTCATTGATGTATACCTCTAACAAATGCGAGGTGACCCACTGATGATGATAATGGGTGCCAATTTACCTAGTACATTCTATTAAGTGTGAATATATGTCTTGGAGAAAAAAAACTTGTAAAATATATTGAGTAGGAGACATTGATGTATTCCCACTACCCAATCGAGAGTGAACTTGCCACCAATGAACGCAAGCCCCAAGGTACTGCTAAGACTTTATATCTAATTCCTAGAGAATGATGAGTTGAAGTCAATGGGAAGATACCCAATTGAAGGGAGGAATTAAGGCATCCCCCATCATCCAACACGAGGGAATATTAAGGACTGATTTGATTGGGAAGGGATTCATACAAAGTTTTTTTCAGGATGAACCGCTGAGTACGTCTCCTGCATGCACTAGATGTAAATAGTACATGGAAGAGACCCCTTGAACAACATCCGATAATGAAATATATTGATAGGGGCAAGGACTTCCACCAATGATGAAAATGGAAACCATGGTACAACACGACTCCTGAAATATGAATAGATTTCTTGGCGTCAAACATTAAGGGAAACCACTCAATCAACGTTTAATGATGAATTATCATCTGTTGATTGCAAGGTTACCCACCGATAATGTTAATAGGATTAGGGTGTTACGCCTTTAGGTTAATGCCTTAGAGAAGATTAGCCATCGTTAATGAAACATAACCCCCCTATGAGAAGTCAATGGGGACCTTCCACACAAGAATGAGCTTGATCACTAATTTCAATGATACTTGATGAGAACTGAATGACACTAGGGAATGGCCAACACATGAGGTCAATGAAATTGTAGAAAGGTTGACACATGCTACATACTTGAATAACGAGCATGACATAGTAGTGACTTGGGTAGATTTTGACACAAATGGGCCAATGATACATATATGCAATGTAAGAGACATTGAAAGATTCACCATGTGATTGGAAGAGAAGCCAACCGGAGGAGTAATAACTTTGAGATCGAGGTTTAAATACTAATGCCAAAACTAGAACCGAACTTGTTGAGAGACTCAAGGCTAGTTATTTGTTCAGGGATGACTTGACTTGCTACCACTACATCAATAGACATTTGAGATCTTTCCCTCCCCTCTTTTTTTGTTTTTTGGAATATTTGATTTTTTGTCTTTTTTATATTATAAAGCTTGAAAAAGAATGAAAGAATTCTATAGTACATTGGAGAAGATGAGCATTGGATGGGCGTGCAATTATGTTCTAGGCACGTGGAACATACCCATGCAAAAAAAATGAAAAATGGATGCTCTTGAAGCATGTCTTCTCTGGTTAGAGTAGGAATAAGTGATTGCAATAGGTAGCAAAGGCGACCGATATTAGGAGAATGTATTGGTGGTAAGTAGATAAAGTTGAACTGCAATGAGAATTAGACTCAAAAGCACAAGCAGTTGTATGCAAATTCTATATCACAAATTGCAAAAACGTTTGAGGGTCCCCTGGGTAAATGACCATAATAAAAGTTAGAGAGGGTCATGAGGATTCATCTCGATAACATGGTGGGGCTAATTAGGGACTCTTGAGCCTAACACAAACTTTGGCATAAGAACCAGAAAAAAAATAGAGTTCTAACTATGCTACACATGAGTTTGTAAGCTCTAACATGGATAATTATGATTTTTTTGCAAACAAAGGACTAAAGTCACACTTCCATGCGTTGCGATCTAGAGGTGTGAACATAATGACAAGGTTTGTGCAAGCCATTCATTTTGGAGATGACCTACTCCATATGCCAGTTTAGGGACACATGCCTTTTAGTGGATCACCTTATGAACAAGACATACCTTTTCTCTTATTCTCTTGTCCATTTAACTCAAAGACTAGGCAACATGGCATTAGTTCTAGATGACAATTGTCAAACTTGTGTTGAAATTGTATAAGGGCAGTTACAAATTTTAATATAAATAAATGACTTGCTTACAATAATTTTACCTCTTGTAAATTTTGTGCCTTAGTTATTCAATTGTTGATTATGAAGCCATCAGATTCATGTTCTAGCTTCTGTCAATTCTAGATATCTTCATATCTCTCATCCTTTCTTTATGTCTTTGTATCTATGGCTATTGTGTGGGTAGAGTGTGAACATGAAATATTTAAATGCAATAATATAGGAGATACTTTGAATCTAAATGTTGTCTGTCGCTGTGGGTTTCTCAAGTTTTTTTTAGAGTATCCAAAAGGATTTGCTTTATAGAATCATTCTCTATTGGGATCCAGATCAAGGTGACTTTATCATTTAAGGGGAAGTACTATAGGTCATTGTGGATGACATATACTTACTTAATGGGATTTGACAATGAAGATAACTAATGAACCTTGAATCTTTGGGTCGAAGGGAGGATGTCCTCTTCGTCCAAGATTATGTAAACACTTACTAATTTGTAGGGACACAAAAGTCAGGTAGTTCCGTGCCCACAATGAGCATTGCAATTTTCTATTTAAAAGTAGCATTGACCATGATCACCTAAGTGGTAGGTTCTGGAGAATCACACTTAGCTTCTGGAAAATATATGTCTAGTGGGGAGGAATGCCGAAGGCCAACACTATTTGATTGGTGCACCGGTTTGCTGGAAAATATGAAGACTGAAATTACTAATTGGAGTATTGGGAAGAAAAAGAGATTTGGCTATGGAATCATTTTAGTATCATTTTCTTTAATATGCTTCCTTCACTGATCCAACAAGTTTCATTACCACCATTTTATCCACAAGATCCATAAATGGCCTAATGGACTACACTATTGCATTGCTTGGGAAGGGGGTCAACAACTACTCCTTTTGGAGAGTAATACCTTGGATGTTGGTGCAGGTAGCTTCCGGTCATCGAAAAGTTCCCATATGCAGGATAGGATTTCAATCGAGATCCATATCTAGTCCTTCTTCCCATCTCTTTCTGGGATCAATTAGGAGAGTAATGTTTTTTGATATATTTCAATTTTTTTGTATTTTCAAAATATTATGAAGAGGAAGTAAAAGAAATCTAAGATATTTATAATACAAAAATTACAAGCAAATTCTACCCAGACACAAGGGTCTAGGCATAATACCTCTTCATATATATCCCATTTCTAGTCCCTAAAATGTTTCCCTCTAAATATGTGAGCTCATAAGATCCCTTATTTAACACTCTCTTTAAGATATAAGGACCAAACCATATTGACTTGGATTTACCAGACCCTAGATCGTCATGTCTTCGGTCATATAAAAACACCATGTATACTTTAGAGAAGACACAAGGATGCATAGATTTGTCATATTGAGCCTTCACACATTTATTGTGTGATTCGTTAGCAATAGTTGCATCTTTTCTGTGCTCATCCAACTGTTCCAAGTAAACAAAATGTTTCTCTAACTAGGTATTATTTGGTAAGAACTCGATAACTAAATTCGAAGACAAGAATTCACATTCTATCGGCATGGAGAAATGATTCTCAACTTCAATTTACGTAGAATGACAATCATGGTCTGCATTTTCTATGGCTTGATAAACTATTTCAGTTGCAGATAGAATTGACACAACCTTCCTACACCCAATTCTTTGTGTTGGTTCTGGTATTACCCAAGAATATTCAAAATAGGCGGTTCTAAATTGAGAGACCTTCTTCGTGGAAGTAATAATGACATATGATATCGTTTGTATCATATCTACATTGTCACTTAAGTTGGGTGGGGGTAGATTAAATGTTACCATTAGGGTAGGGTACATTTCCACACCCACATTTTAACACTCCTTCTCGGAATGGCTTACTAGTGGGATATTTGTCCCAAAGTTAAGGGTAGACTCATTTCTATGGAAATATAATTTATTGATGGTGACTATCTTTCCTTCATGGGGAAATTTAATCACTCGAAATATTGAAGACACCATAACTATTATGGCATGAGTGAAACTCTTGCCTAGTAACAAATTGTAATTAAGTCGAGCATCAACAACTTCCACTTCTACATTAAATTTCTTTCCCTATAATTCTAGTGAAGAGACGGGATGATTCCATGGGGTTGGATTAAGTGACCATCAAAATCCTTTATCATGGTTACCAGGGGAACTACTTTGGGTGATATAATGCCTTTCCAACATGATAAGGACATTAAACAAGTTGATGCACCCTCATCTACAACAATTCTAAGGATAGTTGACCTTCGAGTCGAAAATTGAATCCGAAAAGTTGCACGACAAGGTAAATGACACTTCCAATTATCTAAATCCAATGTCAACAACTAACTATCCAAAGGATCCATGGCCCCTATAGATGAAATCAAGGTCTTCCATTGTGTAGGACAACTATGGAGGACTTCGAGGGTGGAAATTACATAAGTATCTTGGGCCAAATCTTCCATTATGCCATAATTTTGAGCAACACACGCATTTGGATTATATGTGGCTTTTTTAAAAACACCTTTCAGTATTCTAGGCATACTATCATTTGTTGGTTTTTCTGTGTAATGGTTGAGCTGTTTCAATTTTAGGATTTTGTTTTCCTTTAGATCTAGATGTGGTTGAATTATATTTTTTATTCCTTGTTTGGAGATTCGTTTCTTGTTGAAACACGAGTACCTTTCTTTAGCTTGGATTGTTAAGCTTTGAAGAGGCACCTTGGTTTATCCCTTGTGAGGCTAGAGGGTTTGAGTTAGTAGCACCAATCATTTGTTGATGTTGTGGAGGGAAAGGATTAGCTAGCACGACTAGTTGCTTGATATCTTCCCGTCGTGCTAATAACCATTGAGCAATATTTAACTTGGGGAATTTAGGGGTTAAATGGTATTCTGTGTACATATGGCATGGAAGCGTCACTTTCCTTTCTTGTTTATTGCCCCCAACCTCAGTATTGTTATTTTTGTTTGGGTTATTGTTTCCCTCATTCCTATTTTTCTTATTCTTATTATTTCTTCGTTTGGGCTGCTAGTTTCACTTAGTATTAGCTATCTGTAATACCAAAACATCTGTGGGAGGGTTGGGTTTCATTTTTATTTTATTTTTCCTTTTATATTTAGGTTCATTTTGGTTGCTACCTTGACACGCCCTACCATTCCAACTTAACCAATCATGCCATCAACATGAGGTCCATGGTTGGTTTGGTTGAATTAGTATCTGCTCTATAGTGGGAAGAATCTCATACAACATTCTTAACTGGGAATACACCAAATCAAGTTGTTGAGATTTACCGACGAATTTATCTCTGTTTTCACTCCAAAGAGGGACGCATCCTTTGCAATAAGAGGTTGCACTGATTTAATGAACCAGTCAATTAATAACTCATCAAAAATTTCTGCTTTTATTAAACTATGTCTCCTTCTCGAGTCATGAATGTGATAGGAGATGTGTGTGCACTTATTCTGCCTAAACAAAGTCAAGAGTTATGTTCCAGTATCATAGCTGGCTGGTAACTGTAAATGGTTTAAGAATGTCATTACAATCGCATTGAAATTCTGAAAGGAAGGGTGTGGTTACTCAATGTACTACTTCACTACTACCCTTGTTAAAGTCCTTTAGAAGAGACAAAACCAAATGGAATCGTTCATCAAAGAGTTCGAAGAACACCAAAGATGGAAATTCATCACATGGTGTGTTGGATCGTCTTTATGATTCCCATTAAAATTAGGTATGTCTAAAGGAATTTTGGTACGGGTAGGTGGCCATCTAGGATCATGTAACACTGAGTCATTGGTTAGCCTAATAAGATATGATAGATTCAAAGTAACAATAAAGGTAACTTTGTTTTTCCATATAATTCCAAGCCCCAGGAACATTTGTTTCCCATTGGCTTGTATTAACAAAATAGTGACCCGGTATAGAGGGATTCCTAGGATTCATGAAAGGTTGATTATTCTGTCCAAATTTTTGATTTTGACCAAGTTGCGTTTGTACAAAAGGAGTCATATTACTTCTAGGTATGCCCCCATGAATGGTTGAATGAGTTGGGAAGTATTAACATTTGCAATATTGACTATGCTTATCACTCTTTCCCCAGATGAAGGAACATTTCCTTGGTGCATTTTATGTCCCCAAGGAAATGCGGTGTTGGTGCCCCGTATTCCAGTATTATTTGTATTTCTTTGTGACATATTTTGTCATAAAGGGAAACTACTACTCATACCTCCCATTCCTTGGAAAGGAATGACCCTAGTCACTATGGAATGGTTGGGAATCGAAATTTGTCCACTATAGGGTGGGAACACATAGGATTGAATCGATGGACCATTACCAGGGGCAGTAGTACTATTTGTTGCAATGGGAGGAATATTAGCATTCATAGGTTGGAAACATGGAAAAGTAATTGCAAAGGATAAAGTATTAGAGATTTGTGGCATATATGAAGCCCCATGGTGGGAACCATCCATCTTCTCTTACAAATGAAGTATTTAAGTTTCTTTCTCCTATGGAAATCATGCTTTCTTCTTTGATAAAATAACTATTTTCAATACTTTTCGAAGGAGAAGAAATTAAGTACAACTAAATATTTTCAAATGAAAAAGCACTCGTTTACACTCTTTGAAAATGAAAGGTGAAGCATGATTAAATGAAGCTAATTATTTTGAAATGCAAATGCATTCATTCACACTCCTTAAAATGAAATCTGAGGTACTTTTCAAACCTCAAAAATCAACTCTTTCAATACAAATGGAATCTACTAATTATTTTGAAATGCAAATGCATTCATTCACACTCCTTAAAATGAAATCTGAGGTACTTTTCAAACCTCAAAAATCAACTCTTTCAATACAAATGGAATCTACCAATTTTTGTTTTTTTTTAAACGAAATACAACTTGATGATAACCAATCTTTTTTATTTCTAGGGGAACGCAACTTTTGAACAACAACTCAAACTAATGCAAGCAATAAAAATGAGATAGATATGCCTATCACTTTGGTGAAAACAACTTATAACACTAGACTCTTCAACCCCAAGCCAAAGCCAAGTTCGAGAAGAATTATGTTCTTAGACTAAAACAAGCAAACTATTCTAATAGGTGATAAGGTTTTGGAATCCAATTTCACTCAAACATAGAGAAACCAGGAGCACAAACATCAAGATTACGCTCTGGGATTTCACACTCCAGGTTTATCAATCACTTTAAAATCTATCAAAGCACTCAACAATTTCAAACTTTTCATAAAATTTTGACTCAAAATTAGGTTAAACACACTTAATTACCACCTAGAATCTTCTAGGAAGGCTACAAAGAAGCCTACACCACTCAGACAATCCAACCAAACCAGAATTTAAAAAGGAAGAAGGTCAAAACTGAGAAATTATCTCAAACACAATGCATTCACTTTTTGTAGAAAAGGTTACTTGCATACCATTCACACCTGTTCAATTTTTTAGGCGTAAATACACCCTACCATTTGCCACTATAAGCGTTACAAAGCGCGAATATTTCCTGTAGTGGAGTAAAAAAGTAGAAAACTATAGAAAATTCAAAAATACTGAAATTTTAAGGATTTATGGGTATGTTTAATCCCAACAAAGACTCTAACTCCCAACAAAGAATAGAGAAAACACTCGATAAGGCCCCACAAAAGTTGGTTTCTCCCCACTGGAGTCACCAGTTCTATTGTACAAAAAATTAATCCTATGATTAGGGTGAGATCACCAACATACTTAATAAAAGGAGACTTTCATATAAAAATCTATTGGCATGCATAAAAGACTCATACTCATGCATAAGATGACATATAAGCTGATGATAAGCAAATCCAAAATAATAAGAGATGGTAAGAAGAAATCTTGTGCACGTTTTATGATGGCTGATCCAAGCCGCTCCTTCTTCTTTCCAGGTATGCTCTTGATGGCCCAACCTTCAACCTGCAAAATATATATAACCAACATTCCTCGAACCAATTTGACAAAAGTNTGATGGCTGATCCAAGCCGCTCCTTCTTCTTTCCAGGTATGCTCTTGATGGCCCAACCTTCAACCTGCAAAATATATATAACCAACATTCCTCGAACCAATTTGACAAAATTAAATATTATTAGTGAATTGAAGGATGAAAGAATGCAATATTACTAATCAACTAAATAATAAAAAATGATAACTCCTTTATGCCAATTATCAATCACAAAACTGACTCAATGTTCGAGGAAGGGAAAGATGTCAAATATCTATTGAAACAATGAAACAAATAACATGATACACCTCTTCTTTGCTTCAGAACCTTAACAAACTTGAATATTCAGGTCTCTCCTGCTTATGCACTCCCACAAGACCACTCCTATCCATTTAACACATAAAAGGGAGAAACTACTTGAGGGTAGCAATTTTAGTATGTAGGGCTACATTGATTAAAAAACAAGGGTTATTGATGGAAAGGAAAAATGTGCTTAACAATGAGTGATTCCTCCAATGCGACTTCACTATCTTGGGTGCCCCCCCTCTTGGTCCATTCCATTCCTTTTTATGATTGAAGGAAGAAGACGAGGATAGTTACCAAGTGGTTGGAGGAGTTACAACCGAGTAAGTTAGTTTGCATAACTTCCTAACTTCCCTCATTTTTCAAAATTTTATTTATTTATATTATTTTGAGGGTATTAACACCTAAAGCAAAGGCAACATGTGAATTCACACCTTGCTCAAGGATATGGATCAAATGGTACTATCCTTGCCAGTTCATTGGGTGAAATTTTCTCTTTTTAAGGTTGAAACTCTTCATAATGAATGAGAAGGAGTTGGGGTTTCACTTCAAATACTTAGGTACACCAAATAAGATTCAAATCATAGGCTTCCATCCACAAAAGTACTTTTTGTGAATGTACAATGACACTTTAAGTGTCCTCTTTTTAACTATCGTCACAGATGGATAAGTGCTGATTTGAATTATAACAATCGACATCCTCATTACCATGAAAGCTTACAAGAAATAAAAGAAGATATACAACA
>LPNX010071052.1:153439-186118 GCA_001517045.1 Pseudotsuga menziesii | reverse complement strand
ATCACATATGCATATTCAAATTTTCATATTTTTATACGTATTACTCATAGATTCTAACTCCAACCCTAACAATATTTCCTAGTACTTGAATGCAACATGCAACATGCGAATACATATAAACTAATAAATTAGATAATTTCATTTATGTATTTATGATAAGGATTTTCATGATGATTATTCATGTGATTAATATATTTATGCATTTGTATATGATTTGTAGGAAACTAGTGACAATTCCACATCTTATGATACAAATATAATTTGTACTTGGATTGGAAACAAACATCAAATGACTTAAAATGGAATACATATACACAACAAAACTTGATCGAGACTTAGTTTTTCCTAAGATGATTTTTTTTCAACAAATTATGATATGTCATAATCTAGTAGAGAAACAAACTTAGAGGTAAATCGAGATCATCCTTTGAAACATTACTGTGAAGCATCAATGGTGTGTTGTTGTTACAAATTAGAATAATGGAACAACCATATATAATTTATCATAAAAAACATTAATGCAATGATGGAATTGTTGAATAAGGTTGTCATTGATGTAAAAATCCTAGTGTATATAATTCCAAAGCAGTCCACTTATGGCATAGCTTTAAGTATGGCCCTCACAGGAAGACACTTTGGGTAGTACACATATGGGGAAAACCCCTAAAGAAGTCCCTAAGGTTTCCCCTAAGCAATGTTGGTGAGAAAGGTGGATAAACCACTAGAATAACGGTGTTGGGTCCACGTGACCATTATGTTGGGGTCACATGACCCATGATGAAGAAGCCCCTAAATATCTCCTAAAGTTGTTTCAAATAAATATTTGTGTGAAGTATGAAGAACCCCCAAAATATTGATGATGGGTCCACATAACCCCCAAAATAAGGATGGGTCCACGTAAAGAGGAAAGAAACACCAAAAGAAATAATGATGTGTCCACTAAGTGTGATGAGGAGAATCCCCAAATCCCCTTTGATGAAGACATGAAGTGATCAAGAAGGCAAGTTAAATTTCTGTCATGAATACTTGAGGTGGGGTATTGACCCATTGAAGTAACCCTTAAAATATGGAGATCCTAAATCTAGGGATAAGTGGAATGTAGGCCCTAAATAAAGTTAAATGCATCTTGAAGGGTATAGATTGGAGGAGACATCTCTCATTTGTTAATCAATTCATCTCTTTATCTCTATTGCGCAACCCTGAGGAGAAAGTGTGAACTTTTGTGAAGGAGCTAGTGTGGAAAGTTTTGGGATCATCTTTTTTTCTTTGGTGAAGATTGATAAAATTAGCTCAACTTTCTCATACATTATTATAACCACGAACTTCTTGGCCCATTGGAAATCTTATTGTAAGGGATATGTGATGACATGATCCATAGTTTATTTTGGTGAAGGGTTTATTTCTTGTTTCTTCATATTGGAAAAGAAATGTTTCTTGTTTCATGTCCCAAATTTTTCATTGGGTGACAATGGCCTAATCACATTTTCCATATTCATGAGCGTTTGTCAAAGTGATGCTAAGGGTCAAATAATTGCCAAGGAGGAAAATTACTAATTTCCTAGGTTGGGGTGGAAGCTTTGGGATTTGGAATAAGGGGGACAGTAAATGATGTTTGAACATTAGAATGGAATAAATATTTAATAAAGGAGCTAAATAAATAAATACAAGGGAAAATCAAAGTGGCAATTGATCATGAAGACACATGGAGGATGTGGAACCCACACAAGCTAGATTTTCTATGCCACATGACATCCTCCTCTTGTCATTTCGAATCCATAAGAATCCCAAGGGTATTGGGATGAGTTGGAAGGTCAATATACATGGCTTCAATCAATTAATTTTGAATTGGAGTCGAAGAGTAACTCCCATGGAAGAGGAAGAGGCATTTTGGAGCTAGTGAGACACTTGGACTAGATTCCCTAGCTCTATGACAACAATGATGAAGATGCTATGACACCTATGACACAAATCAGATATGAAGGATGAAATCTGACATCTATGACATGTCAGGGCTAAAAATAGCTCCAAGAGGGAGCTTAAGGGATTTAGGGCATCTAATATGCTTCCACATGTGATTTGGTGGAAGTGGGAGACTAAGAATTGTTGTACAAGTGACATTCTTTGGAATATCTTCCCAACTAGAGTTGGAATGCATATCTTGGAAGGAATTCGACCCATATAGAGATTGGAAACTTTATAAATTTCAAGAACAAATAATGAAAGCAGTTTGTGATTATTTGAGGAATTTGCTTTTGTGAATAGAGAGAGAGCTAGTGGATGACTAGTTTCTCGCCTTAGCCAATTTCGAGGGTGAAAGATTCCCATCCAAGTTGGTGTGTGAAAAGAACATTCAGGTATTTCATGGAGATTTAGTGGAGTAATAAGTTAAAGGATAAATCTACAGGTCATCTCCTGGACACTTCAATATCAGCTTGTTCTTACATCTATTCCAAGTTTTCTCATCATATTCTTGCTCTTTGGATTGAGGCGCACTTGGTGAGCTATTGATCGCTTTGGGGGAGCTTATATTGCCCCATTATTTTATGTTCTAATTTAAATGATATATATTTCAAGTTCATAATAATATCAGATCTAAATACCAAAATATTTCATGTAAAGATGTTAAACAATGAAGAAACAATGCCATTTCCCCACTACCCTGTTGTGAACCAATGTAATGTTGATGGATTCGAATGGATAAGTAAAATACTGATGGTTTATGGATGAATGGAATGTTATTTATGTATTATATGAGTTTAATTTTCAGTACATAAGTATTTGGAGTCATTTTTTTGAGTTTCATAGCATTTGGAGAAGATTTCCTATCATTTCCCCCAAGGTTGAAACTAGTCTTTTTGCATCTGATTTAAGGGAGTTATAGCAGATATTAAAAGTGTAATGGTGATGAAAATTAGTTCATGTTGATGTCCTTTATATTTCCCCTGATTCAATTCATAAATTAGAGTTGTATTGAGTGCATTTAGAAATTCATTTTCATCATCTACCCCTAGGGGATTTGAACCACAAGTTGCTCGTAAAACTCCATACATTGACTAGATTGAAAAATTGAGTTTAAGAATTCATTTGATGGTTTAAATACACCTATAAAAACCATTTTTATGTATTAAAATAATTCATACAACTTATGGTACAATTTGAGATCATTTGGAGCTATTTGGAGCCATCTACCATTGGGGGTTTGAGCCTCAAAATTACTAGTAAATTCCCTCAGCTCTCTTGGATACCTATTCGACCCAAAAACCACATATAATTCTGAAAATATACTTTAATTAATGTCTTATAACATATAAAAGTATAATACCAACCATTAGTGGAGGTTGTATGATGTTTGGAAGAGATTTGTTCCAGGATCCAGGGTGGATTTCCACCTCCCAAATTGACTCATCTTGCCCCGAAAATTCTTCCCTTGCAAATTACAGACCATGGTTGGGTATATCAGTTGATCACCCCTCATGACCGATCACCCCTCATGACCTTCCTCACCAAGTTTGAAAGTAATTGGAGTAGTTTGGAATCAGTTGTATCCATATACCTAGAGTTGAAATTTGGTGAATTTGATCAAATTAGGAAAATTATTCACAGGACACATTACAGTGGTATCAGAGCATGATATTGGAACCTGATTTAGTCTTATATTTATGAGGACAAGAATTTAGGGACCACCATTAGATATTGAAACCAAAAGTGCTTTGTTGAAGAGGAAAAACAATTAGGAGAAGAAGGCACTTTTTTGAGGAAACTATGGCTAGGGATGAAAAGGGAACCTCATATGATGGTGAGGAGCATAAAAAATCATGGAACCTATATTTTAAGACACGACCAAGAATATTATTAAAGGATTCAATTTTTTTTCTATCCAACTTGGGAGAAAATATATTGATCTCAAGAAAACCAAGGGGAAAAATGCATCAGCTTTCTTGAAGGAGCAAAAGGAGGAGACCCATGAACCACCTAGTTCTGAAATAGGTGAAGTAGAAGAAGTAGTACATGAGGAGGATCTAAATTCACTCCCAAGTGACTCTAAAAAATATGAATAGACATCACATGAGTATGAAGAAGTTTCTATTGAAAATATTGAATATCATTTTGAGACACATTCTATCTTGGAAATGAAACCAAGAGCATCTATGGATGGATGCTTGAAATATGAAGGAGTACCTACTAATGTGTGCTCACACCTCTATGTGGTGACATAGAGATCACTTTTGAAAGTGTTATTTCAAGCCAAACTTCCTTTAAACATGAAAATGAAGACCTTGTAGCAGTTGAAGAAGAAACAAGATCAACTTCCCCATCACCACTTGAGCTTCATGAAGTTGGTCCAAGAAAGAAGGAAGAAGATGAGGAGGTTCATTTGCAAGAGCCTCATTTTCTTGAAGGGTCCTTAAAGATGGATGAAAATAAGATCCAATAGTCCCTTTTCATACTCCATGACACTCAAGCATTAGTGTCAAATTATTGTTGGAGAGCTACTTCATTGGAGGAAACATTATTCCTTGAAGACATGGAGAAGATTCAAAGAGCAATGTGCCACATCAAAGATAATTTTCGTATTTGAGTTTTTATAGAAACCAATTGTTTGAGATTAATGAATTGTTACATGATTAATACTTGAAGAATAATGAGGATAATCATAATCTCACCATTCAAAATGAGCAACTTCTTGAAAAGTTCCAAGATACTTGTTTTTCCTCCTATGTTTCATATTGTCAAATGGTAGATTGTTTGGAGGATTCTCATGACATGGTGGATCATGAGAAATGTGGAAATTTGAATGTGCTTGATGTGTTTGAATATGAACTTGAAGAGATCCAAACACTTGATGTGGTGGAAGATGAACTTGATTTGTCTCTTGATGAAGGTTATGCAATTTTTAAAGAAGAGCATGATTACTCTACTTTGGAACCAATCTATGACAAAGGTTTCACACTTTTGAAGGAGCTGCATGATACTACCCATATGGATCCTTCCCATGATGAGAATTCTGTACTTTTTGATCATTTGGGTGAGTTATTTCATTCTCCTACATCCTACAATTCCATGTTTTGCAGCATTAGTCTCAATGAAGTATGGGTGAAAGGGTTCTTGTTGATGGTGCCACATGAGGAGTATGAAACTCCGAGATTTACGTTTTGTGATGAAATGGTTGGAGCACATCATTATTCACATTTGCAGCAACATCCTTTGTTAATTTATGATGATGCACATCTACATGGATGCACCTATGATATGTATTTGAGTCACTTGAAGACTCATGGTTTTCCTTGCTCAACACTTGGTTCATTTGATGTTGGATGAAATTCATCCAACACCAGGGTGAATAGATTTATGATTGGAGAAAATGTTTGTTTCAAACCACATACTTTGTTATATATTTATGATTCTCTCATTCATGGATGTATGGGTGAGACTTCTTTGAGTCATTTGAAGTCTCCTTGTTTTTTTGCTCATTATTTGGTTCAGATTTTAGTGGAGATTCTTCATTCACTTATTGGATGAAAGAATACATGGCTGAATATTTTGATGCATATCACATCCTTTTGGAGCAACATTATAGGACATGGGATCCTCACCTATGTCATTGGAGAAGATTTTATTGGTCACTTGAAGCTTGTATGCACTTGGCAAATGGTGGTCTACTTACTTGGAGGTATAAGCACTTTCATGATTTTTTGATGAGGCACCTCCTTGATGTACATTTTTATTATGTTGTTATGTACTTTGGAATAATGCATACAAGAAAATGGGATCCTGAAATTCTCTTTCCTAATGGTATGGTTTTGAGAGCACTCTTAAGTGTTGGAGTGCAATACAAGCAATGGGACCCTGGGATAGTTTTTAGTCCCATTGATTTCAATTTTTTTGGAAACAAACAGTATGGGAGATGGATTAACCACTTAATAAAGTGATTTTAATCAGAGTAGTGTAGCAGCAAGCTTGGTGGTTCCTCTATAAAATATTCATGGAATATCAAAGGCTCAAATTTGGGAAACTCAGTGAAAACTTCAAAGAATCATAGAGAAGGCAGGTTCTTCAACACCCATGTTTGAAATTGCTTGAAGACAAGCAATATTGGGAAGGGAGTATTTGTCATGTCCCAAATTTTGCATTGGGTCACAATGGCTTAATCACATTTTCCATATTCATGAGAGTTTGTCAAATTGATGCTAAGGGTCAAATAATTACCAAGGAGGAAAATTACTAGTTTCCTAGGTTGGGGTGGAAGCTTTGGGATTTGGAATAAGGGGGACAATACATGATGTTTGAAAATTAGAATGACATAAATATTTAATAGAGGAGCTAAATAAATAAATACAAGTGAAAATAAAAATGGATATTGATCATGAAGACACATGGAGGATGTGGGACCCACACAAGCTAGATTTTCTATGCCACATGGCATCCTCCTCTTGTCATTTCGAATCCATAAGAAGGCCAAGGGTCTTGGGATGAGTTGGAAGTTAAATATACTTGGAATGACTCAATTAAGGTCGAATTGGAGTGGAAGAGTAACTCCCATGGAAGAGGAAGAGGCATTTTGGAGCTAGTGAGACACTTGGACTAGATTCCCTAGCTATATGACAACAATGATGAGGATGCTATGACACCTATGACACAAATTAGAAATGAAGGATGGCATCTGACATATATGAAATTTAAGGGATAAAAATAGCTCAAAGAGGGTGCTCAATGGAGTTAGGGCAGATAAGATGCTTCCGCATGTGGTTTGGTGGAAGTGGGAGACTATGAATTGTTGTACAAGTGGCATTCTTTGGAATATTTTCCCTGTTAATCAAATCAGACAATTGAGAGGGGGGGGGGTGAATCAGTTGTCTATAATTTTTTTTTTACTTCCTTAATGCAGCTTAGTTATTTTGTCTCATAATCAATAACCATCAAACACATAAAATGGATAGAGACACAAAATATTCATGAGGAAACCCATAAAGGAAAAAAACCTCTTCTTCTTATGGATGTAAAGCAAGAAAATTTAGTTACATCATGTTTTATCTGAGCAACAACTCAGATGAGGCTACTACCTCAGGAAACTACCTCTTTATTTCTAGCTTAATGAAATACAACTCCTACTGTATGAATGCAAGATTCAACTTGTAATGAGACTGCCAGCCTCCCTAGCACCTCCATTCCTCCCTGTAATATAGGCACCGACCTGTTTCATATACTTTCAAACCAAACAAGTTACCTTTTCAGATCCAAACTGTATCAAATATAAACTTTTAACAACAACACATTCTGTCACAACTTCTCTCTCAAAACAATTTTAGTCAATAACCATCATGTCAAGAACATCTCTATTAAAACATCTCTATCAAAAATAACCTGTATCTGTCAACCAACTTATCTCTGTCAAACTACTCTGTCAAACCAACAATCTGTCTCAAAATTTCTTCACTTATGCAGTAAGTAATGTATTAAAAAAATGCTTTAAAGCTTGTAACTGATAATATGTATTATTTCAAATAATTTGCATCCAGTATCTAATTGATCTCATTAACATTTTCAGATCTTTGCTTTCTATTTCATTCATTTTACTAAATCAATCTACAGTTACAAGAGTAGCCAGAAAATGGATTTAGTTTATAGAACTTGCAATATTTATTCTGTATAGAATCCATACTCAACTTAAGTTGTTAAAGATAAATTTATCATTAGGCTCATCAATAAAATCCAATGCATACCAATGTTTATTTAATCAACGCATTCAACCTCTTCATAGTTTTCTTTACTGCTCTGTGTTTTTCTTCACTGCTTTGTGTTTTTCTTCACTGCTGACATTTCACCGATTTGCATCTTCTCCATTGCTGAGTAATTTCACCATGCAAAGTTTTCTTCACTGCTGAGATAATTCACTACTTTGCGTTCTCCTATTAATTCACTGCTTTGCGTTCTCCTATTCATTCAATTCATTGCGCTCTTCTATTCATTCACTGCACTGCGTTCTTCCTATTCCAATTTCTTATTCACGCCAGAGTATTCCTCTATATTTTCACAGCCCTGCTTGCATATACTTATCTTACAACGCATAGCGTAAACAGTTAGATATGGTTAGCTTTAACTGTATAAACGGTTCAAGACAGAGAATAAAAAATGTTGGCCAAT
Source organism: Pseudotsuga menziesii (assembly GCA_001517045.1). Taxonomy (NCBI): domain Eukaryota; kingdom Viridiplantae; phylum Streptophyta; class Pinopsida; order Pinales; family Pinaceae; genus Pseudotsuga; species Pseudotsuga menziesii. The sequence continues at coordinate 177,976 of LPNX010071052.1, read as the reverse complement.
ACGTTAAAACCTTAACTGAAAATTCTGGGTAGCGTTAACCATTTCATTTAGCAGAAATTCATTTTTTACCTCATGTTAAAAACAAACTATGGAACAATATTGCTTGATTTATTGATGGAAATTGGAACCATGCTTGACACGTTGGGATCAAGCGTTTGATGCTCAATGATGGATAACAAATTGTTTTAGCTACAACAAAAAAAACTCAAACTAATTGCTAATGCCCATTTGTGCAATAAACTTTCTATCTGAAGAAAATAATTTTTGTCTCATTCACGATTTCTGTGTTATTCACGAATTTCTGTTACAGTCACGGATTTCTGTCACATTCACGGATTTTTGCCTTTGGTTATTTCAAAGAATAATATCTATCAAATTTTATTATTCTTTCGAATTCATGTTATGTATTTGCTAATAGACATTCTTTACATCAATGACAAACAAACTCATTCATACCAACAAACTCCCCCTTTGTCATTGATGGAAAACATATACATCTTCTCCCCCTTTTACATCGATGGCAAAAGAACCAAACTGCATGATATGAGAACTCTCCCCCTAACAAAAACACTTGTGAAAGCTGTAACCAATCGATAACCAAAACTAAACCTGTGAATAGAAGTCTGTCATTGAAAAGATGCAAATATGATATGTAATTAAAATTGGTTGAGCATCACTTTGATAACAAAAATGTTAGAGATTACATACAACAAACACCTAACTATTTCCTAATATTTTCAAATTGTTACTGAGGCAAAGGATTATTGAATATATCAGCAATTTGACAGTGTGTGCTAACATACTCCAGCTTGATAGTATTGTTCAAAACCTGCTCTCTGAGAAAATGAAACTTAATTGGAATGTGTTTTGATTTCTAGTGCATAACTGGATTCTTGGAAATGCTGATGGCACTTGTATTGTCACAGAAAATAGGAATAGGATCATCATAAGTGACATGTATATCTGCTAGCATTTGTTTCATCCATAGTACCTGTGTGTAACAATTTGCAGCAGCAATGTATCCTGCTTCAGAAGTAGAAAGAGATATTGCTGATTGTTTCTTGCTTGACCAACTTACCAAGCATTCTCCCAGATAAAATGATGCCCCACTTGTGCTTTTTTGATCATCTACACAACCTGCCCAATCTGCATCAGTAAAAGCATATAAATCAAGATTGTTACCTTTGGGAAACCACAAGCCATAATCTGTTGTTCCTTTTAAAAATCTAACAATCCTCGTAACTGAAAGCAAGTGAGAAGATTTTGGAGATGATTGAAACTGAGCAACCTGACATATTACATTCATGACATCCATCCTTGTAGTTGGTACATATAAAAGACTACCAATCATAGATCTGTATATTTTCTACTCAACACTCTCAGAATCATATGTGTTACTCAACTTACATCCAGTAACCATGGGAGTTCCTACTGGTTTACAATCTTCCATTTGAAATTTCTTTAGCATTTCATTTATATATTTGGTTTGAGAGATAAAAATGCCTTCATCAGGTTGTGAAATTTCAAGGCCTAAGAAAAACTTTAATCCACCAAGCATAGACATTTCAAACTCATTATGCATACTTTGTGCAAACAGTTTTCTAAGCTGATCATTATCACTCCCAAATATAATATCATCTACATATATTTCAACAATAATCAAGCTACCATGTTCTTCTTTAATATAAATATTACCGTCAGTGTTACCTTTTCTATATCCTTGCTGCCTCAAGTACTTATCAAGCCTGGAATACCAAGCTCTTGGAGCTTGTTTTAGCCCATACAGAGCATTTTTCAACATGTAAACATGATTTATTGCTTCTTGTACCTGAAACCCATCTGGTTGTTCCATGTAAACTTCTTCCTCTAACTCACCATTTAAAAATGCAGATTTTACATCCATTTGATAAACTTTAATGTTCTTCGAACTAGCATAAGCCAAAATCAGTCTAATAGATTCCATTCTTGCAACACAAGCATACATTTCTCCATAATCTATGCCTTCTACCTATGGATACCCTTTACAAACCAGTCTAGCTTTATTTCTAGTTATGTTGCCTGCTTCATCCAACTTATTTCTAAAAACCCATTTAGCCCCAATAACATTTTTATTTAAAGGTCTAGGAACCAATTCCCATGTCTTATTCTTTTCTATTTGACTTATTTATTATTTCATTTCTTTCATCCATTGTTCATCATTAATTGCTTCTTCAACATTCTTGGGTTCAAACAGTGAGAGTAATGATACATGGGTTCTTGACTGGAAGTAGATTCTTGCCTTTTACTTCTAGTTTCAACACCTGCATTTATATCACCAATGATTTGTTCTTCAAGATGATTTCTTTGAATTCTTTTGCTTGGAGTCTTAGATGGAGTTGATCCCTGTAATAAAGTAGGAATCAGATTTTCATTTTTAACTGATTTAGTTACCTCTATATCACTTGATTCTTCTTCCATTTTCAGTTTGTCATATATTTCATATATTTGATGATATTTCTTTTCAGTTTTGGATTTAAAAAATGAAGATTCATTGAATTTTACATCTATGGCTTCAACAATTTTCTTCAATCTGAAATTGTAGCACTTATAAGCTTTTCTTGAGCAGGAATATCCAACTAAAATACCTTCATCAATTCTAGAATCCAACTTTCCCATATTTTTATCCACTCTCTTAATGTAACACTTACTACCAAAGATTCTAAAGTGTTTCACACTTGCTGGTCTAACTTTCCATAACTGATAAGGTGTCCTGTTACTATTACTTCTCAACAAACTTCTATTTAGTATGTGCACAACAGTATGAACAACTTGAGGCCAAAGTATATTACTCAGTTTAGATTCATTTAACATTGTTCTTGCCATCTCCATAACAGGGCTATTTTTTCTTTCAACGACACCATTTTGTTGAGGTGTTTCAGTAACATAAAAATGTCTTTTGATACCATTATCATCACAATACTTATTGAATTCTTTAGAAACAAATTCTCCTCCATTGTCTGATCTTAAGCATTTAACATTCATGTCAATTTCATTTTCAGTCAACTCTTTGAAAATTTGAAAACTTGAAAACAATTGAATGTTTCAGACTTCCTTCTTAATAGAAACATCCAAGTCATTTGAGTAAAATCATCCACAAATAATAGAAAATATCTTTCACCATTTAATCCTTTTGTCCTCATAGGTCCACAAACATCAATATGTATTAGTTCCAAAAGTTTTGTTGTAGAGTATTCTTTTGTTTTAAACTTAAATCTTGTTTGTTTACCATGTTGACATTGTTTGCAAGCAGAGTTGGTAAGATTCTTTATGAAAGTTAAATATCTTATTGCTTCCTTTTTGTTTAAATGAATAAGACTTTCAAAGTTAATATGCCCAAGAATTTTATGCCACAACCAATTTTCATCTTCATTCCCAAGATAACAATCTTCTTTTTTCTCATCTAGTATGTAAATGTTGCTTGGTGTTCTTGTAGCTGTTCCAACTAACCACTTTGTTTTGACATCTCTGATTTGACAATTTTTTAGAATAAAAAATCATATAATTCCCTTTATCACAAATTTGACTTACACTTAACAAATTACGTTCCATATCTTCAACTAGTAAAACATTTTCAGCCATAATATTTTTATTATTCAAACACACAGTACCTCTTCTAATTATTTTAGTTGATTGTTCATTTCCAAAAGTAACTGTCCCTTCTTTTCCTTCATCCAAAGTAACAAAATTCTGTTTTCTTCCTGTCATATGTTTAGAACATCCACCATCCACACACCATTTTACTTTATGATCAGCCTATAAAGCTAGAGTGCATTTTTCAGATTCCAGATGATCACTTTTATTTTTCCAACATCTAGTTTTCAGATTGGTGTAATTAGACTCAACAAATTTATGAAAGTTCATTGGACTGTTTCTTGATACATGTCCAAAATTATTGCACCTATAACATTCAATTTCAAAACTTAAGACATCAAATCTTTTATAGGAATTATTCTCATTGTTCTGAATGATTCTATCATGCCTTCTTCCATAGTCAAATCTAAATTTGTCATGGTTGTTATGTGCAATTATGTTTCTTGAGAATGTATTACAAAAAACAACTTTATGTCCATACTTGTAACAAAAGAAACAATAACCATTAAACTTGTTCTGGTACTTGTCATCATAACTTCTTCTATGTATTGTTGGATTTTGATTTTCTTTTTGCTTTACTGATTCCATTTGATTGCTAGTGTTTTTCACATATGTACCTGGTTTTTCAGTACTTGTGCTAGTACTTGCCTTAGTAATCTCAGATTTATAACCAATTCCAGTTTTGTCATTTGTTGGTCTTTGATTACTAATAATTTGTTCTAAAATATTTGAACTACCATTCATGTTATTTTCTTATACCTTCTTTCTGACTGAAACAACTTCAAATTTAGATATTCATTTTCCTTATCCTTTTCTACAATCAGGTTGTTTAGTGCTTCTTCAGTTAATCTAGCCTCTTCTATTTTGAGCTTTAAATCAATTATCATAGTTTCAGTGCTTTCTATCAACTTGTTAGATTTATGTAGCTCATTTTCAAGATTTTCAGTTTCGTCTTTGAAATGTTTACATTCTCTTCTTACTTTTCTAAGTTCAGTCAATGCACTTACAAGCTCAGCTTCCAAATCAACTTCACCTTCTTCTTCTTCAATAAATTCATCATTCTGATTTTCTATAGCCATAAAGAGTCTTATATCTGAGCTAACATCACTTTCATATGTTTCTGAAGAATCACTATCATCTTTAATAAATAGACTTTTCTTTTTATATGAGTTTCTTTGAAAAGATTTCTTATGTTTTTTCTTGTATTCTTTACTCTTTCTATTGCTTTCTTCTTCACCATCAGAATGCTTATTGTAAGGACATCTGGAGGCAAAATGCCCTATTCTACCACAACCGAAGCATTTAAGAGGAAGCTTACCTTTGTATTTACCAGTACCCTTTTTCAGATTTTTGACAAAAATAGCTTCTTCCTTATTTTCTTCTGAATCATCATGATTGCTGGTTTTTGCTTCAACTTTCTTCTTGTTCTTCTTAGGCGCCTTGAAAGATGCTTCTTTCATGAAGGAATCCTCACAAGATTTCCTCATCTAATATGCTGTTAGTATTCCATGTAGTTCATCCATTTCTAAAGTAGAAATATCAGCTCTTTCTTCCAAAGTAGATATTTTTTAATTAAATCTTATAGGTAAAGATCTAAGTACCTTTTGCACAATATTAACATCTTTAACTTTTTCTCCTAGACCTCTCATGGTATTTACTACTTCATCAATATGAAGAAAACAAGTTGCTATATCTTCAGATTCTTCCATTTTTTAACTTTCAAATTGACTTCTATATGACTGTAACTTAGCATTTTTCACCTTAGTATCTCCTTCATAAACATTTTTCAGCTTGTCCCATAATTCTTTAGCTTACTCACAGTGCATAACCTTAACAAATTCTGACCCTGCTAAACCTCCAAGTATTGCATACATGGATTTGGAATTAATTTCATAAAGTTTATTACCTACAACATCTGTTGGAATGGTTGTCGGAGCACTATATTCATTCAACATAGCTTTCCAAACATCTACTCCTTGAGTCTGCAAAAACAATTTCATCCTGAAACTCCAAAAAACATAATTATTTCCATCAAATAGAGGTAATCCATGTTTTGTAAATTCAGACTTCTTATCCATCATAAAATACCACACTTCCAGTGATTAAACCACGATATGAAGTGACTGGCTCTGATACCAATTGTTAATCAAATCAAACAACTGAGAGGGGGGGGGTGAATCAGTTGTCTATAATTTTTTTTTACCTTCCTTAATGCAACTTAATTATTTTGTCTCATAATCAATAACCATCAAACACATAAAATGGACAGAGACACAAAATATTCATGAGGAAACCCATAAAGGGAAAAAACCTCTTCTGCTTATGGATGTAAAGCAAGCAAATTTAGTTACATCATGTTTTATCTGAGCAACAACTCAGATGAGGCTACTACCTCAGAAAACTACCTCTTTATTTTCAGCTTACTGAAAGACAACTCCTACTGTCTGAATGCAATCTTCAACTTGCAATGAGACTGCCAGTCTCCCTAGCACCTCCGTTCCTCCCTGTAATATAGGCACCAACCTGTTTCATATACTTTCAAACCAAACAAATTACCTTTTCAGACCCAAACTGTATCAAATATAAACTTTTAACAACAACACATTCTGTCACAACTTCTCTTTCAAAACAATTTCAGTCAATAACCATCATGTCAAGAACATCTCTATTAAACACATCTGTCAAAAATATCCTGTATCTGTCAGCCAACTTATCTCTGTCAAACTACTCTGTCAAACCAACAGTCTGTCTCAAACTTTCTTTACTTATGCAGTAAGTAATGTATTAAAAAATATATATATAAATGTCGTAATTGATAATATGTATTATTTAAAATCATTTGCATCCAGTATCTGATTGATCCAATTAACATTTTCAGACCTCTGCTTTCTGTTTCATTCATTTTACTAAATCTATCTACAGTTACAAGAGTACCCAGAAAATGGATTTAATTTATAGAACTTGCAATATTTCTTCTGTACAGAACCCATACTCAACTTAAATTGTTAAAGAGAAACTTATCATTGGCTCATCAATAAAATTCAATGCATACCAATGTTTCTTTAATCAACGCAGTTAACCTCTTCATTGTTTTCTTTATTGCTTTGTGTTTTTCTTCACTGCTGACATTTGACCGATCTGCATCTTCTCCATTGCTGAGTAATTTCACCATGCAAAGTTTTCTTCACCGCTGAGATAATTCACTGCTCTGTGTTCTCCTATTAATTCAATGCTCTGCTTTCTGCTATTCATTCACTTCGTTGCGTTCTTCTATTCATTCACTGCACTGCGTTCTTCCTATTCCAATTTCTTATTCACGACAGAGTATTCCTCTATATTTTCAAATCCCTGCTTGCATATACTTATCTTACAACGCATACCATAAAAAATTAGATATGGTTATCTTCAACTGTATAAACAGTTCAAGACAGAGAATAAAAACGTTGGCCAATACGTTAAAACCTTAAATGAAAATTCTGGGTAGCGTTAACAATTTCATTTAGCAAAAATTCATTTTTTACCTCATGTTAAAAAAATATTTGGAACCGTATTGCTTGATTTATTGATGGAAATTGGAACCATGCTTGACACGTTAGAATCAAGCGTTTGATACTCAACGATGGATAACAAATCGTTTTAGCCACAACAAAAAAAAAACTCAAACTAATTGCTAATGCCCATTTTTGTGAACTCAATAAACTTTCTATCTGAAGAAAATAATTTCTGTCTCATTCATGATTTATGTGTTATTCACAGATTTCTGTTACAGTCACATATTTTTGTCACATTCATGGATTTCTATCTTTGGTTATTTCAAAGAATAATATCTATCAAATTTTATTATTCTTTTGAATTCATGTTATGTATTTTCGAATAGACATTCTTTACATCAATGACAAACAAACTCATTTTGACCAACATTCCCAACTAGAGTTGGAATGCATCTCTTGGAAGGAATTCAACCCATATAGAGCTTGGAAACTTTATAAATATCAAGAACAAATAATTAAAGCAGTTTTTGATCATTTGAGGAATTTGCATTTGTGAAGAGAGAGAGCTAGTGGATGACTAGTTTCTTGCCTTAGCCAATTTCGAGGGTAAAAGATTAACATCCAAGTTGGTGTGTGGAAAGTCCATTCATGTATTTCATATATATTTAAGGGAGTCATAAGTTACAGGTTAAATCTATAGGGAAGCTCGTGGACACTTCAATATCAGCTTGTTCTTTCATATATTCCAAGTTTTCTCATCATATTCTTGCTCTATGGATTGAGGCGCACTTGGTGAGATATTTATCTCTTTCGGGGAGCTTATAATGCACCATTATTTTATGTTCTGATTTAAATGATATGTATTTCAATTTCAGAATAATCTCAGGTCTAAAAACCAAAATATTTCATGTAAAAATGTTAAACAATGAAGAAACAGTGCCATTTCCCCACTACCTTGTTGTGAACCAATGTAATGTTGATGGATTCGAATGGATAAGTAAAATACTGATGGTTTATGGATTTATGGACTGTTATTGATGTATTATATGAGTTTAATTTTTATTACATAAGCCTTTGGAGTCATTTTGTTGAGTTTCATATCATTTGGAGAAGATTGCCTATCATTTCCCCCAATGTTTAACCTAGTCTTTTTGCATCTGATTTAAGGGAGTTATATAATATATTAAAAGTGTAATGGTGATGCATATGAGTTAATTTAGATTTAATTTATATTTCCCCTTATTCCATTCAGAAATTTGAGTTGGATTGAGTGCATTTAGAAAGTCATTTTCATCATCTACCCCTAGGGGATTTGAACCACAAGTTGCTCGTAAAACTCCATACATAGACCAGATTGCCAAAGTGAGTTTCAGAAGTAATTTTATTTTTTAAAGAAACCTATAAAAACAATTTTTATGTATTAACATCATTCATACATCTTCTGGTCCAATTTGAGAGCATTTGGAGCTATTTGGAGCCATCTACCATTGGGGGTTTGAGCCTCAAATTTACTAGTAAATTCCCTGAGTTCTCTTGGATACCTATTAGACCAAAAAATCACATATAATGCTTAAAATATAATTTGATTAATGTATTATAACATATTCAAGTCTCATACCAACCATTTGTGGAGGTTTTACAGTGTTTGGAAGAGATTTGTTCCAAGATCCAGGGGGGATTTCTACCTCCCAAATTGACTAGTCTTGCCCCAAAACTTCTTCCCTTGAAAATTGCAGACCATGGTTGGGTATATCAGTTTATTATATGTATAATAGATGTTTTAATGTGTCCCATTACCCCTCATGACCTTCCTCACCAATTTTGAAAGTAATTGGAGGAATTTGGAATCAGTTGTATCCATATACCTAGAGTTGAAATTTGGTGAATTTGAGCACATTGGGAAAATTATTCACAAGAGAAATTACATATTTCATGTGGGTATCTCTTGTGATGGTAATTCCTCTCATGGAGTAGAGTCCATCTTGTTGTCTTGAAAATTATATATATTGTGAGTATGTGTTAGATCCTTTTCATTAGTGATTATGCATAGATATGTTATGGTGATTATGGTGATGATATTGGATAGATCATGGTAATTATATTTTTGTAGATATGTTACGATGATTACGATGATGATATTGTCATAGATCATGGTGACTATTTTGGAATATAAGAGGGTTTGGAAATGGCTATGATACAAGGGTTTGTAGATACAAATGAAATGTATGGATGATTATTTCTAGGAATTCATGAAAGATACATTTGAGGCATGTACATGTTGACACATGGACAATGACAAAGACATACACAAGTTTATAATGATTCTAATGGTGACAGAGACAGAAATATTGATACATGTACAGATTGAAAAAGACAATGATACATGTACAGGTTGATTGAGACAATGGTACATATACAATTTGACAGATACAATAACAATGGCAAGTTGATTCTATTACTCATATCAATGTGGAAGGATGGGGAAATGATATGGGGTTGTAGCCTCCTTCATGTTAATGCTGGTAAATCTAGTGACATGTAACTCACCGAGTATTGGATTCCTCACTACAAGTTAGAGCTCGTGCTAAACCAAGGGGTTATAGCCTCCTTTCAATTGGAGCTGATAAAATAGGGGTTTGTAGCCTCCTTCCAGTTGGAGATGGTAAATTAATTAAAGAAATATTTATATTATATAAGAAAAACATTATGTGGTTTTCTCCCATTTGGGTTTCCATATAAAATCTATTATGTACTGTGTATGGTTTATGTGATGATGAATGTTATTATTAATGGTTAATTTTAACATATGATATTAAAGTTTGAAATGGTAAAAATTGCCCAATATTAATTCACCCCCCTCTCAGTATTGGTGAACATTCCAAAAATTGGTATCATAGTTGGTAACCTTCATAACGAATTAACCACTGGAAGGAAGACCGTGAACATATATGGATCGACAAGAAGGATTCTCTTCAAATGATATTTAGATATCTCATGGAAATAATTATGCATTATGGATTATTTGAATGAGATACTACTTGATGGATTTAGGGGTAGACGTCTAGCTTGTTTTTGTTAATGGATACAAACCTCCAAAAATACCATAGAAAACTACATCCAAAAATGAGTTAAAGAATAAAAATGCAATGGAAATCGATGCCATTCTAGATGGATTATAAGATCCCATGAAAATCAAGTTAGGAAAGTGTACATCAACTAAAGAGATTTGGGACAAGCTACATAATCTTTACAAGGTTGAGGAAGGAGAAAATGAAGAACCAAATGAAAAAGGTGAAGGAAGCTCATCCAAAAATGACACATAAGATGAAGATGATGAAAATAAAGAGACATAGGTACCAAGTAAGTTACTCTTTATTTTAAAAGTGGAAGAATAGGACATACTAAAGTTTAGTGTTCATATGAAGAAGGAAAAGATAACGATTCAAAATAAGAAGAAACTTTCCTCGTGTCCATGATTACAAAGCATATTGATGAAGAAGATGAACTACAAAAATATCCCGAAGGATCATAAGACAAAGAAGAAGAAGTTGATCTTGAAAAACAACTAATATGTGCCCTAGAGAAAACTAACCTAGATAAAATCAAGAAGCTCAAAAATAAGAATGTGTTGCTAGAAGAGAAACTAGAATAATCAAAAGGTAAAAAGCATAAGTACCATGAAGAGACTAAAAATACTATTAATTCCTTCAAAATATAAGTGGAAGAAGCAAATAAATTTGAAGAAGTCCTAACAAGTCAACTAAAGGAGAAGGGGGAAATTTGTTAAACAAGAGAGTTTGAGATTGTTACTCTACGAAAGAAATTGGAGAAGACATCTTCCACAAACTTGAAGTTTGAGAAGAGCACATTGATATTATATGACATGCTCAACCATCAAAGATATCCACTTGAAAAAATAGATTTGAGTTATGATAAACAAAAAAATGTTTAAGAACGTGAAAGATCCAAACCACCAACAAAGAAAGTTGGATGTTCCAGGAGAAATGAAGATAAGTCTAAGAGTGATGTAGAAATTCTTAGAAGCTCCCATCAAGGAAGAGACTACAAAGGAATGATTCATCAACAAGGTTCAAAGAAAGATGAATACAGAGATGTTGCACCATCAAGAAGATATTCTACACCTAGGTATCTAAGCATATTTCTTGGTATTTTTTCTCTTGCAATAACTTTGGGCACAAGGCTAGAGATTGCAAAGCTTATGAAAGAAATGCTGAAGCAAATGGAAGGTCTCCCCTCAAACTACAATGTTGAATGTTACAAGTGCTGTAGTTATGGACACATGGAAATAAATTGTAGAATCATGATGAATCATAATGTTGAATGCTACAAATGTCATGACTATGGACACATGGAAAGAGATTGTAGTAGCAACATGTAAGGATATCCTAGACATAAGGTTACAAAAGTTTGGAGAAGGAACTTAGAATATTTTCAGGGAGAGTAGCCCCAAAGAGAAGAGATATTGTTGTGGAGAGTTACCCTTTTCCATTGATTTAAAATGGGGAGAGAATTATCAATATCATGGTTCTAGGGGGAATATGATGGTTTCTATCAATGACAAAGGGGGGAATTGTTGAATAAGGATGTCATTCATGCACAAGTCCTAGTGTATATAACTCCGAAGAGGTCCCCTTATGATATATCTTTAAGCATCCCCACATGGAAAGACACTTTGGGTTGTATTCATATGGGGAAAACCCCTAGAGAAGTACCTAGGTTTCCCCTAAGCAGTGTTGGTGATAAAGGTGAAGAAGCCCCTAAAATAATGGTGTTGGGTCGAGATGACCATGATGTTGGGGTCACATGACCCAAGATGATAAAGGCCCTATAGAGCCCCTAAAGTTGGCCCAAATAAATAATGGTGTGAAGTATGGAGAACCCCCTAAAGTATTGATGATGGGTCCACATAACCCAAATGTAAGGATGGGTTCACATAAAGTGGAAATAAACCTCGAAAGGAATAATGGTGTGTCCACTAAGTATGATGAGAAGAATCCCCAAAGCCCCCCTTGATGGAGATATGAAGTGATAATGAAGGAAAGTTAAAGTTCCACGATGAATCTGTGAAGTGGGGTATTGACCCATTTGTAATATCCAAAATACTCATATTATTTTGATACCAAGTCTAATACTAACTCGTACACTCAATCTTGTGCAAAAATATGGAATAAATGTGCATGCAAACTTGCCATGCAAAAATACCCTAAAATATAGCTGAATTAGGGCTAGGGTTTGCAGAAAGGAATTTAACACTTACCACTGATAACTTGGCTGATAATACTCTTGAGATAGGTTGCATGCATAAAGTGCTGAAGAGGTGAAGTATCAGTGCTACTCTCCCACTGTTAATGCCCAACTGCACACATGTGCACCCCTCAGACTGAAGGTGATTTTTTCGGAGGAGGAATGGTCAGAAGTTGCTGGAACTTTGTGTACTTGTCGGTCTTCATCTGTCGAAGAGATAGACTATCACATGCAGAGGTTTGGATGCCTCCAAGTTCCCTAGCAAATTGGTTTGTTGTTCTGCTACTCATGCCCTCAAATTCTTTGATTTATTGATAACTGCTCCAGGTGAGAAAACTGATGGCCGATAGTCATTCTGTGCTATAGGATATGCCTACTGAGAAAGAGGAAGCTGAAGTGCATAGGAAATACTAGGTTTCATGGTCCCAACGAATCCTTTTGAGGTTTCCCAACTGTTTCCAGCTGCAAAACGTGGATCTGCCAATAATCCTCTTAAGTGTGCTGGATCCCTGAATACTGATGTATATGATGAATGCCATGGATAAACCTGGATGATCTATCAGAATAAGAGGCTAGGGGAGATATCTCACTGCCGAACCCTCGTTAGCTAAATACACTGTCTTCAACCCCAACTGTCGCGGCTGCACACTGTGCTGCTACTCAAAAACTCCAAATCAATCAACAATAATAATAGATAGTCACTTTAGTCTCATAACCCTCTTAAATAGAGTCTCATGCGCTTTTAGGGTTTGCATTTCTCTTTTAGGGTTCCCGCTTCACTTTTGCATGCATGCAATTCTATTTTGATGTTGACTTTTAATCTTAAAGAAATAAGGCTCCTTTTATCCGACTGATGAATTTAACACTAAATGAATGTCCTGACCTACTCCAAGTATCAAATTCCCTCAGGTAATTCCCTCTCATGCAGTACCCACTTGAACCTATGGGAATTAAATACGTTAGCGGGTGTTTTGGGTACTTAATTATAGGGGGACATTATAGTCCTCCCGGATTGAAATTGCTTGTCCTCAAGCAACTCCAAACTAGGATGCTGCAATACATGCTCTCCCTCCCATGTGGCATCCTCCATAGGTAATTCTTTTGATTTTACCAAATATTCTTGAATCACCCTATTTCAGAGCTACCTGTAGGATTCTCTCTGGAATAAGTACTAGTAGCCCTTCATCATCAAAGGGAGGAAACTCGGTGGATGGAGCAATGTGTTGTCCTAATGTTTTCTTGAGATTAAACACATGAAACACATTGTGAATCTTTCTATCCTCTTGGAGTTCTAGCTCATAAGCCACCTCTCCAAGCTTTTGAACTACCTTGTAAGGACCATAGAAGCGAGGTTTTAGTTTTTTCGCTCCTTTTTTCTTGAGGGAATATTTCCTGTATGGTTGTAGCTGTAAATATACCAGATCTCCTACCTCAAAGATCCTCTCAATCTCGTGTCTGTATGCGTATAGATTCTGTTGATTCTGTGCTGCCTGTAAGTTCTCCCTCAAGACCTTAAGGATATCGTGACTGTCCTGTACCCAATATTTTACCTTGAGTGTCTCGCTATCTCCAAAAGCTAAATCTAGGAAGCTCAATGCCTTATAGCCATATAATTATTGAAAAGGTGTCATCCGAATAGACATATGGTAGTTAGTATTGTAGTAGTATTCCCCCAAGTGTAGCCATTTAATCCATGTCCTCTGTTGGCCTGCTACATAATTGCACATATACCGTTCAACCCACTTATTGACAATATCTGTCTACCCATCACTTTGCGGATGATAACTTGTACTTGTAGCGAGTTATATCCCTACCAACCTGAATAGCTCCTACCAGAAGGCACTGGTGAATTTACTATCCTGATCACTGACAATGGTTTTGGGTAGCCCATGTAGTCTAAAACCTCTTTGAAAAATAACTCGTCTACGTGTGCTGCTGAATAATCAGATGATATAGCAAAGAAGTGAGCAAATTTGGTCAACCGGTCTACCACAACATATAAGCAGTCTCATCCCTGTACCTTGGGTAACCTTGTAATGTAGTCCATTGCGATGCTTTCCCACTTCTGCTCTAAAATTGGTAGTGGCTAAAGTAATCCTACCAGATGAGTGTGCTCGATCTTGTTATGCTGGCATATGCTGCATTCCCGAATGTGCTGCATTAATTCCCCTTTGAGGCCCTTTCATGAGAACCTCTCTCGGATATGCCTGTAGGTATTTAAGAAACCATGATGCCCTGATAATGCTGAGTCATGTGATGCCTGTAGGATATTCTTTTTTAAGGCTGATTCTAGTATGAGGTATATCCTTCCCTTGTAATAGATGATGCCATCAATGATTCTATACCTGTCATCCTGGATCTGTCCATCTAGTAACTCACAAGCAAATTTGTCTTTGGAGTATTCTACTAAGAGAAGAGACCTCCAATTTGTGGATATACTGATGAGGGATAACAGAGAGGTTCATCTGGATAATGCATCAACTACTACATTGTTCTTACCCTTCACACACTCTATCTCGAAATCATAGGCCTGCACCTTGCTGACCCATTTTTGTTGGCGCTCATTCAACTCCTTCAGCCCCAAGAAGTACTTGAGGCTGTTATGATCTATCTTGATTTTGAATTTGCTGTCCACCAAGTACTATCTGAATTTAGCGAGGGCATGTAAAATGACCAACATCTCTTTGTCATATATGGAGTAGTGGTGCTCATAGTATTTCAGTTTCATGCTCTCAAATGCAATCAGATGATGGTTCTGCATTAGTACATCCCCTAGTCCTTCCCTTGAAGCATCATATTCCACTATGAAGGGCTGTGAGAAGCGTGGTAGTGCCAAAATTGGGAAAGAGCTCATGATGGTTTTCATTTATTCAAAGGTTTTATGTACCAAATCTGTCCATGTGAATGCCCCCTTCTTTGTGAGATCAGTGAGTGGTGCGGTGAATTGAGAAAATCCTTTAACATACCTTCGATAATACATGCAAAGGCATAAGAAGCCCTACAGTTGAGTGCCTAGCTTTGGCATGGGTAAATCCGTGATAGCTCTAATCTTCTCCATATGAACTTGTACCCCTTCTGCACTGATTATGTTCTCTAGATACAACATCTCTTTCATGCCAAATTCACACTTAGACATCTTCGTGTAAAGTGAGTGCTCTTCTAGAATTCTCAATACCTCATCTAAGTGTTTCAGATGTTCCTCCCAAGTTTTGCTATAAATTAAAATATCATCAAATAATACTGGCAAATACTTACGTAACTGAGCCCTGAAATTGTGGTTCATGCACGACTAGAAGGTGGTTGGAGCATCGGTGAGTCCAAACGGCATGACCAAGAAATCATAGTGACCATAGTGGCAACAAAAATATATTTTATAAATGTCTTGATCCCTTACTCAGATCTGGTGGTACCTCGAGCGAAGATCAATCTTTGAAAAGTATTTGACCCCCCACAACTCGTCCATTAGTTCATCAATTCTGGGAATGGGATACCTGTTTTTGATGGTATTTTTGTTGAGTGCTCTGTAACCAATGCACATTCACAATGTTCCATCCTTCTTTTTAACTTAGACCACTTATGATGCAAAGGGTCTAAAACTGGGCCAGATCTATTCTAGTTCTAGTAATTCCTTGATTGTCTTATCGATCTTATCCTTGTATCTTTTGGTATTCCTATATGGGGTGGTGATGATTGCTTGAGTCCCCTCCTCTAAATCAATGATATGCTCAAATCCCCTGTCTGATGGTCTACCTGCTGGAAGATCCTGGAATACCTTCTCGTGCTTCTACAATAATGCCTGAATATCCGCTGGGTGTTGGGTGTTGTTATCTGGAGGTTTCCTAAAGGTGACCAAGCTCTCTGTGGACCATTCTATGTCACCCTTATTGAGCATGACATCCATTCTCTATGAAGAGACTGGTTTTGGGGGATAAGTGTTCATGCCCCTAAATACCACCTGTTTCCCATCTGGTCCCTGGAATTCCATTTCCATTGCCCTGTAATTTGTAGTATATTTTCCTATTGAATAAAACTAATACTACATTTGTATTGGACACATTCACTAAATAGAAGGAATCTGTCATTTGGTAGTTTCCTAATGTGACATTCAGTTTAGGAATCCAATAGTTGCACTCCATGCTAGAGTTTCTAGCTAGTGCTACAGTAAATCCCTCAAACTTCTTTGTCGAAATACCCCTCTTAGCCAACCATGTTGCATCAATGAAATTGTGGGTTCCCCCCCATCAATAAATACTTCTACTCTGTCGCCCTGTACTACTCCTTTGACCCTGAGAGTATGAAACCTAGGTACCCCAGATAATGTAGCAATAACTCCCTTTGGTGTATCCCCTTGGAGTGACTCCTCCTCTGCCGCCCGTAATTCCTCTGTTGTTTCCTGCTCGTAGTACTCCCCTTCACTATCTGAATATACCTCTATGTAATGGGATTTGGCCTTTCCTTAGCACCTATGTCATGGAACCCACAGTTCTTGACAAGTAAAACATAATTTCTTTCGTCTCAAGTCTTTCCTTGTGTCATCATCTAACCAAGTTTTCTTCGGTATGTCCAGCTGGAAAGGTTTCCTATCCTTGTCTCTGACTAGAAAGTTGGTCTTGAGTGGAAACCTGTTCTTTGAGAGTGAGTCCTGGAGATCTCTGGCTCTGCTAATCACATCCTGTAAAGTGGGGGGTTTGTAGGATTTGACCCATCCCCATAGTGGTTCTGTCAAGGCCTCAGTGAACAACATAATCAACTTGTTCTCAAACACATCAGTCACCATAATAGCTACCCTCTAAAACTCCAAGATGAAGGCCTCGATGCTACCTGTATACTTGAGTTCAACCAAGTCTCTGAAGTGTATCTCTGGGTCCTTCCTGTCAAACCGCTCCATGAGATTCTGTGTGAAATCACTGTAGGAAATGATGGTGTTGTGATCCAATGTCACTAGTCCATGGTACCACCACTCAAGAGCTTATCCATCTAGGTGGAGTGTAGCCAATTTAATGGCGTCTATCTCTATCATGGGGTTGAGTTGGAAATAAGTATCCAACCTCTGAACCCATAAACTCGCTGAACCTGCGTGAGCCCCATCAAAGTTTGGGATGGTCAACCTACCCAAGGTTTTATGTAACTCGTAATTATGATTGAATCCCTTGTTGAAATTCCTAGGTCTGTTCCTGCTCTTCATGTTGCAGAAATATAAAAAGGACATGGCTACATGAAACTAATCCCCTAAGTCCATATATTCCTATAAATAGGCTCCAAATGGTTCACTAGGCTCTACTGGTATGAATGGTCATGCTACTGCATCTGCCAGGAAGTGAGGCATAGTAGGCCTGTTGGAAGATCTGTTATATATGTGGGGCGTGTTTTGTATATTGGTGTATGCATGCTTCCCACTACTTCTTGTAGACCCTCTATCTATCATTGAGAGAGGTATACTGCTATTACCTGGTTCTGGTTTCACCAACAATCTGTTTATTGCATTCAGTACGTCCTTTTTCCCTTTGGCTAGGTCATGCAATGCGTTTACTTGTTGAATTGTTGTAACTTCGAAGAATATTCTAAATATATTTTGTGGTCCCCTAAGTTCCTATCGGGATAATTACTTGTATTACTTTGTACCCTGATGTTCCTATTGGGAGAATTACTAAGAGTCATGAGGAAGTCCCCTCCATTGTAAGTCGAGTCATGAGGAAGTACCTTCCGAAATGTATTATTATATTAGGTTAACCCAGTTGTGGTTACTCAAGCCTACATGACAGGGTTAAATATTAAGTGAACGAAAGAATATAAATAGAGGTGAGGCGCTCCTCATTTGGANAGAGAGAGAGAGAGAGAGAGAGAGAGAGAGAGAGAGAGAGAGAGAGTTGTAGCTGGAGAAGGAGGAGGATCAGTCTTTTGGTTTTCCCTTTTATCTTTTTGGGTCATCTATATTGAGGAAGCTTTTGCTGGGTTTTTCCCAGGATAAATCTGTGTTGTTCTTGTGATACTGTTTCTTTCAGTGATTCTGTCTATATGATTTTGTTATGAAATTGAAATTAAATGTTGATAATATAGCTTAGCATATGGAATTTTAACATGGTATCAGAGCTAGCATGAATAGGATAACTTTCACAAGGTGAAAAAGTCCTCTCTCTCTCCCTGGAAGAAATTAGGGTTTAAGGAAAATTTTTGATTTTTGAAAAACTGCTTGCATAGAAAGTTGCGCCCTCCCAGAGCACATCTATTGTGCCTTGAATCAAGGTTTTTGGGTGAATGAGTATCTGGGAAAGTCAAACCCTATTTTGACAGCTGCACCAGAAAACTGTTGAACCAGAAAACAGCTGGAAGCTACAGAAGCTGAATCTTGCGATTCTGATTTTGGAAGGTGAAGATTTCAGATCTCCATAAACCAAGCACACCAGTAAACTCACCTTATTCAAGCACATCTCCTGTTAAGTTTAGTTTCTCATTCCACAAAATTTCAATTTTTTGTGATTTTCTGACAAGATGGCCCCAAGCACTAAGCTTGAGGACAAGCTAGAAGGCATATAGAAATTTTGAGCATGGAAATACAAGATTGGTCTCATTCTCTAAGAGAATGATCTTGATAAGTATATCAAAGAGGAAATTGCAGAACCTGAAGAAGCTGAAGCCAAGGAGAAGCACAAGAAGGATGTGATAAGGGCACAAAGGATTATTCTTGACTCTATCAAGGATCACTTGATCCCTCAAGTGTCATCCAAGAAGAATCCAAAAGAAATGTATGATTCCCTATCCAGGATGTATGATGGTAGAAACATCAACATAAAGATGAATCTAAGAGCTCCACTAAAGAGCACCAAGATGAGTCATGGAGAATCCATCCAAGACTACTTCACAAGGTTTTCTCAGATCAAAGAAAAACTAAAAGCCATTGGAGACAAACTTGATGAAGATGAAATGGTTATGACTGCTCTCAATGGTCTCACTAGAACCTAGGAATCATTCATCCAGATGATGTGTTCTAGGAAGGAAAGCATGAATTTTGATGTGGTATGGGAAGACTGCATTCAAGAAGAGACTAGAGTGGCAAATAGAGAATCCTTACTGAAGGAAGGTGATCAAGCCCTAGCCACTCACACCAAGAAAAGAAGAAGTCAATCTAATCTAAAAAGGAGAAATTTCAAGGAGTCTCAACCTCCCAGAAGAATCCAAAGAACAAGGGAAAATTCTCCAGATAAATACTACTCTGGCTTTCAATGTTTTCATTGTGATAATATAGGACACATTGCCCGAAATTGTCCTATGAAGAGGCAAGAATATAAGAAGAGAATAAAAAAAAACAAAATATATCATGCTTATCTGGCTGAAGATGAGGATGAAGAAGAAGAGGAGGAAGGACCTCCAAGAAAGAAAGCAAGAGAAGAAGATGCAGAAGAATATGTACTATTCTCTACACTCTCTGGGTCTGTAACACCTCGAGAAGACACTTGGATTATTGATAGTGATGCTTCAAAGCAAACGATAGGACAAAATAAAACTCTGTCCAAACTTGAAGAAAAGAGCTCTCTCAGAAAGTATGCCTAGGAGATGACTATCAATATCCGATCAAAGGAGTTGGTGAAGCAAGCTACAAGCTTGATTTAGGAAATCCCTTGAAGATGAAGGAACTATTGTATGTACCAGGTCTAAAGAAGAATATAATTTCTATCTTAGCTTTAGATAAGAAATGATTCAGAGTTGACTTCATAGATGGCCAAGTACTCATGTGGCCCAAAGGAAAGAAAATTGAAGATGCAGTTGTTATTGGTGAAGAAGAAGGAAGCCTGTATAAAATCAAGGGACACTCAGAAACAACCTTTGTTCATGAGTCCACTGACCCTAGTGAACTATGGCATAGAAGGCTTGCCCACATTAATTACAAGGCACTACCTAGTGTGAACAAAGTAGTAACGGGACTACCAGCCATGAAGATCAAACATGAAGGCATTTGCAAAGGATGTGCGAAAGGAATGAACATCAAGAATCCATTTCCGAAGAGTGAAACAAAAACAAAAGGTACATGGGAATTGATTCATTCAGATGTGTGTGGTCTAATGTCTTCTACATCCTTAAGTGGCTTTGAATATTATATCACATTTATTGATGATTATTCAAGAAAGACTTGGATATACTTCTTGAAAGCAAAGAGTGAAGTGTTTGAGAAATTCAAAGAATTCAAAGCCTTGATAGAGAATATTTCAGACAAGAAAATAAAGACACTCTGATCATATAATGGCGGAGAATATACGTCAAAATAGTTTGAAGCCTTTTGCGAAGATGCCATAATCAAGAGGTAACTAACGACTCCCTACAATCCTCAACAAAATGGGGTTGCGGAAAGAAAGAATAGAACCATCATGGAAGCAGTGAAGACAATGATATATAATCAATATCTTCCAATGCATCTATGGGCAGAAGCAACAAGAATTGTTGTATATGTACATAATAGAATATCTTACAGTGCTCTTGGATTCAAGACTCAAGAAGAGATGTTCATGGGAAATAATCCTCAGGTAAGTCACCTCAAAATATTTGGTTGTCCAGTATATATTCATATACCAAAAGAGAAAAGAACCAAGTTGGACCCTTCTGGAAAGAAGGGGATATTTGTTGGATACTATGAAGTATCCAAGGCATTCAGAATTTACATTCCTGGATTCCATCACATGGAAATCAGTAGAGATGTAACATTTGATGAAGAAGCAGCTCTCAAGAGATCCTGAAAATGCCAACATGAAGAAGTATATGAGGAAGATGCACCTCCCAGAAATGTAGAGACTACATTCCTACCTTAAGATGAAGCTCCTAAAGAACATGATATGGCAGAACCACAAGAACCCCCTACGATGGAGATATCATGAAAGAGAAATCCTGCTTGGGTAAGTGAGATTATACAAGAAGCAAAAATATATGGAGCTCCTGAAGGCTCCACAAGGGTAAGTAACAAGCCTAATACTTTCTCCAACTATGTAGCCTTGATGTGTGATCTTGTAGATCAAGAACCTACAAACTAAGAGGAAGCAATACAGAAGAAAGAATGGGTAGAAGCAATGACTGAAGAATACCAGTCAATAATGAAGAATGATGTATGGGATATAGTTCCCAAACCAGAAGGAAAGAGTGTAGTATCCTCCAAATGGATTTACAAGATAAAGCATGCAGTTGACGAAAGTATCGAGAAGTATAAAGCAATATTTATGGCAAGAGGTTTCTCTCAGAAAGAGGGAATTGATTATGAAGAGACATTTTCCCCAGTAGCACGGTATATTTCGATTAGAGCTATTATGGCACTCGCATCCATGATGAAGTGGGACTTACACCAGATGGATGTGAAAACAACCTTCTTGAATGGTGTGATTGAAGAATAAGTATACATAGAACAACCACAAGGATTTGAAGTTGAAGACAAACGAACTCATGTGTGCAAGTTGAAGAAGGCCCTGTATGGTCTGAAGCAAGCTCCTAGAGCCTGGTATGGAAGAATAGATAGTTTCCTAATGAGCATGGGATTTTCCAAGAGTAAAGCCGACCCTAACCTTTACTACAAGGTTATAGAAGATGAACCTGTCATACTAATACTATATGTGGATGATTTATTTATGACAGGGAATGAGAAATAGATTAGGGAAAGTAAGAAGAAGCTCACTAAAGAATTTTAGATGAAAGACCTTGGGTTAATGCATTATTTCCTAGGTCTAGAAGCATAGAAAAATTCAGAAGGAATCTTTCTCAACCAGGGAAGGTATGCAGTAGAGATATTGAAAAGATTCAATATGTTGGAATGCAAAGCCATGGCCACACCCATGGATTCCAACCTAAAGTTGTTAGCTGATGAATCATCATAGTTAGTGGATGTGACTCAATACAGAAATATTATTGGGTTGTTAATGTATCTAACAAATACCAAACCAGATATTTGTTTTGTTGTGAACACCTTGAGTCAATATCTAGTTCAACCTAGATGGGTTCACCTGATAGCTGCAAAACATGTGATGAGATATCTGAAAGGGACTATAGACTTTGGTCTATACTATGATGGAAACCATGATTATAGATTGTATGGCTATACAGATGCAGATTGGGCTAGAAGTGTCTCAGACAGGAAAAGCACATCAGGTGGATGCTTTTGTCTGGGGTTTGCTATGATTTCATGGTTTAGGAAGAAACAATCTAGTATTGCTCTTAGCACGATGGAAGTAAAATACATAGCAGCTTGCTCTGCTAGTTGTGAATCCATATGGCTTCGAAATATGATGTCAAGTCTATTTGACCTAGAGATGGATACTACTGAGATTCTATGTGATAACCAAAGTTGTATAAATATGTCAGAGAACCTAGTGTTCCATGATAGATCAAAGCACATAGAAATCCGGTATTTCTACATTCGAGATATGATACAGAAAGGAGCTATAAATCTCCAGTATGTGAGTACCGATGAACAAGTTGCTGATGTGTTGACAAAGACACTATCTCGGGTAAAGTTCAAACAATTTCAAGATAAGTTTGGTGTTGTTCGGAAAGACCTTCCTCGAAAAGGGGAGCAGTGATGTTGTAGTGGGATTGTATCATCCTGGGACATTTGTCCTAAAGTGTTCCAGTGACTTCGGTCCTCGTGAATGAAGAGGGATTGTATCATCCTGGGACATTTGTCCAGAATGGATTGGGTGACTTCGGTCCTCGAGAATGAAGAGGGATTGTATCATCCCGTGACATTTTTCCAGAATGGATCCAATGACTTTGGTCCTCGAGAATGTGGTGGGATTGTATCATCTTTGAACCTTGGTTCAGAATGGATCCGGTGACTTCGGTCCTCAAGAATGTGATAGGATTGCATAATCCTTGAACTTCGGTTCAGAAAGGTATCCGGAGGCTTCGGTCCCCAAGAATGTGGTAGGATTGCATCATCCTTGAACTTCATTTCAGAAAGGTATCCGGAGGCTTTGATCCTCGAGAATGTGGTAGGATTGCATCATCCTTGAACTTTGGTTCAGAAAGGTATCCGGAGGCTTCGGTCCCTGAGAATGTGGTAGGATTGCATCATCCTTGAACTTCGGTTCAGAAAGGTATCCGAAGGCTTCAGTCCCTGAGAATGTGGTGGGATTGCATCATCCC
Source organism: Pseudotsuga menziesii (assembly GCA_001517045.1). Lineage (NCBI taxonomy): Eukaryota > Viridiplantae > Streptophyta > Pinopsida > Pinales > Pinaceae > Pseudotsuga > Pseudotsuga menziesii. Next base: position 154,475 of record LPNX010071052.1, on the reverse strand, counting down.
TGAACTTTGGTTTAGAAAGGTATCCAGAGGCTTTGGTCCCCGAGAATGTGGCAGGATTGCATCATCCTTGAACTTCAGTTCAGGAAGGTATTCAGAGGCTTCGGTCCCCAAGAATGTTGTAGGATTATATCATCCTTGGACTTAGGTCCAAAATTGATCCGAAGACTTTCGTATTCATGTTGTGGATTGCAGCTTGTTGCTAATGATGATGTTACCGATCGAAATATCAGAGTGTGATGATGATGACATACTGATCGAAAGATCAGAGTGTGATGATGTATTGATCAAAAGATTAGAGTATGATGATGATGATGATGTACCGATCGAAAGATCAAAGTATGATGATGATGATGATGTACTGATCGAAAGATCAAAGTATGATGATGATGATGACGCTGATCGAAAGTTCAAAGTATGATGATGATGATGATCAAAAGTTCAAAGTATGATGATGATGTTGCTTATCGAAATATTAGAGTATGATGATGATGATGTTGCTGATAGAAAATTCAAAGTGGTGACGATGATGATGTTGCTGAACGAAAGGTAAAAGTGTTGATGATGATGTTGTCGATCGAGCGGTCAAAATGTTGCTGCTGCTAAAGATTGAAGATGAAGACTATATGTTAAAAATGATGAAAAGCTTCCAATGATTTATAGATGTATCACCCTGATGATGTTGATGATGCCTTCTCTCTCCTACTGTTGTTGTTGTTGATGTTGTTGTAGAATACCCTTCTCGTTAAGGGAGAGTGTTGAATTATTGTAACTTCGAAGAATATTCTAAATATATTTTGTGGTCCCGATGTTCCTATTGGGAGAATTACTTGTATTACTTTGTACCCCGATGTTGCTATTGGGAGAATTACTAAGGGTCATGAGGAAGTCCCCTCCATGGTAAGTCAAGTCATTAGTACCTTCCAAAATGTATTATTATATTAGGTTCACCTAGTTGTGGTTATTCGAGCCCACATGACATGGTTAAATATTAAGTGAACGAAAGAACATAAATAGAGGTGAGGTGCTCCTCATTTGG
>LPNX010071052.1:114906-153391 GCA_001517045.1 Pseudotsuga menziesii | reverse complement strand
AGAGAGAGAGAGAGAGAGAGAGAGAGAGAGAGAGAGAGAGAGAGAGAGAGAGAGCTATATCTGGAGAAGGAGGATCAATCTTTTGGTTTTACCTTTTATCTTTTTGGGGCATCTATATTGAGGAAGTTTTTGCTGGGTTTTTCCCTTTAGGGTTTTCCCAGGATAAATCTGTGTTGTTCTTGTGATACTGTTCTTTCAGTGATTCTGTCTATATGCTTTTGTTATGAAATTGAAATTAAATGTTGATATTCTAGCTTAGCATATGGAATTTTAACATTACTAAGCTGCGAAACTCCATTCTGTCCTCATATTCTCCCGATCCTTTTCCCCTGTCAGAGTGCATACCTGTTGGGTCCATGTGTGAGTTGGTATCTTCAAGATGGATATCCTCAAATTCCTCTGTGTACCTACTCTTCCTTCTCCTATAGGTTACAAAAGTGTCTTCTTCTGTATTCATTTACTTCTCATGTTCAAGCCCACAGCTGGCAAGGAACATGCTCTAATACCACTATAATATCCCAAATACTGATATTCTACTGATACTGAGTATAATAATAACTGGTACACTCAATCTTGTGCAAAAATACAGAATAACTGTGCATGCAAACTTGCCATGCAAAAATACCCTAAAATATAGCTCAATTAGGGCTAGGGTTTGCATAAAGGAATTTAAGACTTACCACTGATAAATCGGTTGATAACAATCATGAGATAGGATTGATGCATAAAGTGTCAAATAGGTGAAGTATTGGTGTTACTCTCCTACCGTTGATGCCCAACTGCACACGTGTGCAATCCTTAGACTGAAGGTGATGTTTTTGAAGGAGGAATGGTCAGAAGCTGCTGAAAATTTGTGGACTTGTCGGTCTTCTGTTGCTGGAGAGATAGACTGTCACATGTAGAGGTTTTGTTGCCTCCAAGTGCTCCAATGAATTGGTTTGCTGTTCTGTTGGTCATGCCCCCCAACTCTCTGATTTGCTGATAACTGCTCCATGTGAGAAAACTGATGGCTGATAGTCACTCTGTATCATAGGATATGCCTACTAAAAAAGAGGAAGCTGACATGTAGAGGAAAGACTGGGTTTTATGGTCCTGACGAATCCTTTTGATTTTTCCCAGTTATTTCTAACTGCAAAACATGGATCTGCCAATAATCCTCTTGGGTGTGATGGATCCCTGAATACTAATGTATATGATGAATGCCATGGATAAACTTGGATGATCTATCCCAATAAGAGACTAGGGCAGATATCTCACTGTCGGACCCTCGTTAGCTAAAGACACCATCTTCAACCCCAACTGCTGCGACTATACGGTGTGTTGCTGCTCAAAAAATCCAAATCAATCAACAATAATAATAGATAGTCACTTTAGTCTCATAACCCTCTTAAATAGAGTGTCACGCGATTTTAGGGTTTGCATGTCACTTTTAGGGTTCCTGCTTCACTTTTGCACACATGCAATTCTATTTTGATATTGAATTTTAAGCCTAAAGAAATAAGGCTCCTTTTATCCTACTGATGACTTTAACACTGAATGAATGTCCTGACCTGCTCCAAGTATCAAATGCCCTCAGTCAATTCCCTCTCATGCAGTACCTGCTCGAACATATGGGAATTAAGTAGGTTAGTGGGTGTTTTGGGTGCTTAATTAGAGGGGGACATTACACCATTCAAGTATCCCTTAAAATATGTAGATCCTAAATTTAGGGATAAGTGGAATGTAGGCCCTAAAGCAAGTTAAAGGCATCTTGAAGGGTATAAATAGGAGGCGAAACTTCTCTTTTTCTCATCAATTCATCTCTCTTTCTATTGCACAACTCTAAGGAGAAAGTGTGAAATTTTGTGGAGGAGCTAGCGTGGAAAGTTTTGGGATCATATTTTGTTCTTCGAAGAATATTGATAAAGTTGGAACAACTTTCTCATATGGTATCAAAATCATGAACTTCTTGGATCATTGGAAAGATTATTGTAACGACCATGCGAAGACAAGATCTAGGGTTTATTTTGGTAAAGGTTTTATTTATTTTTCATCTTGGAAAATGTATGGTTATTACATGTGGGTCTCTCTTGTGATGATCATGCCTCTAATGGACTAGAGTCCAACTTGTTGTCTTGAAAATGGTACAGATATTGAGTATGTGTTAGAGAATTTTCTTTGGTGATCATGCATAGATATGCTATGGGGATTCTAGTGATAATATTGGATAGATCATGGTGATTATCATTGCATAGATTTCTTATGGTGATTATGTTGATGATCTTGGAATAAATCATGGTGATTATCTCGAAATATATTAGGGTTTGGAAATAAATATGATATAAGGGTTTGAAGATACAAATGAATTCTATGCCATGATTGGTTATGAGAATTCATGAAATACAGATTTGATGCATGTTTAAGTTGACAGAGAGATATTAATAAAGATAGAGACATGGATACAATGATTGTGGCGGCGATAGAGATCGAAACATTGATACAAGTACATGTTGACAAAGATAGTAGTACAAGTACATGTTTACTGAGATAGCGATACATGTATAGGTTGAAAACTATAAAGAAAATGACAGGTTGGTTCTCTTATTCATATCAGGCTGGTAGGATAGGGAAATGCCAGGGGGTTGTATCCTCCTTCTAGTTGATACTGGTAAATGCAGTGAGTTGGAGTCCTCACTACCAGTTGGAGCCTATGGTAAAACTAAGGGGTTGTATCCTCCTTTCAGTTGGATCCTATGGAAAAACCAGGGGTTTGTATCCTCCTTTCAGATGGAACTAATAAAATAGGGGGTTGTATCCTCCTTCTAGTTGGAGCTGGTAAATCAATTGACTATAAGATTTATATTATATAAGAAAAACATTATGTGGTTTTCTCTGATTTTAGTTTCCACGTAAAATATCTTGTGTGCTATGTATTTTTTATGTGATGAGGAATATTATTGTTTATGGTTAATGTTTACATCTGATATTAAAGTTTGAAATGGTAAAAAGTGCCCAATATTGATTCACCCCTCAGTATTGGTTAATATTCCAACAATTGGTATAAGAGTTGGTTACCTTCAGAACAATTTAACCACTAGAAGGAAGATCATGAATAAATATGGATCAACAAGAAGGATTCTCTTCAAATTGTATTAAGATATTTGATGGAAATAGTTATTCATTATGGAGTATTAGAATGAGATACTACTTGATGGATTTAAGGATGGATGTCTGGCTCGCTGTTGTTAATGGATACACTACTAAAAAAAGACCATCGAAATTTGCAACCAAAAAGGAGTTAAAGAATAACAATACAATGACAATGGATGCAATTCTAGATGGATTATCATATTATGTTAAAATTAAGTTAGTAAAGTGTACAACAACCAAAGAGATTTGGGACAAGCTATATAATCTTTACAAAGTCGAGGAAGAAGCAAATGAAGAGTGGAATGAAAAAGGTGAAGGAATCTAATCCAACAATGACACATAACATGAAAATGATGAAAAGAAAGAGACAAAGGTACCAAGTAAGTTACTCTTTAAATGTATTAAGACTGGAAGAATACAACATGCTGATATTGCTGAGTGTTCATATGAAGAAGGAAATTATGGTGATTTAGAAGAAGAAGAAACTTCCATCATGTACATGATTACAAATCCTATTGATGGAGAATATGAACTACAAAAATCTCTTGAAGGATTAGAAGACAAAGAAAAAGAAGTTTATCTTGAAATACAACTAATCTATTCCCTAGATGAAATCAAGAAGTTCAAGAAGAAGAATGTGTTACTAGAAGAGATACTAGAATAGTCAAAAGGTAAGAAGCATAAAGGACATGACGAGACTAAAAATACTATTAATTACCTAAAATACAAGTGGAAAAAGGAAAGAAAAATAAAGAATCCCTAACAAGTCAACTAAAGGAGAAGGAATAAATTTTCCAGCCAAGAGAGTTCAATATTGTTACTCTATGGAAGAAATTGGAGAAGACAACTTTTACAAAATTGAAGCTTGAGATGAGAACATTGATCTTATATGACATGCTCAACTGACAAATATATCCATTTCAGAGAATAGGATTGGGTTATGATAAAGAGAAAAATGTCAAAGAAGGTTAAAGTTCCAAACCACTAGAAAAAGAAAGTTGACTGTTCCAACAGAAATGAAGAGAAGGATAAGAGTTATGTAGACATTCTTAGAAGCTACCCTCAAGGAAGAGACTAGAAAGGAAGGATTCATTGTCAAGGTTCAAAGAGAGATGAATATAGAGATGTTGCACCATCAAGAATATTTTCTTCACCCAGGTATCTAAGCATCTTTCTTGGTAATTGTTTCTCTTGCAACAAATTTGGGCATAAGGATAGAGATTGCAAATATCATAAAGGAAATACTCAAGCAAGTGGAGGTGTCCACTTGAACTACAATGTTGAATGTTACAAGTTCCACAATTATGGACACATGGCAGGAAATTATATAAGCATGATGAAACATAAGGTTGAATGCTACAAATGTCATGACTATGGACACATGGAAATAAACTGTAGTTGCAACATGGAAAGATCTCCTAGACAAAAGGTTACAAAAGTTTGCATAAGGAAATCAGAAAATTTTCAGGGGTAGCAACCCCGAAAATAAGATATATTTTTAGGGGTATTGACCATTTTCCATTGATGTCAAAGTGGGAGAGAAATATCAAGAGCATGATCCTAGCAGGAGTATGATGGTTTCCATCCATGAAAATGGAGGATATTGTTGAATAAGGTTGCCATTGATGTCAAAATCCTAGTGTATATAACCTCAAAATGGTCCCCTTATGGCATAAGTTTAAGCATGGTCCTCATGGAAAGACACTTTTGGTTGTCCGCATATGGGGAAAACCCCTAAAGAAGTCCCTAAGGATTTCCCTAGGAAATGTTGGTGAGAGAGGTGAATAAACCCCTACAATAATGGTGTTGGGTCCACATGACCATGATATTGGGGTCACATGACCCATGATGAAGAAGGCCCTAGAGATCCCCTAAAGTTGGTTGAAATAAAAATTCATGTGAAGTATGAAGAATCTCCCATAGTATTGATGATGGGTCCACATAAAGAGGAAAGAAACCCCAAAAGGTATAATGATGTGTCCACTAAGTATGATGAGGAGAATCGCAAAATCCCCTTTGATGAATATATGAGGTGATCTTGAAGGAAAGTTAAAGTTTCATGATGAATTCGTGAAGCAGGGTATTGACCCATTGAAGTAGCCCTTAAAATATGTAGATCCTAAATTTAGGGATAAGTGGAATGTAGGCCCTAAAGCAAGTCAAAAGCATCTTTAAGAGTATAAATACGAGGAGAGACTTCTCATTTTCTCATCAATTAATCTTTCTATCTCTATATTGCGCAACTATAAGGATAAAGTGTGAAATTTTGTGGAGGAGCTAGAGTGGAAAGTTTTGGGATCATCATTTGTTCTTCGGTGAAGATGGATAAAATTGGCATAAATTTCTCATACGGTATCATAATCACAAAATTCTTGGCTCGTTGGAAATTTTATTGTAAGGGATATGTAATGACATGATACATGATTTATTTTTGTGAAGAGTTTCTTTTTTATTTATTCATATTGGCAAAGGTATGGTTCTTACATGTGGGTCTCCCTTGTGATGGTCATGCCTCTCCTGGACAAGAGTCCATCTTGTTGTCTTGAAAATGATATGGATCTTGAGTATGTGTTAGAGCCTTTTATTTGGTGATCATGCATAGATATGTTATGGTGATTATGGTGATGATCTTAGCTAAATCACGGTGATTATGTTTGCATAGATATGTTATGGTGATTATGCTGATGATCTTGGAATAGATCATGGTGATTATCTTGGAATATCTTAGGGTTTGGAAATGAATATTATATAAGGGTTTGAAGATACAAATGAAATATATGTGCGATTGTTTATTAGAATTATTGAAAGATAGATTTAAGACATGTACAGATTGAAACAGACAAAGACATGGATACAATTATTGTGACAATGATAGAAACCAGAAGATTGATACAACTATATGTTGATAAAGATAGTGATACATGAACAGGCTGGTTGGGACAATGATACATGTACAAACAAGTTGACATTTATAGTGACAATGACAAGTTGATTCTACTATCCATATTGGGGTGGTAAGATGGGGAAATGACATAGGGTTGTAGCGTCCTTCTTGTTGATGCTGGTAAATCTAGTGAGTTGGAGCTCACTGAGGATTGGAATCCTCACTACAGGTTGGAGCCTATAGTAAATCTAGAGGGTTGTAGCCTCTTTTCAATTGGAGATGATAAACTAGGTGCTTGTAGCCTATTTCTAGTTGGAGTTGGTAAATCAATTGAAAGTAATCTTTATATTAACATTCTGTGGTTTTCTCCCATTTGGGTGTCCACATAAAATATCTTGTGTATTGTGTATGGTTTATGTGATGATGAATGCTATTGTTAATGGTTAATGTTTACATATAATGTTAAAGTTTGAAATGGTAAAAAATTCCCAATACTAGTTCACCCCCTCTCAATATTAGTGAATATTCCAACAATTGGTATAAGATTTGGTTACCTTCAGAACATTTTAACCACTTGAAGGAATATAACGAATATATATGGATCAACAAGAAGGATTCTCTTCAAATGGTATTAAGATATTTGATGGAAATAATTATGCATTATGGAGCATTAGAATGAGATACTATTTGATGGATTTAGGGATGGATGTCTGGCTTGTTGTTGTGAATGACTACAATGCTCCAAAAATACCATAAAAATATACAACTAAAAAGGAGTTAAATAATGATAATGCAATGGAAATGTATGGCATTCTAGATGGATTATCAGATTCCATGAAAATAAAGTTAGGAAAGTGTACATCAACTAAAGAGATTTGGGACATGCTACATAATATTTACAAAGTTGAGGAATAAGAAAATGAAGAACCAAATGAAAAAGGTGAAGTAAGCTCATCCAACAATGACACAAAATATTAAGATGATGAAAAGAAAGAGACAAAGGTACCAAGTAAGTTAATCTCTACATGCTTGAAAAGTGGAACACTAGGACATACTACTGTTGATTTTTCATATGAATAAGGAAAATATAATGATTTAGAAGAAGAATAAACTTTCCTCACGTCCATGATTACAAATCCTTTTGATGAAGAACATAAACTGCAAAAAGCTCTTGAAGGACCGGAAGACAAAGGAGAAGAAGTTGATATTGAAAGACAACTAGTATGTTCCCTAGATGAAATCAAGTAGTTAAAGAAGAAGAATGCGTTTCTATAAGAGATACTAGATAAATCAAAAGGTAAAAAGCATAAGGACCATTGAAGTATTCCTAACAAGTAAACTAAAGGAGAAGGAATAATTTTTACAAACAAAAGAGTTTGAAATTGTTACTCTACGGAATAATCTGGAGAAGACAACTTCCATAAACTTGAAGTTTGACAAGAGCACAATGATATTAGATGAAATTCTCAGCCAACAAAGATCTCCACTTGAAAAACAAGGATTGAATTATGATAAACGAAAAAATGTTGAAGAAGGTGAAAGCTCCAAACCACCAACAAAGAAAGCTGAATGTTCCAATAGAAATGAAGGGAAGGCTAAGAGTTATGCAGACATTCTTAGAAGCTCCCATCAAGGCAGAGGCTACAAAGGAAGGATTCATTAGCAAGGTTCAGAGAGAGATGAATACATATATGTTACACCATCAAGGAGATATTCTACACCAAGGTATCTAAGCATATTTCTTGGTAATTGTTTCTATTGCAACAACAATGGGCGTAAGGTTGGAGATTACAAATCTTATGAGGGAAACGCTCAAGAAAATGGAGGTGTTCACTTGAACTACAATGTTGAATGTTACAAGTGCCACAATTATTGAAACATGGAACAAAATTGTAGAAGCATGATGAGTCATAATGTTGAATACTACAAATTTCATGATTATGGACACATGGAAAGAGATCGTAGTAGCAACATGGTAAGATCTCCTAGAAAAAAGGTTACAAATGTTTGCAGAAGGAAATTAGAATATTTTTAGGGGGATCATCCCAAAAGAGAAGACATATTGTTAGGGGGGGTTATCTTTTTCCACTGCTGTCAAAGCGGGAGAGAAATATCAAGAGGATGGTCCTAGGGGAAGTATGATGGTTGTCGTTAATGACAAAGGGGGATATTGTTGAATGAGGTTGTCATTGATATAAAAGTACTAGTGTATATAACTCCAAAGCGGTCCCCTTATAGCATATATTTAAGCATGGACCTCATGGTAGGACATATTGGGTTGTACACATATGGGGAAAATCCCTAAAGAAGTCCCTAAGGTTTTCCCTTAGCAATGTTGGTGAGAAAGGTGAAGAAACCCCTAGAATAATGGTGTTGGATCTACATGACCATGATGTTTGGGCCACATGAACCATGATGAAGAAGGCCCTAAATAGCCCCTAAATTTGTTCCAAGGAAACATTGGTATGAAGTATGATGATGGGTCCCCATAACCCCAAAAGTAAGGATGGGTCCACTTAAAGAGGAAAGAAACCCCAAAAGTTATAATGATGTTTCCACTAAGTATGATGCATAGAATCCCTGAATCCCCTTCGATGGAGATATGAAGTGATCATGAAGGAAAGTTAAAGTTCCATGATGAATCTATGACCCATTGAAGTACCCCTTAAAATATGTAGATGATAAATTTAGCGATAAGTGGAATGTAGTTCCTAAAGCAAGTTAAAGGCACATTGAAGGGTATAAATAGGAGGACACACTTCTCATTTTCTCCCCAATTCACACACACACACACACACACACACACACACATATTGCACTACCCTAAGGAGAAAGTGCAAACTTTTGTGGAGGAGCTAGCGTGGAAATTTTTGAGATAATCTTTTGTTCTTGGGTGAAGATTGATGAAATTGGCATAAATTTCTCATATGGTATCATAATCATGAAATTATTGGCTTATTGGAAAGCTTATTGTAAGAGCTATGTGATGACATGATCCAAGGTTTATTTTGGTGGAGGTTTGTATTTTATTTCTTAATCTTAGAAAATGTATTGTTCTTACATGTGGGTCTCTCTTGTGATGGCCATGCCTCTCGTGGACTAGAGTCTATCGTGTTGTCTTGAAAATGGTATGGATATTGAGTATGTGTTAGAGCATTTTATTTGGTTATCATGCATAGATATGTTATGGTAATTATTGTGATGATCTTGGATAGATAATGGTGATTATGGTGATTATCTTGACATATATCATGGTGATTATCTTGGAATATATTAGGGTTTGTAAATGCCGATGATATAAGGGTTTGTAGACACAAATGAAATATATGGGTGATTATTTATGGGAATTGTTGAAAGATATATATGAGGCATGTACATGTTGGCATGGAGATGGAGACATGGATACAATGATTGTAATAGTGACAGATACCAAAACATTGATACAAGTACAAATTGACAAAGATAGTGATACATGTACATGCTGGCTGAGGTAGTGATACATGTACATGTTGACAACTATACTGACAATAACAGGTTGATTCTCTTATTCATATATGGGTGGAAGGATGGGGCAATGCCAAGGGGTTGTAGTCTCCTTCTAGTTGATGTTGGTAAATCTAGTGAGTTATATCTCATTGAGGATTGGAGTCCTCACTATAGGTTAGAGCCTATATTAAAACTAGGGGGTTGCAACTGATAAACTAGAGGGTTGTAGCATCCTTTTAGTTGGAGCTGGTAAATCATTTGAATGTAATCTTTATATTATATAAGAAAAACATTCTATGGTTTTCTCCCATTTGTTTTTCCATGTAAAATATCTTGAGTACTATGTATGATTTATGTGACGATGAATATTATTGTTAATGGTTAATGTTTACATCTGATATTAAAGTTTGAAATAGTAAAAATTTCCTAAAAATGATTCACCCCACTATTAGTATTGGTGAATATTCCAACAACTGGTATTAGGGTCGATTACCTTCAAAACAATTTAACCATTGTAAGGAAGATCATGAACATATATGGATCAACAAGAAGGATTTTATTCAAATGGTATTCAAATATTTGATGGAAATAATTATGCATAATGGAGTATTAGAATGGGATACTGATTGATGGATTTAGGGGTGGATGTATGAACCATTATTGTTAATAGAATATACATTGCTAAAAAAATACCATCGAAATCTGCAACCAAAAAGGAGCTAAAGAATAACAATGCAGTGGCAATGGATTCCATTCTAGATGTATTATCATATTTTGTGAAGATGAAGTTAGGAAAGTGTACAATTACTAAATAGATTTGGGACAACCTGCATAATATTTACAAAGTTGAGGAAGAAGCAAATTACGAACCGAATGAAAAAGGTGAAGGAATCTCATCCAACAACAACACATAAGATGAAGATGATGAAATGAAATAGACAAAGGTACCCGGTAAGTTACTCTCTAAATGTTTTAAAAGTGAAAGAATAGGACATGCTATTATTGAGTGTTCATATGCAGAAGGAAACGATAGTGATTTGGAATAAGAAGAAACTTTCCTAATGTCCGTGATTATAATCCTATTGATGAAGAAGATGAATTGCAAAAAGCCTTGAAGGATCATAAGTCAAAGAAGAATAACTTGATATTGAATGACAACTAATTTGTGTCCTAGATGAAATAAAGAACCTCAAGAAGAAGTTTGTGTTGCTATAAGAGATACTATAAGAATCAAAAGGTAAAAAGCATAAAGACCATGAAGAGATTAAAAATACTATTAATGCCCTAAAAATACAAATGGAAGAAGCAAATAAAATTGAAGAAGTCCTAACAAGCCAACCAAAGGAGAAGGAAGAAATTTTCCAAATGAGAGAGTTTGAGATTGTTACTTTACATAAGAAATTGGAGAAGACATATTCCACAAACTTGAAGTTTGGGAAGATGAAATTCATCTTAGATGACATGCTCAACTAGAAAAGATATTCACTTGAAAAAATAGGATTGGGTTATGATTAACCAAAAAATATTGAATAAGGTGAAATCTCCAAACCACCAAGAAAGAAATTTGAATGTTCCAAGAGAAATGAAAAGGAGGTTAAGAGTTATGCAGACATCCTCAGAAGATACCATCAAGACAGGGACTACAAACAAAGGATTCATCAGAAAGTTTCAGTGAAGGATGAATACAAAGATGTTGCACCATCAAGAATATCTTCTACACCCGGAGTATCTAAGCATCTTTCTTGGTAGTTTTTTTTTCTCTTGCAACAACTTTGGGAATAAGGCTAGAGTTTGGAAATATTATGAAGCCTAATACTCAAGTAAATGGACATGTCCACTTAAACTACAATGTTGAATGTTAAAAGTTCCACAATTATAGACACATGGAAAGAAATTGTAGAAACATGATGAATCATAATCTTGAATGCTATAAATTTCATGACTATGGACACATGGCAAGAGATTGTAGTAGCAACATGGCAAGATATCCTATACAAAAGGTTACAAAAGTTTGGAAAAGGAAATCAAAATATTTATAGGGGGAGCAAACCCAAAGAGAAGAGATATTATTAGGGGGATTTACACTTTTTCATTGATGTCAAAGGGGGAGAGAAATATCAAGAGCATGGTCCTAGGGGGAGTATGATGGTCCCATGAATGAAAATGGTGGAGATTGTTTAATAAGGTTGTAATTAATGTTAAAGTACTAGTGTACAAAATCCAAAGCAGTCCCCTTATGGCATATATTTAAGAATGAACCTCATGGGAAGACACTTTGGGTTGTGCACATATGGGGAAAGCCCCTAAATAAGTTCCTGAGGTTTCCCTTAAGAAATGCTGGTTAGAAAGGTTAATAAACCCCTAGAATAATGGTTTTGGGTCCACATGACCATGATGTTGGGGTCACATGAATTGTGATGAATAAGGATCTATAGATCCCCTAAAGTTGGTACAAATAAATACTTGTATGAAGTATGAAGAATCCCCTAAAGTGTTGATGATGGGTCCACAAAACTTCAAAAGTAAGTATGGGTCCACATAAAAATGAAAGAAACCCCAAAAGGAATAATGATGTGTCCACTAAGTATGACGAGGAGAAGCACTAAATCCCCTTTGATGAATATATGAAGTGATCAAATGAAAAGTTAAAGTTCCATGATGAATCCATGAAGTGGGGTATTGACCCATTGAAATACCCCTTAAAATTCGTAGGTCCTAAATTTAGGGATAAGTTGAATGTAATCCCTTAAGCAAATTAAAGGAATATTAAGGGTATAAATAGGAGGATAGAATTATTGTTCAATCATCAATTCATCTCTCTTTATATTGCACAACTATAAGGATACAATGCGTACTTTTGTGGAGGAATTAGTGTGGAAAGTTTTGAGATCTTCTTTTGCTCTTTTGTGAAGATTGATAAAACTGACATAACTTTCTCATACGATATCAGAATTATGAACTTCTTGGCTCATTGGAAAGATTACTGTAAGGGATATGTGATTACATTATCTAGAATTAATTTGGTGAAGGGTTTATTTGTTTCTTCTTAATCTTATAAAATATATGATTCTTACATGTGGGTCTCTCTTGTGATGGTCATGCCTCTCATGGACTAGAGTCCATTTTATTGTCTTAAAAATTGTATGGATCTTAAGTATGTGTTAGAGAATTTTATTTGGTGATAATGCATAGATATGTTATGGTGACAATATTTGATAGATCATGGTGATTATATTTTCATACATATGTTATGGTGGTTATGGTGATGATCTTGACTTAGATCATGGTGATTATCTTGAAATATATTAGGGTTTAGAAATGACTATGATACAAGGGTTTGAAGATACAAATTAAATATATGGGTGATTTTTTATGGGAATTATTGAAAGATATATTTGAGGCATGTATATATTGACACAAAGGCAACGACAAAGGAAGAGACATGGATACAATGATTGTGATAGTGGCAGAGACCGAAACATTGATACAAGTACATGCTGGTAAAGATAGTGATACATGTATAGGTTGAATGACACATCGATACATTGTATAAGTTGATAGATATAGTGAAAATTCCATGTTGATTCTCTTATTCATATCAAGGTGGCAGGACATGGAAATGATAGGGGGTTGTAGCTTCCTTCCACTTGATGCTCTTAAATGTAGTGATTTGGAGGTCATTGAGGATTGGAGTCCTCACTACAGATGGGAGCCTATGGTAAAACCAAAGGGTTGTATCCTCATTTTAGTTGGAGCTAATAATCTAGAGGGTTGTAGCCTCCTTATAGTTGGATCTGGTAAATCAATTGAATGTAATGTTTATATTATATAAAAAAACATTTTTTGGTTTTCTTCCATTTGGTTTTCCACTTTTTTTTGTTCTATGTATGGTTTATGTGATGATGAATTTTATTGTTAATTGTAAATGTTTACATTTGATATTAAAGTATGAAGTGGTAAAAAGTTCCCAATACTGATTCAGTATCCCCCGCCCTTCTCAGTATTGGTGAAAATTCCAATAGGACTCCGTTTGATTACTAGACTCACCATTGTTACAAACCCCATAGGTCCTAGAGTGCACGTGGATTCATACCTTCCTCAAATTATCATTTAAGAAAAAATGTGTTGAGAGTCAACAACCAAAGATTCTTAAGATGCCAACTATTCATCAGGTTCCAAATATTCCTAAGATTCCAATGACTCTTCAGATTCCAAAGATTATTCATATGACGAGAGAACAAATGGGTATTGGGTCACTAGGAGGGAAAAACATTTAAGAATACACAAATTATCTAATCCTCTTCCTGATAAACCTATATCTTTGGAAGGTATTTGTGTTGATATTGATATTGATATCTTTGGAAGGTATTTGTGTTGATATACAATATATATCTAATATGGTGCATGCTCTACATCTAGTGATTTTCTCAAAGATGGAGAGGTTTTATCATATTATGACTACAATTTCATGATTTCCCTTCTAAAATAGACTACAAGTGCACATTCCTTCCTAGCGAGAGTTTACCTTAAAACCTTTTTGTGGACCTAATTATTGACAAAATGGTATGGACGATTGACATCATACGATATTCTATGTATGATTAGAAAATGCATTTGAAATCATTGGGAAACTTAAAAGATAATGTTGGCAATAAATATAGTCACAATTCGATTTACTATAAATTGATATTAACATACAAAAGGAATATGAACTTATTAATAAAATTACAAACATATAATCACAATAGTACTATAGATTTGCATAAAAAAATAAGAGAAGACATCCAATCATAGACAACACAATTTGCAGTGGGAAAACATCTCCCGATGGGGGAAAAAAACCCACTGGCTTCAATATAAATACTTTTTCTTGGTCAATTCTTTGCAATTAAGCTACAAAACCCTTATATTTCTACATTTATCATCATCTCATTTGTTTTAGAGAAACATAACTATTTTCAATATCTTTAAAACCAAATTATAGTTTTATCACGAAAAGCATCTTACAACAACAACAACTATGCTAATATTATTCGACTCCTTTAATCTATAACCTATTTGCTTGTTTTGTTATCTCAATAACCAAACAAGGCCCTCCTTTGTGCTTTATTTACCCCACACAATACTATTTGATGATAGTTGGGGCTATATACCCCGAATACTATCTACCCTGGATTTTTTTTACCCTCCTAGATACTCCTTTGTGTTTTCTTTATGTTAGATTGCTTTTGATTTTATGCTTATTTGAAATCGTCATATTCATTGGATTCTTTGGTTTCTAGACTTTGATTCATCTTTTCACTGCTATTGGTTATCTAGATTGGAGTTTTTGTTTCTTATCTATCTAATACTAGAGATGTTCCTTGCTATTGGTTGCAATATTTTTGTACTTGTTTGCTACATAGCTTGGCATTAGAGGAAATTTGGGGTCTAAAATGGGCCTTATAAGAAAACGTGCCAACAATAAGTTCTTGTGAGTTGGAATTCAAGAACCAATAGAATTTCAATAAAATGAGTCAACCATAATGGTTGAATTGACATATTTGTCATAAAAAAACTACTTTTTTGTTCGTATTTTCGACATATCTCCCATTCCACATCCAACGAGCTCTCCTGATCGAAATTTGAGTAAAAACACAGGGAGATATGTCAAAAATACGAACACAAAAGTAGTTTTTTTTCTTTCTTCCTCCAAAATTAATAAATATTATTTTATTATTTTAACTATTATTTTATTATTTTCCTTAGGAGGCCCATTTTAGACCTCAAAATTCCTCTAATGCGTCTTACTTGATATTATCTATGAATATTTTACCTGTAGATTTGTTGTGCACTTGACAACAATTATTTGAAGGCTTTCCTTTATAATATTGATCATGATTCTCACCTCTTAAGTGGTCAATATTATATTTGACATCTTTTTTATGAATTGTTTTCTATAGGAGATGTGATTAACATCATAACTACACAAATCCTCTTTTAATTGGGTTCCTTCCATGGTCAAAGCTTGCTCTAACTATGCTCCCTTTGACAACTGGTCAAATAAATTCATTTTTGTGAACACCTATATTCCCATTACATTATTGTATTCTTCCACTTCTTGGAATTCCTTGTGTTTATGTACTTCACCTAATGTAATTGTTCCTATAGAGTTGTTAAATTTGCATAACTTTGATTGATTTTGAATCTTTAAGGCTCAAATTTGCTCATTATGTATTTCACGCTTGAAATTCTCTAGGATCTTATTCAATTATGATGTATTTCATAGTCCTCTTCTATTTTTTCTCTTGTATTTTTCATTATGGCTGCCATGTCCTATTTGTTGTATTATTTATTCTAAAGTTAATATATTACAATATGTAGTTCCTTGACTTGTGTAAACCATTTTATATGCATATTTATTGCAATTTCCTTTTCCATTGCTGTATCTATATCTAGTTACATTTCCTACGCGACTACTTGTTTTGGCATCTCCATTTCTTCCTCTGAGCACATTTTCTCTACTACTACTTCTAGCCTTAGTTGAATTAATTCTTCTTCTGTAGTTACCCTCATGATCTCTATGGTGAGGAACATGTATTTGATATATGTTCTAGTCTCGTTATAATTGGTTTAAGATCATTTATTTCCTTATCTTTAGTATCAATCTCCTATTTCATGTTCTTGTATATTTTGGTCATCATTTAATGGCCAATTATTTTAAGGATTGTACCCACGATTCTTCGAACCGATGACCTTACACAAGGAGTTCCTTATCAATACACCCATTCACCGTATATTGTACACCCTTTGGGAATCATTTAATGGTTTACTTGTTCGACCTACAAGTTTTTCTTCTTAAGGTTTCAACCTGTAACTCGTGTAAGATATAATTTGATGCCCCCATTGAGATCTATGGTTTGTTCGATAAATTGGGATGACCATTGTTGTCAATAGAACTCCTATGTATTTATCACATTAAAATTGTATATGCAATATGTCTCCAAGTTATTTGTCTTTTCCTTCCAAAATAAGCTTATGCTTCAAATTGACTTCTTCATTTGTCTATTGCTGCAACTTATGTATCAATTTCCTCTTTATTCCCATAAATTTTATTTTGTATTGTTTTTTTTTCATGGTTTAATTTCTTTTGCAAGAGTGGTTTTATTACCTATTCTATCTCTTTCTCTTAACTTCAGTTAGTTACCTAGTGAAGTACTTGATAATTCTTGATTCTTTTGCTTCCTTGGAGGATTTGAATACCTTTTTGTTCTTTTTTGTTAGTCCTTGTTCTATCTTTTTCTGCCTGATCTTTCTCTTCTTGTTACTTATTCCTCACTCTTCTTGTTACTTATTGTTATTTTTTTTGGGTTTCCCCTTTCATTATATTTTTGAATCTCTTCCTCCTTCATTTTCTCCTCTATTGTTTATTTCTTATTCTCTTATTTTCTTGTGTTTTTCTTTCTTCTTCCTTTCTTTGTTAGTCTTATTGCTTGTTTTTTTCTTGCTTTTTCCTCTTAGTCCTTTCTTCTTATTTTTGTTTCTCTTCTTCTTGTTCCTTGATTTCCCTTTCTTTCATAGTCTCTGTATCATTATATATATCTTCATTATTTGAATAGTTGACACCTTGGTCAAACTCCTCTTTCTCCTCTTTTTTCCTTTTTCTTTTATGCATTTTCAATAATCTAATGTCCTGGAGTTGTTTGATTTTCATTTGTTTTTCTTATTTTGTTCTTCTAATTTCTATATTTTTGTACTCATTTTTTGTTCTTTCTTGTTTTTTGTTCACCAAATTTATCAACCATATCGCTTCCTCTTTGTTTTTCAACTCTTCTATATTTATTTTTGCAATATGCTCATATTTTTCTATTTCCTTTTCCTTGATTTGGTTTGACTTGTACAATTAGTATTGGATCTGGTTTATTTTCTTTTTCAAGATCCTCATCTTGGATCAATTTTCCTTCTTATCTTCCATTCTTCTTAGATATCAATCCATCACTTGGATTTGGATTTTAGAGCACTTGTTCTTGTTCTCATTAGAGATTTGCTTGATATTTGTATACCACTCGAGTATTTTGTTAATTTGTTATTTGCCACTTCTTTTAAATTTGTCACTTGCTAGCCTTCTTTTCTTTCTACTAGTTTTTTTTTAATATTTGAATTGAGTATGTAGTGGATCGCTCCTTAATTTCTTTTCTCAATTTCTTTCATCCATTCTTCTCATAAACTCATCCAACATCCTTTCCATTCTTGATTGGGGACCTTACTTCATGTTTCCTCTAGTTTCTTATTTTTGGCTCCAACTTAGGTAGTACCTCCTTTCTTATGACGCTTATTGTTGCCTATACTTGTTCTATTTTTTCCTTTATCATTAATGGTGGTCTTTCTTGCTTGGACTCATTTATGATTTACTCCTTTTTCTTATCTCCTTGGTTTCTCATCTATTCTCTTGTCTAGATTCTTTCTTCTAGTGTTGCAATGAGATCCTCCACTTTTGAATTAATTTTTTCACTACTTTGGTCTTATCCCTTGGTTCTCTACACCTTTTTTTTTACCTAAAAAAAAAGCGTAATTTGTATTTCATCCGGAGAGAAAATAAAATTACATTCTACAGAAATACATTTGTTCCATGTATTTTCCAGCAAAAAATGGTCCATTTCTTCATTCAAGAGGAAATATATCAATAAATTACAAAAGGTGACCAAAATCACAACATATATCCGGAAAAAGTTCCTTGGTTATCGACACCTATAGGTCCATCAAGTAAATCAAGGTTTTTATAGGTTTTCTTCCTTTTTGTCTATTTTCTTCTTCATCTGACATATCAAAGAAAAACCCTTCTTCATCTTCCCTATTTATTCCTTTTGATTCTGATGCTCAAATTTATTCATAAGAAAAAATTGTAATTTATTTGCTAGACCTTTATTTCTCTAACTCTGTACTCTTTTCTTGAAATTAATCCATTCCTTTTGGTATTGTTCATCCATTTTCTACAAAGTATCAATACTTGTATCATATTCTAGAGTTTTGTTGGGATTCCTTCTCCAACACATCAATTTCTTCACTGACGGAATACCCTTACCTGAGATGTATTGACTTTGTGTAAGGTAGTTTTGTCGATGCTTTATAATTGCGTTGATACATTTTCATACAATTGTTTTTAGTTTATATGATCCTATCCATCCATAATTAAGTTGTTTAACATTGTCCTTTTTCCTACTATCATATAAAAGGACCAATTTTACTTCCATAAACTCATGTTTCTTTATTCCCTATAATGATATATCTTCATCCTTAATTTTTCCATTATTTATTTAAAATTTTACCATAACCTACCTTGATCCAATTTCTCCAGTTCTTGCTGCCTGTTTTTGATTGATTTGTTAGTTTTCCATATATTCTCTATTGTTATTCTTAGTGAGGGTATCAAATATTCCATAAGCATTATTGATTATTTTCCAAATACCAATATATATGGTGTTTGTTGTGAACCATTCCTCTAGGTTGTTCTAAATTCCTAGAGTACTACATGTAATCTATTTTCCGTCCTTCCTATGTCGCATGTTTTTAAAAGTATTGAAACTAGTATTTTATTTGTGATTTTTTCTTCACCATTTGCTTTGGGATAATATCGACTACTTTTGTTATGTATTATCTTGAAGGTGTTTATCAATTTCTTGATGGTTTTGGTAGTAAAAATGTGCCATGATATGATGTGATCTAAATTGGGAATAAAAAACCTACAGAGTATTTCCTCGAGTAAGAACATCGTTGTTACTTCTATCATGGTTGCTATTATGCCTCTTGTTTTTGTCCATTTTGTGAATAAGTTAGTAGCTACAATACTATACTTACATTGTGATCCTTTTGTTGGTACAAATGGTGCAATGAATTCAATTCCTCAATGTTCAAATGGTTGCATTGATAGTGAAGGATTTAGGTGATGATGATGTATGATGTGTGGCTTGTTTCCTACCTTTTGACGTTGTTCACACCGCTTTATTTTTGGAAAGGATTATTAATTAATGTGAGCTACTAGAGTCCTACACAAAAATGTTATGCGATGTTATATTTGTTGAAAAATCCACCCCTACTATTTCATAATACAGTTCATTTATCAACTACTTAACTTTTGTTAGTTGAACACATCTTCTCATTATCCCATCCATCCCTATTTATACAATTCCCTTACAAGAGATTGAATATTACTGTTTTTTGGACTAAGCCTCTTGTTTGTGCCACACTTAATCTCTATAGTGCTTGTCCATGTTCCAACAATTAAATTACATATTCCAAATAACTTGGTGCCTCTTGTACTAGAAATATGTTTCATAAAGGAAACTACCTTATCCTAATGTGCCTTCTCATCCATTTTCTATCCTTAATAAATTATTTAGTCCAAAATGGGTTTTTCTAGGTTTGATAAAGATCTCAAAATTATATTCTTGGAATGGCATTATCCATTTACTTATTCTTCCCATTAAAATTGGTTTGTTTACAATGTACTTTAATGCTTGATGATGAATATAAAAGTTAAAATTATTTGCTAGTAGATAGAGTTTATAGCTTTATTTGGTCATGCTTGAATAGCCATAACTCATTTGGACATACATATACACATTGTGGTTTTTCATCCTCTTACCGACACATTTTCCCCTCTTTTCTGCTTGACCACAACCTATCTTTTAGAAACTCGTGGGAACCCACATCTTTTCTTAATGAAACTACTGGGTGCATCGTAAAAAAGTGAAAAATATTTAAAAGAACATTAAAATCATGCTCGTGACTGGAGAACATGAGATCTACACACATGAGAAACTCTAACATCCATTACCAATTGTCTTAAGCACTTCCTCTTGGTATAAATAAGGGTTAATTGTTGGGAGAAGTAGAAAGAGATTAGTGCAAGCAAAGTTATCCTATAATAATTGATAGAGGAGAAGCCATGCCATTTTCATTGTTTCACTAATACATATGAGCAAATTTGTGATGGTTTTTCCTTGCTATTTCCACGTTTCGTCGTCTCAATTGCAGCAATAACAGTCGTGATGTTTCGTGGCACTTATTTCATCGCTATAATGATTCACTTTATAAGTCGTCGATATAGAGACGAAAAATAGTTGCCATGTGTCTTCTATACGGTGGCCTTGAAATTGATTTTTTTTTAATTAATTTTCAACTTTTCGTTGCTCTATCGCCAAAATTATCGGCCCTATAATGACGAAAATATGCCCAAAAATTGCTAGGAAATTTTTTGTTTCCACGCAAAACTGTGGAACAGTTTCGATGAACATTTGTCTCTCTATCGACAAATTCTGGAATTTGAACAGAAATTTCTTCCACAAAAAACCGTGGAAAACCAATCTCTATCGATGAAATCTGCAAGTTGAATGGTATTTTTTCTACGAAATTGCATTGCTATAGAGACAGTATTCATGGAAAGCCACCTAGGGTTTCAACGGTTTTGTAATACCCACGATGAAAGTTCGTTGATATTGCGATGAAACATGAAGGTATTAACTTTTTTTTAAAAACCATGGAAATGCACATTCCTTTCCACGGTTTTGGATCTTCAACAAGTGCTTGTGATTGATGTGCAGTCTCGTGGAGTTTTTGTGTCTATGGACAAGAGAATCCATAGATAGACTTCAATAATCAGCAGTCGATAAATCAATACCTTGGATAACTTATCCCATTCAATTATTTCTAGTGGCATGATTATATGCCTAGATTAAATTTTGTAAGCACTTATTCAAAACATAGCATCTATTGTATATTGGTATGATGTACACATTTTCATGTTGGTTTCTAATTACTTGCAATATTTCCATACTTATTCATCACAACCAAATAGGGTCCTTACATAATGGTCTTATTCACACCCTCTGTGCATATGAAAATTGTATGGTTTCATTTGGGTCCAATGTGAATCCTCTGAACTTCCAAAGTTTTTATCAGGCAGACATAAAGGTGATAGAAAAGAACACCGACAAAAAGAAAAACCAAGCATAAAATAACGGAAACTGAAAATTACAATAAGTCTCTCTACCACCATTCAAGTGGGCTATATCATAGATGTTGCAGGTATTACAATGTTATATGCAATGGAAAGTGTTAACACCATATCTATCTTGTAAAGGCAATAGGTTCTGGGCTCTAACTTCTATTGAGATGCATTATTTGCAATTACAAGATCTAGTTCCAGAAGAAAATGTTAAATGGATTGATACGATCAATGGACTAGTTGATGCTACAAGGGATTTTAGTAGTGAAGAATCAGGGTTTGAGAATTCATTAGTGTATATGTGAAAATATCCTCAAATTTGAGATCTGAATTAATAAATTAAATGCTGCTACAAACTTGCAAATGATATGTCTTCTCCAACCAACAACCAATATTTGTGACAGTAGAATGTTTTAACCTTTAGTTAGATTTGAAATAAGGTACACATGAGGCTAAAACTAGGGAAGATCTAGGAATTTCACTTATTAATCTGAAGTTTTCAACCCTGTAAATCAACCTTTTAATTCTGTTTTAGACCATATTTAATCAGCGCTACAGAGCAGATTTCCATAAGGTAATTCCCAGCCACAAACTGGGGCAAACCTACCATGTGATTTGATGTTTTAGGGATGAGTTTAATACATGTAAATGACAGAAATTTTTAGATCTTATTAAAGAGAAAATGAAAGATGAATTAAGATTTAAAATGGCATAAAAGCTGTGATTAGTGCCTAAAAAATCCAAGTTAGGAAGATGGGGTCAATTGAGGATCTCATGGAGGCTTTAGTGATTAAAGAGTAGATAGGGTTGAATGGTTCAAACCTAATCCGCTCCTTAATAACTAGATCCACTTCAGAAATCTTCAATAGGAAAATCCTAAGATAGAAATCAGATATTTGTCAAACAAGAGCCACGAGGTGGCAATGTCACCACAATTCCTAAAAATTATTACTACAAGACAAATGCTATAGAATGGAAATATACCTCTGTTTCAACCCCAACAAAGATTCCAATGCCAAACCAAGAAATCTATCATAATACACTTGTAATATAACTACAAATGGTAGCTTCAGAGATGGAAGATAAAGGATAATTGCTCTTACTAGGTTTTAAAACTCGAGACTCCTCTTCCCCATGAGAAGGTTGGAAGAAGCTTGAATGACAGGAAACACACCTCTATTCCCACCCCAAAAAGGCTTCTTGTGCAATATTTTGGTTTGGTAGAAATAAACGGGAACAAAAAATTCCAAGCTTTTGGTAGAAAATGAAAAATAAAACACAATTTTGAATAGTAATTTAAAGAAGAGATGAAGAAATGGAGCCAAAAGATGAAAACAAACAGTCCCAATAGAGGGAAAGTGGTTAAAAAACAGAGGTGGGCAATGCACAGAGAGAACATAAGAGTGCTAAAAGCAGGGAATGGTATAGCAAGAACACAACAAAGACAGTCAAGTATGCTATTTTTATGTTTCTATACAAACATTGGATAGGAAACATGATGAAGCAGCTAGAAATGAAAATAGCAAACTTATATTATATGACAGGTGCAAGCAAGTCATATAAAATATTCATGCCTAGGGAGAATGTAGGCAATGCAAGAACCCTTACCTTATCAATCACCTTTTGCCAGGTCCATTGGCCCATACTGCTTGCAAAGAGTTGTCCTAATAAAAGGAAAACCACTGTGTTGGTTGGCAATTAAATTTATAAATTAAATAAATAATCCATTCCTAGTCCTATACATAAGTGGTCATTTTTCTAGGCATGGAAAATATCAAAATACTCTATGAAATAAAAAATGGGCATACAATTAAATCAGCTAATGCTGTCTAGAAAGTGTGTTCTTGGGGTAATTCCACCAAGAGATGTGGTTCTGGAGTCACATTCCACATGTCTTGTGAGGGAAATCAACAATCAATCTATCCAACACACATTTTCCACCATAATATCAACTCACATTTAAATGCTATATTACAATATCGTTGCATCACAGATGTGGAAACTTGTGTTTGTATTCAACAAGATTTCTTTAACCATTGTATTAAAACGAAAACAACACACACATTTTAAAGTTTAAGACAGAAATATATTAAATACACATATAAATAGGTTTTTACTGGAAATGTGTGGACACTGTTAATACCACCATCTGTCAAACAATATAAAACAAAAAACAGAGGAAAGAGTCATGTTGTCTTACTATATGAATAAAATGTCACTAAATACTCTGGATAAATCTTTGTTATCTATGAAATGTTAAATTTCCAGTAAATAATATCCCGCACGGGTGTGGCTCATTGGCAGTTCAGTTGTTATGAAGTCACTTGTTGTAAATTGGAGGTCAAGAGAGCAAATCCCACATGGGTTTACCTGTGTCCCATGTCTTGTGGTGGGTGTGGGGAACCTACAGGTATAGTGGTAGCGGGAATGGATCCCTGTACCCCGTGTCACATGAGTACCATCCTAGCTCTAGTTGCCGATTCCCCTAGTTACAATTTTTTTTTCTAGTAAATAATATTTAGATATGGAAATATTTGTTCTAACAGAATGCACTTTGAGGAGCTCATGGAATGATTTTGTAGCGCACATATAAATATATTTTTGTTGACATATAAAAAAAACTAAAGAAACAGTTTAGGGGAGGAAGTTCAAGGATGAACCTGCAAAGCTACGAGCATGGGCTTGTTGTGAGAATCATTGCATATGATGTTTCCATCTTTATTCATTCTCGCATTGCATCTTCCACATAGACTTGGGGACCCCAGTGGATATTTCTTGACCCCTTTTCTATTATTTATTTCTTATCTTTTCTCCTAACAGTCCTTACAAACTCGGCGACAGACATCTTTTCAACGACATCCTCCAACTGTAGAGTTAAATTCAAACCATTAAGAAGCAAAACCCTGAACATGAATTTTTTATCCTTAGGTTCAGGCTTGGGTTTCTTCTTAGGAATCACTCCAAGGTAGACCTCATTGCAGCTTCTTTTCCTCCTGGTAGAAGATTCTTCCATCTTGGGCACAAGAAACGACAAACCACAGAGGGAATATTGTGTTCTTCTATCGCAAAGCTTGCCTACACTTAGACTTTGCAAGAATTGATGCATGCAACGAGATTTCATTAGTTTATATAGAGAATTCTATGGATGGGGTCGATATCTCACTAATTACCCAAAGCAATTATGCATGTACAACTCAAGACAAGCTCTGGCGTTCCACAATTGCTACAAAGCTCTGCTTAGTAGCCTCAAAACCACTATGAGAAAACAAAAATAGTTTGCTATAGAACATTCGAGCTTCAAACTCCAATAATTCAAGACCGGGAGTTTCTATCAAGCTTGTATGTGACCGAACACCAGGATATGTAGTGCACCCACAAAGGCAATTGCAATTGATGCTGAGCAAATTCTCCTTGGACAGGGTATTTTGAGAGACTGAGACTATCAGGTTATGTTCACTTCTACTGAAATCTCCAAGGATGCTATTTATTCATCAATTTCTCTGCAAAAATAGGACAAACCATGCACCATTATAATTAGAACTGCTTAGTGCAAAATAACCTCATGATAGCAGGTGACCAAGGGAAAGCTACAAACAGTCAACTTTAGTAGTTAAACGTAGGGAAAACCTGTCCAAAATGTGAGCACGATGCACTGCATAATAGGTGAACATAACACTAGTACTACTTACTACACTGCTCCTAATAACGCAATGGAAAAATGAGGTGGGAACTCTAAAACCCTAAAATTAGCAATAGCCTTAAACGAATTACATCAAAAGCGGTCGTAAGCAACTGCCCGACTAGCTAAACAGAAGGAGAATTATAGATTCATTTCATCAAATGAACAGGTGGATGGGGTTTCAAGCTAAAGCACAGAAGCACATCAACAGGCCTTCATATAAATTAATGGACTATGTACGAGGATTCGTTAGATTTCCATGGGAAATCACCGAAATCCAAGGACTAATTCTGATTGTTCATCTCCCTGATGCATCTCAGCATATTGCTGAGTGACTGTCGAATACAATTTTTCACCCAATTCCGGTTCCACAAAAACTTATATATTGCCTCAAGAATTCCACACCATCCCATTTTCTACCATTAATAAAACATGCAGTGCAGCGCCACAAAGCCTCACTAACCGCTGATAATCTCAAATTACAAGTCAAACCAAAATTCTGTTGTATACAAACAAAAAATCGACTGTGGACATACCAAAACTCTTTGTCAAACGAATATAGTGAGGATAATCATGGGAAACAGTATGTGAATAAATTATCTGAAAGGATTCCAATCCTCAGTAGCCTCAAAACCACTCTGAGCAAACAACAATTGTTTTCTATAGAACATTTGGGCTTCAAACTCCAATAATGGGCTTCAAACTCCAATAATTCAAGTTTGGGAGGTTCATGCAACAAGGCACAATAATTTCAAGTTCGGGAGGTTCATGCACCAAGACACAATAGGAACCTTGAAAATCAGAAGCAAAAAGTTGACATTATCAAAGAAAAACTAACAACCGTACTCAGGGTTTAATTGAATTGCAGTACATCCAGCTGAAACCTATAACATTTGATATGCCGCCAATGCTGGAGGAGCCGATATCAAAACCTACGTCACTAAAATATAGCCCAATCAACAATCAAATAAATAATTTTAAAATAATTATATTTAATATAACATTTTTAAAACTTCAAAAAACTTTACAACCACGAAAAAATTAAAGAATGTACGGTTGGTTGGATTAATAGACATAACCCATCCATATATATCACCACTTGCGGTGACATAACAAGGGTTAAGAGCAACACAACCAAATTTGAGAAACATGCACACTATTAAACTTTTCAATGACAAGCATCCAATATAATAGAGAAAGGTCTTACCCGATTATAATTTATTATCAAGAGACAATTGAAGATGATATCCATTGACCAAGCATCAAGTATCAAATACATCCAATCAACCATCCATAAGCATCAAATAAGAGTACTAAACAATAGTATAAGAATTCTCTTCACAAATTCTGCTTGTTTTTTACCACAATTAGATATTTCGGTTGGTTGTTATGAATGAATTTATATTAGTAAGCCACTGCATTCGAGATGTATGAATTTGTAGGCATATCTGTGTATGCCAGCATATTATGGTTCAGTTGATAGGAGAGGAGGAGGTGGAGCTTATGGAAACTAAAAAAAATAAGGATGGTGGAAACACACCTGATCCTTCTGCAGATGCAGCTATCAATAATGTTGTAAATGGTCATGCTTCCCCTACTAGATCTACATCTACTACAATTGATCACTCACAAGCAGAACTCACTAAGGTTGGTTTCTCTCTCAACATCTTTTTTGTTTGACTATAAGATTCCTTGGTATGTCCTTTGTTGGGAATCTCTATCTTCTTCCTATTACTGCACATTGCCCTTTACAATGAGTATTCCCTTTCTTCCAGTTTGACATTTAATATTAGCTTTGAAAAATGGTTTATTGAATTCTAGTCAAATAATGGCTAGGGAAGTTCACATCAGTGCCATAATTTTAATTGCAATGAATTTAAATCAATTCCATTTATGGTTGTGGACCTAAGTTACAGGATACGGGGAAAGATGTATGTGTTTCAATTTTAAAACTGAAACACACTGGAAATGTGACCACTCATTTATAAATAGCACATTATATTGGAACTTTGAAAGAAAGGATTATGAATAAATGAGCAAGAACATTTAAATGACAAGCAAATTTCCACCATCGCTTATATTGGGATCCTCACCATTAGTATCACCCTCTGATTCCTCATCTAGCCTTTGGCTCTACCTCAATCCTCTAGGGACATCGATTAACACCATTCAATTTTTATGAAACTACCTAATACAAGCCTTAAAATTTCATAGAAAAAGCTCATGCCTAATCAATGATTTTGGCTTGAGTGAAGGGTACATTTTTGCTAAGGCCATGATAGAGGAATTCAACAATCAATGGCACCAACATTTGTTAGATTTTATCATTCAAGCTAGCATTATGTTAGGATCTTTAACTGAGAGAATAACAAGTACAACAATCAAACACAAGAGATAATGAACACAGTGTTTTTCCTCGGGGAAACCATAAATGGAGAAAACCTCGCAACTTCCTTAGAGATAGAATCAACACCAAAAGTAAAACCCCAAAACAGTAAGATGATCTCTCGACAACAATAACCTCTTTCTTCCTTGCCCCAGTGTCTTCTTCTTCCTCAGATATGCGCTACAATTGAGTGTGAGTGAGTGTGTACTAAATAGAGAGGCTAGCTCTCTATTTATACTAATTCCCGACATGACTAAACCCTACTAGGGTCGAATTCTCTAGGAGAGTCTAATAACCATAGTGCCATGGAACTGCGGGGACTTTAACCCTTAGACAATAGGAGGGTTACCCACCTTGACTTGACATGGCTTGTTTACATTATAGAAACTCCTAATAGGAACATCGGGGCATGACATGACTCAAGTACATTACAAATACATCCCGGAATAAACATCGGGTTACAATACATAAGAAATACAAGTGAATACATTCCAAAGTTACATATACATCAACACTCCCTCTTAACTAGGAAGGTATTCTCTTGACACAATTTTCAGCACAAGTCTTCTTATCTGTATCATCTAGGTCATCGTCAAGTTCTCATTATCTTCATATTCACGTCATCTTCATCTGGATCTGGATCATCATCACTATATCTGGATCATCACTTGATCTGGATCATCATCACTAGATCTCGATCATCACAGGGTCATCATCACTGGATCTAGATCATCACTCGATCTGCATCATCATTGTTGGATCTGGATCATCTCGGAGACATCATAACTAGATATGAATCATAGCTCGATCTGGATCATCACTGGGTCATCATCATATGTGCTATCTCAATATTCTTCTCGTCACTGGAAGTTCTATAGAGCTAGCCCTTTTTCATGTTGGTTGTAGGCCTACCTCCTTGTAGGTCTTTGGTAGCCCTTATATCTAACCCTAAGTTAGAATGGCCAGCACTCACATCTGAGCTTGACTCGTTAGAAAGGCACAACACTTACATCTGACCTTGACTTGTCAGAAAGGCACTCGGTCCTAGACTAAGGGTTCCTAGTAACTGACCAGGTGCCTCCATTCAGAGAATGGTAGTAGCCCTTACATTTGACCTACTCATAAGAATGGCCAGCACTCACATTTGACCTACTCGTCAGAAAGGCAGTATCCCTTACATTTGATCATGTAGGAACTAATCCTACAGTCACATCAAAATGGCCAGCACTCACATCTGACATACTCATCAGAAAAGTGGTAGCCCTTACATCTAATCATGTAGGAACTAATCCTACATCAGAATGGCCAACACTCACATCTGACCTACTTGTCAAAAAGGTGGTAGCCCTTACATCTGATCATGTAGGAACTAATCCTACAGTCACATCAGAATGGTCAGCACTCACATTTGACATGGAAGGAAGCAATCCTCTCACCATGATAGAATGGCAACAACCCTTATATCTTATCAAGTGGGAACACATCCCTCAATCACATCAGAATGGCCATGCGCTCACATCTGATCATGTAAGTCTACGTCTTACAATCGTATCAGAAAGGCCCTTAGTCCAATACCAAGTATTCCTGGTAACTCACCAGGCAGCTCCATTCCAAGAATGGCAATAGCCCTTATATCTGATCATGTAGGAACCAATCCTACATTCATATCAAAATGGCTTAGCACTCATATCTGACATGGAAGGAACCAATCCTCTCACCATGACAGAATGGCTCAGCCCTTACATTTGACCCACTCATCAGAATGGCTTACAGACTCATCACTTCCCCTTGGAGGGAACCTCGATCTGGAGAACACCAAGCTTCTCCCTGAAGTACTCAAACTTCACTCTGGCCAATGGCTTCGTCAACACATCAGCTATCTGATCGTCCGCCGTAACATACTGGAGCTTCACTACTCCCCTCTGCACCATATCCCTGATATAGTGATACTTGATCTCTATATGCTTCGACTTGTCATGGAACACTAGGTTCTTTGACAACTTCACACAACTCTGGTTGTCACAATGTATACAAGTAACATCCAACTAGAGATCAAATAAATCAGACAGTAGGTTCTTGATCCATATTGCCTCACAACTAGCCGAACAAGCTGTGACATACTCTGCTTCAGCTGTACTCACTGCCACACAGGATTGCTTCCTGCTAAACCAAGAGATCACACTTGATCCCATACTGAAGCAACACCTTTAAGTACTCTTCCTATCGATGGCACTGCCTGCCCAATCTGAATAAACATAACCCTCCAGGTTAATCTTTTGATTCGCATCATACTTGAGCCCATAATCAACCGTACCTCTCAAGTATCTCAGAATATGCTTTGCAGCAATCAAGTGAACATGTCTCGGATTTGTTAAGAACTGGCTCAAGGTGTTCACAACAAAGAAAATATCGGGTCTCGTGTTCATCAGGTACATCAATGACCCAATCATCTGACGATACATCATGGCATCAACCACTTCTGATGAAGCATCAATCAATAGCTTCAGGTTCGATGCCATAGGTGTGGTCATGGCCTTGCAATCCATCATCCCGAATCTCTTCAGGATCTTTATTGTATATTTCCCTTGTCCTAGGGAAATACCATCTACACTCTACCACACCTCCATACCTAGAAAATAATGCATCATACCCAAGTCCTTCATTTCAAACTCGACAACAAGATTTCTCTTCGTATCAACAATCAACCCATCCATACCTGTTACAAATAGATCATCTACATATAGTAGGAGAATCACTGGGTTGCCACCTTCAACCTTGTAGTAAAGGTTGGAATCTGCTTTACTCTTAGTAAAGCCCAAACTGGATAGAAAGTTGTCAATTCTACCGTACAATGTCCTGGGTGCCTGTTTCAAACCGTACAGGGCTTTCTTCAATCTACATACATGAGACTCCCTGTCATGTGTCTAAAAACTGAGTGGCTGCTCCACATACACTTCCTCTGCTACTACAGCATTCAATAAAGCAGTCTTGAAATCCATTTGGTGTATCTTCCATTTCATTACTACAGCCAGAGAAAGTACTAATCTGATGGAAGTGTATCTGGCTACAGGTGCAAAAGTTTCTTCATAATCTATTCCTTCTTTCTGGGAGAAACCCCGAGCAACAAATCTTGCTTTATATTTCTCTATGCTATCGTCTGCAGCATGCTTGATCTTGTTGATCCATTTGGAAGTTACAATTGACTTCCCTTATGGTCTTGGGACAACATCCCAAACATCATTCTTCATGATCGATTGATACTCTTCGATCATAGCATCCTTCCATTCTTTCCATTCTGCTGCTTCTTCATAATTGGAAGGTTCTTTATTGATGAAATCAAATAGTAATGCTACATACCCGGAGTAGGATCTGGTCCTCTTTCTTTCTCTGTGATTCTCTTTTGAAGCCCCATATCTTTCCGCACCTTGGATAGCTTCTCATAACCAAGCAGGTTTCCTCTTATGAGGATTATTCTCTGGAGGTGGATCTACAGGTCTTTATGGTTCTTCAAATTCTCGATCTTCTTCTTGAGCTTCTTCATTCATGGTTGTATCATGAATTTTGGGTGCTTCTGCTTCTTCAGTAGGTTTCTTTCTGTATTTTTTGTAAGCTATGTCTTCATCAAACGTTACATCCCTACTGATGTCAATCTTCTTGAATCTTGGGAAGTATATTCTGTAAGCCTTCGAGCTTTCAGAGTATCCCACAAATATACCCTTCTTTCCCGAAGGATCTAGTTTTGTTCTCTTCTCTTTTGGAATGTGTATGTACACAGGACAACTGAATATTCTAAGATGCCTGAATTTTGGTTTCTTGCCAGAGAATACTTCTTCAGGAGTCTTGTTCTCGAGTACTCTGTGTGGAGTACGGTTTTGTACATACATCGTTGTTCTGGCAGCTTCTGCCCAAAGATGCATAGGAATATCTTGATCATGAAGCATAGCTCTTGCAGATTCCATGATAGTTCTGTTCTTCCTTTTTGCAATCCCATTTTGTTGTGGATTATAAAGAGTGGACAACTCCCTCTTAATCCTTGAGTCTTTGCATAACTCTTTGAATTCATTTGATGTGAATTCTTTGCCATTATCTGATCGAAAGGTTTTGATATTCTTGTCTGTGTGATTCTCAATCAATTCTTTGAATTCCTTGAACTTGGTAAATACTTCATCTTTGTTCTTCATGAAGTAAATCCATGTCTTCCTAGAAAATTCATCAATAAAAGAAACATAGTATACATACCCACTTAGTGAATTTGATGACATTGGATTGCATACATCAGAGTGGATGATTTCCAAGATTCCTTTTGCTTTACTCTCACTGCTTGGAAATGTCTTCTTTGTGTTCTTTCCTTTCACACATCCTTTGCAGACCCCATCATGTTTTGCTTGAATTTCTGGAATACCTTCAACAGCTTTGCCTGCAAGAGGTAGTGCTCTGTAATGCACATGCGCAAGCCTTCTGTGCCAAAGTTAATTTGGCTCTACTGTGTCATGGACCAAGGCTTGTCTTGGATGGCCCTTCAATTTGTATATACCTCCTTCTTGTTCCCTAATCACTACTGCATCATTAATAGTCTTTCCTTTTGGCCACATGATAACTTGACCATCTATAAAAGCAACCCTCATGCCTTTTGGATCTAATGCAGATATGGAGAGAAGGTTCTTCTTGAGTCCTGGTACAAACAATACATATTTCATCTTCATAGACTTTCCAGAGTCTATCTTATAGGAGGATTCCCCACTGCCTTTTATTGGATATCGGTAGTCATCTCCAAGCTTCACCTTGTGAGGTGATTCATGTTCTGAAAGTTTCACAAAGGACTCTTTGAATCCTGTCATGTGTTTGGAAGCCCCACTATCTATAAGCCAATCATTGCTTCTGTGTGTGATGTTTCCCCTGAGAGCAGAAATCAAGACATATTCTTCATCACTTGAAGAGTCTTCACTTTCATATCTGGTTCTCTTCTTGGATTGTTCATCATCCTCTGTAGCATGGGCATGATGTCTTCTCTTGTTTCCCTTTTTCTTATTTTTTATTTTAGGAAAATCTTTTGCAAAGTGTCCTACTTCATCACATGTATAACATCTGCTTCTAGAAAAATATTTTCTAGGGTTATTTTTATAGAATTGCTTACCTCTAGAGTGATAAGAACTTTTTTTGCTTTTCTTGGAATGAACTGTGAGGGCTTGATCTTCACTTCCCATATTTTATTCTCGAGCTACTATCCAAGATTATTCTTGAGAGCATTCTTCCCATAGTCTGCTGAAATTGACTAACTTCTTTCTGGCACATATCCCTTGAATAAAGGAGTCCCATGATCTAGGGAGACCATTTAAGGTGGTCATCACAATCTCTGCATTCTCTACTTCTTCATCTACTGCTTCCAGCTATTCTTTGATCCGAGAGACTCTTGTAAAGTAAGACTGGATGGTCTCAGCATTCTGGATCTTTACATTCTTTAGTTGGTTTCTCAAAGTAATCTTTCGGTTTATGTTCTTCCCTTCAAACAATTTGGTTAGGACATCAAACATAGCTTTAGGTGTCTTCAGGGAGGACACTTGTGGTATGAGGTGATCCTTGATTGAATCATTAATGATTCTCTTTGACATAACCATCTTCTTCTTGTGTAAGGCCTTAGCCTCATCTCCCTCTAGAACTGGAACCTCCTCATTGATGTAGGAGTCCAAGTCATTTTCTTCCAGGACCAGGGAGATCCTATACTTCCAAGGTCAAAAGTTATCAGCTCCCTCAAGCTTTTCATCAAGCTTGGTATGATGAGACATCTTAACTGAGAACCTCAAATGGAAATACAAAATATTTATATCTTACCAGTTCAAGATGTCGGATCTGGATTTGGAGCTGAAGTTCTACAGTGTTGGTTCAGGAGCAGATTATGGTTTTTCTTTTCCAGAATTCTGTCCAACCAAATCCTTTGATATTGATCCCTAACTTTGATTTTGAGGAGGAGATCAATCCAGGCTTGGGCTCACTGAAATTTTTTTCTTCTATGGAAAGCCCTAATTTTCGGCAGCAATGTCGGGTCAAAAACTGAAAAACCTCAAAATTGGATTTTGCTTCGATAGAAAGATGCGCCCTAAGGAGGAGAGTTAATCCAACCTGATTTTTCTGAAAATATGTGGAGATATATCCACAAAGTAGGAAGCCCTAGTTCCTACAGCTGCACAATGTCTTCTTCTCAGGTTAGCTCTAATACCATGTTAGATTTTATCATTCAAGCTAGCATTATGTTAGGATATTTAATTGAGAGAATAACAAGTACAAAAATCAAACACAAGAGACAATGAACATAGTGTTTTTCCTCGGGGAAACCATAAATGGAGAAAACCACGCAACTTCATCAGAGATAGAATCGGCACCAAAAGTAAAACCCCAAAACAGTAAGATGATTTCCCGACAACAGTAACCTCTTTCTTCCTTGCCCCAGTGTCTTCTTCTTCCTCAGCTATGCACTACAATTGAGTGTGAGTGAGTGTGTACTAAATAGAGAGGCTAGCTCTCTATTTATACTAATTCCTGACATGACTAAACCCTACTAGGTCTGACTTATCTAGGAGAGTCTAATAACCCTAGTGCCCCAGAACTGCAGGGACTTTAACCCTTAGACAATAGGAGGGTTACCCACCTTGACTTGACATGACTTGTTTACATTATAGAAACTCCCGATAGGAATATCGAGGCATGACATGACTCAAGTACATTACAAATACATCCCGGAACAAACATTGGGTTACAATACATAAGAAATACAAGTGAATGCATTCTGAAGTTACATATACATCAACAACATTGGGTTACATGAAGGGGTTGGTGCTCTTGATTAAATGCCAATCCCATTCCTTGGTACATGATAGAATCCAATCAAATGACTGTAATCTTGCCAATCCTGAAATCGTTTAAACTGTTAAGTTTGTTGAATTTTGAATGGAGTATGAAATTCTACTTTCTCCATATGAAGTCTGGTGAGGTTGGAAACTTTCTCAAACATATAGGAACAATTAGTGGTAATGTTAAAAATTTAAGTAAAAGGATAGAAAAGGAAAGATAGAGGAAATGTCAACTTTTACCAGCATTTTTGGTCAAGTATAGTAAAAAAATGACTCAAACCAAGTCAAAATAGGTGGATGTAGAGAAGAAAACATGTTGTATGGACATTGGTATGGCATGGAAATTCTTTTCAAGCTGTAGAAACGTGTTTCCATTAGACCTGTCTTTATGGCTGGTAGTGGTAACTCGTAACACATTTCTAGTCTCTACCACACATTTATGTACCAAAATGTTCATGGAACAACACCTATTCTGGTCTTTCTGGAAACTTAGGCATGTACTCTAGTGCCATGGAAAATGCATTTGGTTGCATGGAACCTTCTTTCTATTTAATTACAAGGATAAACAACTATAGCTTCTACACAATTGTATTAGTGACCAGTTCCTTTCAATCTATCACTTCTATGAATGAAGAAGACATACTAAGTTGATTTAGTTCTTATAGATGCAAATGTAAATGATATCAAGTCAATGTATTCAATTCAAGATATATGGAATTAGTAGCAAGGTCATCCAGTAGCACTTTAGCATACAAGAGATCATTAGCCGTGTAACCATATACAATTCAATTGCAATATTTAACCAACCAATAACCTTCCATTGAAGTACGAGGACTCATATAAATATAGCAACAATAATACAGTATGAACGTTCTAATTATGAAAATTTTATAGCAGCAGTGAAGGTTACCAATGTAAGGTGTATAAGAGTTTTAGTTTTGCATTCAATGTAAACCACACCGTTCCAAACCTTGAACACTATTCTTAGCAATATAGGGAAGCCACCAAATGTATGTTCCATATTGTAGCTATGCAAATAATTTAAATTTTCATATTTATTTACCTCTCTTAAACAATATCACCATCCAACTAATAGTTAACCTTTGATTTAGTTCGGTGTTTACTGTGGTTGTAGGTAGGGAGGGCTATCAAAGTTTGGCAGTTTGCATTTTATTGCAGACTATAGGAAGCAGGTGGAAGTGTGTTGTAATAGGGTTGTTACAGCCTTGTTTTCGAAATGGTTGCTGAAATGGTAACAACCAACATAGATTCCTCTCAAATAGAATACTTGGTGGCCCTTTAAAGAAAAAACATGGCATGGAGTTATCTTGGCACCTCAGAGAATTGGGTTTTCAAGTCCATAAAGAACCAATTATTGTATTATAATTAACACAATAACCACTTACATATCCTATTAAAAACATTCACAGTCTAGATTTGAACTGTCAATTCATGGGAATTTTGACATGATGCCCAAAATAAATGAACAAAACTAGAAACAAACCCACATTTTGCATACATGCCAACTAGATAAATACCCACAAAATTATATGAATCAAATCCATATTTTATGGTGAGGATATGAACTTGCTTACCCTGATCATAAGCCGTGATGTTTGCACAAATCAGAAGCACTGTCGAGAAAGTAAAATCATTCGGCCTCATCCCCATCATCAACGCTTGCCAAAGCATCTTGAGAGCTTCTTCATCTTTCCCATTCAAAGCATACCCTACAATCATATATCTCCACAAAACCACCACATTCTATTAAGGCATATTGTCAAACACTTTCCTTGCATACTCAAGAACAATAGGAACAAGAACAACAAACATGTTATCCCCACATCCTTTGAGGAATTCAATGAGCAACAAAAACACCATGCATAGATCAATTACCCCCCAAAGGTGAAATGACAACAAGCAAACACAGGCATGGCAACATTAAAATATCTCATTCCCTTCTTCCTTTTCCTCGATAATTGTTGGTTTTATTTCTCACATTGAATTTCTCAAGTTCACCTAGACATCTCATGCTTCATGCTTGCAAGGAGATTTGATCCATTTCATCTCCATCACATCCACAACAACGAAAAAAACCATGAATAAAATAAAAACACAATAGGTAATCAAGAAAAACATAGAAGGAAACAAACCTGAAGGTCTAAACATTGTTGCCATTCTGGAGGTGGGGCAGGTGGTTCTAGAAGCATGGGCTCACATGTGAAGGGAGTGGATGATGCACTAATAGGAAAATTCCTTCACCCGCCCTTCCTATAAAAAAACATCATAGCCTGTTCCATATCCTTCAGTGAAAGTTCAAAATCGAAAACCCCCAAATGGGAGCCGGAGCAGATCCTGTGCAGGTATTTTTGAATTCTACATTTTTTTGTTTGTTTATTTGCATATTTTATATTTTGTGTTTTGTTTTGTTTTTTATTTTGCATATTTATATTTTGTTTAGTTTATTTTGGGTTTTTTTTAATTTGCATATTTTATATTTTGTTGCATTTTAAATTAATTATAGTTAAACAACTCTATGTTTTTAATTTAGTGTAGTTTAATTTAATTTAATTTAACTAGGATTTTTTCATAATTTGTATTGGTTGCATTGCTTATAGTGAGATCCTATACATAAGTCCCTTCAAGGACAAACACGATGATGATGACAATGATGATGATGATGATGATGATGATGAGCATGATGATCATGATGACGATGAAGATGGAAAAGATGATAGTGAGGACGACAACAATGACAGTGATCATCATCATCATTATCCTCATCATCATCCTTGTCATCGTCATCACCATCGTCTTCATATTCTTCATCAATATTATCATCATCATCATCGCCATCATCATCGTCATCATGATATTCTTCATCATCATCATATTCCTTATCATCATCATCATAATCACCATCTTCATCATCAACGTCTTCGTTATCACCATCATCATCTTTATCATCATCATCGTATTCGTTGTCATCATCATTAGCATCTTCATCTTCATCATCATATTCATCATCAACGTCATCGACATCCAATTCATCAGCATCTCCATTATCTTGATCATCATCTTGATCATCATCATCATCATCATCATCATTTTCATTATCATCGTCATCATCTTCATCATCATCAACATCTCCATTATCATGATCATCATCTTCATCATGATCATGATCATGATCATGATCATCATCATCATCATCATCATCATTTTCATTATCATCGTCCTCATCTTCATCATCATCATCATATTATTCATCATCATCATAATCATAATCATCATCATCTTCATCATATCAATTTTAGGGGGATCTCAATGAATGAAGACGTCTACATAATAGGGGGAGCAGCTAGTTGAGTGAAAAATTAAGGATTTCTCCTAACACCCATTCCAAGTACTAATCTAACAATTCAATATGATCCGAGGAAGTAGTAAAAAAAAATACAACTTTTTGGGCCCTGTGAAGCCTCCTGTTGTTAGATTTGTGCACATGAAGAATCAAGACTTATGGACCTAGTTCGGTGTCTTAAAAGAGGAAGATCCAAATTGGGCAGTGTGGTAGTTCCATAAAGTGCATTCTTTATAAGAGTGAATAATCACTCATAACCATTCTATTATAATGTTAGCGAAGCTCAAAACAATTTAATGAATACCAAGGTAAAGATCTTGTCATCACATCATCATCATCATCATCATCTTCATCAGCATATTCATCATCATCACCATCATATTCATCTTCATCATCATCATCATCATCATCATCATTATCATCATCATCATCATCATCATCTTCATCCTAACCATCATCAAGATAATCATGATAATCATGATCATCATCTTCATCATCCTCATCCTAGTCATCATCATCATCCTCATCCTAGTCATCATCATCATCCTCATCATCCTCATCATCATCTTCATCACCACCACCACCACCATCATCATCATCATCATCATCAACATCATCATCATCATCATCATCATCATCATCATCCTCGTCATGCTCACCCTCATCCTCATCCTCATCTTCATCATCATCATGATCGTCATCATCATCATCTTCATCATCTTCATCATCATC
>LPNX010071052.1:92406-109906 GCA_001517045.1 Pseudotsuga menziesii | reverse complement strand
AAAGGAGTTTAGTGAATGACAAAAGGATAACCAAAGACATGATGGCAGGGTAAACTTAGTGAAAGACAAAGGAATGACAAATGAAGTAATGGCATGGAAAGTATGATGATGTGGCACGTATGGTGAGGCTGGAAAGACACATAATGGTGTTCTGGTGCTATCAGGAAGTCAGTGTTGTAATCTGACATCATTCTGGAAAAATATGGCAACTTCGTGAAACTTTGGAAATTGACTAAGTATGAAAATGTAGTCAATACTACTAAGAGAATGCCTGCCATAATTCATGGTTTGAATAGAATGTCCACACCAACATATCATGCTATAGCTTGTTGAATTGGATATCTAGCCATGGTCTCAGTTTTCCTTAATCATTTCTGAGGAGAAAGTTATAAGTCTGCCAAAATAGTGTTTCAGGATAAACCTTGGAGAAATTATTGGACATTGCTAAGTGTTGGAAAACTGGTCTAGGTGGCCTTTGATCAATGAAATTTGATAAATTTATTTTCACAAGGACAACCCTTGGCAGGCATTTCCAAACGACCTCTCAAAATCTTGTTCTCAACACTTAGGCAATTTTCTTGTGTTTCTCAATATGCAAAATAATATTTTTCCTACTTTTGGTAGATTGATATTTTGCATATGTGACCATTGTAAGTCAGCCTGAAAGTATGGATGGATAGCCATTTCAACAAATAAAAAATCCATTCCAATTGATAAACCTATTGACCTGCACCCAACATCTGGCAGGCATTTGAAAGTGGTATTCCAAACTGCTTATTGACACTTAGACAAATTTCTTCAAACGCTAAGTCACCAAGGTGAATTTATTTTTTTCATAAAAAATGGAGAGTGAGACATAAACAATGTGAGGAATATCATACTGACTCAACCATGCCAATATTCTCCTGCAACCTCATCATCTAACCTTGGCAGGCATTTTACTGGGATAGTGCAAATGAAGGTGAGAAGCACTTTTGGCAGATTGATATCTTCCTCCTCAGAGACTCTTTGGGAAATATGAAACCATGTTTGGATGGAACAACCAACATACTATATCTTGTCACTTTCATATAATTTTTCGCATCATCGTATGAGAGGTGGCACACATTTTATTGAGGCCACTTGGGTAGATTTTACCAATAATTCTATACTTAGACAATTTGTCCAAAACCTAAGGTGCATTTTTCATTTCACCCAAAACATGAAATAATGCTACTAGATGATGTATTACACCTTACTGAGCACACCCATGCTTATTTCACTCCTAGACTCATCTTCATTTTCCCTAGGCGGGCATTTTACTGAACTTTGGTGTAAGACTGCCCAAAACCCTGTTTTGGCAGATTCATATCTTCTTCCTCAAGAATTATAAAACCAATGTGAGAACATAGTCAGGTATAAAAAACATACACCTACAGGATGAACATGTGTTGCGGTCATTTTCTTCAACCCAAAAATTATGGCAAGCATTTCCCTAGAGGAATTCTAACTAATTTGACCAAAAATCCTTCTTTTGGGAGACATGTATCTTCTTCTTCAAGGTGTTTTTCTGAGAACGGAGGCCATGGTCAGATAGATATTTCAACAAACTATGGCATGGAAGGTCATGGTGGGCATTTTATTCTTCTTATGAATTATGGTGGTCATTTTCATAAGGCAGCTGCTTTAGGGCAGTTTTTTTTATCATACTGTTACCAACTACTACCAAGCCCATGCAATCAAAGCAAGGGCAATAACATTTTCCATCTCCCCTCACCTCTAATTCCATTCTAAACTAAGCAATATTCCTTGCATTTTCATTGATAGTGAAAAATCCATGTAGTGACAAGTTATTGTCTTACCTACACCACACCAAACAATAACTTGTCAAATACATTAGATATAAGTATATTTCTAAATGCAGTATATTATATACCAATTTATATAAAGAAAAACATGAAGACTGTGATGAATAGGATTGTCATTGACAACAACATTAATGACAATAATTTTGAAAAAATATGGTAATTTGGTGAAAAACAGGAAAATGACTAAGTATGGGGAAATTAGTAAAAATTGCCTTAGGGAAATGCACGCCATAATTTATAGGAGAATATAAATTCCCACACCACATGGGGGTCCTGTAGATTGTTGTTTTTCCTACCTAAACATGTCTTTAGTTTGTCTTGAAAGTGCCCGAGGGAGAAGTTATGGACCTGCCAAAATAGGGGTTTGTGCTAGAGCAAGCAAAAATGGCTAAGTAGCCTCAGAAAGATGCCCGCTCTAAATTATGGGTTAGAGTAAATTCCCGCATCACATGGGAGTCTTGTAATGTGTTGGTTTGTATACCTAACCATGGTATTATTTATCTTTAAGCATGTCTTAATAAAAAGTTGAATCTGCCAAAATGAGGTTTCAGAATTAATTTTGGAGAAAGTCCTGAAAATGACTAAGTGTTGGAAAACTGGCTCAGGTAGCCTTAAGAAAATGCCCGCCCCAAATTGTGTGTTGAATAAAATTCCCGCACCATATGGGGGTATTGTAGATTGATATTTGGCATACTTGACCATGTATTCATATTTTCTTGGAAGTAGTGGAGGAAGAAGTTATGAACCTACCAAAACAATATTTTACGCAGATTGGACCAGATTAAGAAAATTGTTGAAGTGTTGGAAAAACTGGCTCATGTGGCCTTGGGAAAATGCCCGCCATACCTTATAGGTGTATGATAAAAATTATATGAAGGTATCATCCTACAAATTGTTGAAGAGGCTATCTCACCATGGTCTCAGTTCTCAAAGAAGATGTTTGATGACAAAGATAATGGTTTTCCAAAACAAAGTCTTAGGCTGTTTTGCACTATTCCAGTACTGACAAAACTGCCTCAGTGGCCTTAGGGAAATGCTCACCCTATCTCATAGGATGATGAGAAAAATAATATGAAAGTGTTAGGCTATATCTTGTTGATGGCTGCTTCTAACCATGGTCTCAGTTATCCTGTGGAGTGTTTTATGACAAAGATATAAATCTACCAAAAGTAAGAAAAATATTATTTTGCATTTTAAGAATACAAGAAAATTGGTTGTGTTAGATTCAGGAAATTGAAAAGGCATTTTGAAATGCCCGCAAGGAGGGTTTATTTTGATGATAAAATTCGTTAGGTAGCATAGTCATGTTCCTTGGTGAACTGAATATCCAACCATACATTCGGGTTGTCTTATGATGGTCTCATATGAAAAACATCAATCTGCCAAAAATAGGAAAAATAATATTTTGCCTAGTGAGAACAAAAGAAAATTGACCAAGTGTTAAAAACATCAGTTTGAGAGGTCAGTTGGAAATGCCCGCCAAGGGCTGTATTTGTGCAAGTAAATTTATCAAATGTCATGGATCCATTCTTTGGTAAGTTGTATATCTTCTCCTAACTTCAAGTCTCCATAGAGTGTTCACATGTGTGAAATAGGAGTCTGCCAAAATGGGAAGAAATATGTTTTGATGTTCAAAAGAGGTTGAGAAGCTATTTTGAAATGCTTGCCAGAGGT
The DNA here is from genome assembly GCA_001517045.1 of Pseudotsuga menziesii. Lineage (NCBI taxonomy): Eukaryota > Viridiplantae > Streptophyta > Pinopsida > Pinales > Pinaceae > Pseudotsuga > Pseudotsuga menziesii. The sequence goes on along the minus strand of LPNX010071052.1, from coordinate 106,385 downwards.
TGTGTGTGTGTCAACAGATTTATCTTGTGATATGGTCTTGTTCATTGTTGAAATGGCTATTTAGTCATGCTTGTAGGTTTCCTTATGGTGATCACATGAGGGAGAAATCAATCTGCCAAAGTAGAAGAAAAATTGTTTTTACAAGTTAAAAACAATTTTGTCTAAGTGTTAAATTAAACAGTTTGGAAGCATATTTTCTAATGATCTCCAGATAATGCGTGTGTATCAAAAAGTTCAAAAGGTGACATGGATATGATCCTTGTTGAGGTGTCTATCCATCCATACTTTCAGTTTGCATTATGATGGTCATATATGCAAAAGATGGACCTGCAAAGTTAGTGAAAAATAATAAACAAAGTTTATTAAATAAGAAGCTACATGAATGTATTTAGAAAATTAAACAGAAATTTAATAAAAAGAATTAAGACAGAGTTTTGAAGAGACACATCTTACTATTGGAGAGATGCAATGTTTAGGAGAAGTTTTAATTGATTATTTCATTAAAACAATAAATAACAAACAAAGATTCGAAGAGGTGTCTAAGCATGATGACATGGAAAGGTGTAATTGGAACAAGACATGAAGGATAGATATGACGAAGGACATGGATAATGACATTGAAAAGCATGGAAAATCTAGAGAGTCAAATTACCCATTCTGTGGTCATTTGAAGATGATTTGGGCAAGACAAACATGTTGGTGCAAAGATGACAAGGAGATGGTGACATGACAATAAACAAGCAAACTTGATGACATAGATGGCTGCGTGCATGATAATATTGGTAGAAAAAGTTGAAATTGAGTTGAATCCTTATCTAACTGATTCACCCCCCCTCTCAGTGAGCATTGTGTCTAACAGACTGAAGTTTTCATTGATGCCAACAAATGTTGTGCAATGGCCTTTGATTTACTCACGAGGAGACCTTGATAGTTTGGGAATTGGAACACTAGGTGGCCCAAATGGTCCAAATGAAAGTTTTCCTTCTACCATGGAAAGTAATTAACACTGTGTCAATGACCAATATCTTAGTGGAGCATTGGGTCTATAAAAAAAATGAATTGGCTAGAGTCATTGTTGACTGGACCCTCTTGTTGCAATTACTCTGGTTTAAATAAAAGGAGGGAGTTGCAGGGTTGTTAAATTCGTTCGTAAGGTACATGACCCGAAGAATACAACTGTTATTTTGAGCCTCAATGTTAGTTTGTATCCCCCAAAAAAGGATGCATGCTTACCTTTTATGAATTTACGGCCAGAGGATTGTTGCAGAGTATGGCTGATCTCTCTAGTTTTGGATATGGTTGATAAAGAAATCCGGGCTCAATCCGTGCTCAATCAATCACCAAGAACCTTGTCGCAACTATAGCAAATGTGCTAAGTGATACAGCTTGGCATGCTCCCACAAAGGAGTTGTAAACTGGATTTCAATTTGATTTCACTCTCTAGCATAGTTTAATCAATGGACCACTATCAATATAAAAGGTAAAATTATCTATGCTGACATCGTATAGGTAACTAGGTTGTAGTAGTAGAGATAGCTGCAATGAGGTAGTTAGTTTCATGGAAATTACTATTTATCCATGGTGACATCATATATGAACAAGTGTAAACGTCTCTATGCAAAATATAAGAGCACATGGATGGCCTAAGGAGGGGGTATAGGAGGCTTTTGTCATGTACATAAAATACTATATACCACACGTAGCCAGTCAGACCCAGACCCAAGAAAAAAGATGCAACAGCCGGGGAAAAAAAGAAAATCTATTTTATTATTATTGAGGGTTTCCATTTCAGGATTTCTCTCTATGATCGGACAGAAGATAGAAGCAAGCTTTTGCTTTGATGTTCAGCACCAGCTTCATGCTTGCTGGCTTGAATATGAACCGAGGGAGGGTTGGAATTCACTTCTCACCCAGAACAAGTTTACTCCGTTATGCAAATAGTGAGATCTTCTTAGTTAGACGTGGACAAAAATGCATGAGTTGACTCGCGCGTAAACAACCAAGAGCCGCGTTGAAAGTTGGAATTGGTTTGGAGGGTGTGCAAAGATAGCCATATATCATCGATATAGAGACAAAAGTTCGTCGAAAATTAAAAAAACATTGATATTGCCACGGTTTCTCCGCCATGATAAAAAAAAATGAAGTATTAATCCATGAATGTTCAAAACGTGGAAATATTTCGTGGAAAAATCCGCCCAAATGTATTAGTGTTTTCCCCTCTTTCAAAGCCCCATGATTTTGAATTAAGTGATAGATTTGAGTTGGTCCTAGACACCATATTGTTTCCCAACCATAATAAAGTTAGAGAGTATAGGAAGAATATAAATAGACGAGTAGTCCAGGTTGGAGGAATCAATGTTAAGGAAATGAAGGTGTCAACGACAATTACTAGATACCGTTATTTTGTTGTTGTTCATTATCAATATATAATGAATCTCTCTCTTCTTTCCCTTCTTGAAATTATGTTACAAAGAATTGAATGATTTTTTTTAATGCATGATTTGTGTTTGAAATAATTTCTTGATAGTTACTTAGAATCAATCCATAGTAAATCTATATGTTTATTATAATTTGGATTTTTATGTTGAACAAGATTTGAGGGAGGTTGGTTGTTTGTATGGAGTGTAGATTAAAAGAAAAGTTTGGAATACTGAAAGGGTTTTTAGGACTATCGGAAAAGGATATAGAAGGGATAACTATCTAAGAGAAGGTATTCTTGTTTCCTCTCTACCCTAGAAAGTCACATCTAGTTCATTTACTTTGAAATTAAGTTTTATATGATACATTCACTCTATTAATGATCCACCCTAATTCATTCAAGATTATTCCCTAAAACATACCCCCTAATTCATTTAAATCATAGATCATACCTAGAGACTCTCTTTCTATAGCATTGTAGTTTCTTTAGTGGTTGAGGTTTTTGATAACATAGTAGATGGGGTAATCTGTCCCTTTTCCCTGGGTTGCATTAATATTCCTCTAATGGTTAATATCAACATGTTTACCTGATAATGGAAAAATTTGTTCCAATCATGGAATCTTAGGATTGGTGCATTTATATTTATTTTTTTAGTTCCTCAAATCCTTGCTACCATTCATGTGTCCATTCAAATGTTGTTTCCTTCTTCAGTAATTCTTTCATTGGGTGAGATATATTTGCATGCACCTTTACAAACTTTCTGTAATACCATGCATGTCTCAAAAAATACTTGACCTTTAATGGTTTAGTAGGCCATTCCAAATATTTGATAATGTTTAATTTATCGAGGTCCATCATGATTCCTTCTTTGAATACTATATGTCCAAGTAGTTTTCCAAAGTGTTGCACAAATCAACACTTTATAGATGTAAAGAGACTCATTTCCCTTGTATTTATTTAGAATCTTCGCAAATTAATCACATGATTGTTCATATAGTTGAATAATGCCCAATTGTCAAAGTATACCTCTAGGGATTCCAAAATGAAGTTTTTTAATATCTCCACAATAATTCTAGATAAACATGATGATGCATTTACTAATCCAAAAGGAACCCTGTTGAATGCACAAGCTCCCTAATCTACTGTAAATGTAGTCATGGATTGATCGTTGTCCCTAAAGTACACTTGATTGTATTCTCGATACCCATCTAGAAGTTAGTAAATTTTCCTTCTTGCTACCGCTTCTAGAATATCTTCTAGAAATGATGGTAAAAAAGAATCTTTAATTATTACCCTATTTAGTCTTATAAATATATGCATATCCTTAATTTTTCATTCATATTATTTTCTACCACAATGGGCGACACCCACTCACTTTCTTCTAGCTCATAAATAACTCCCACCTTAAGAAATTTGCTTAGTTCTTTTTGAATTTTTTCCTTGTATGGGGGGTTCATCTTGTAGGGTCATTTCTTGATTTGTTTTTTTTCTCGAGTTTGAATATGGTATTAAATTGTAAAATTTCCTCTTGTATTCCTTTCAGTAAAAAATATCTATACTAAAATACATCTAAAAATTCTTAAAATAATGCAATTTCCTTTGCTAGTATCTTGTTATCCTAGCAATTTCCTATTTCCAAATATTTGGGTTCTTCCCTTTCCATTTCTATGTTTACCTTTTGATATATGATCTATTATCTACATATTTTTTGGATTGATTGGTGTTGTATATATTTCCCTTCAATTGATTTCCTCCTTTGTGTATTTCTTGGATATTTGATATTTATTTTCTTTGATTGATATTTTAAACAACATTCTTTTCATTTGTTGTGACATATATTCTAACTAATGAAAATTTGCCAATAATTCTTGTAGGGTCAAGTTTTCATAGGTTGATCCTTTATCCAAGTTTTCCTAGAATTTCCTCTATAGCGTGTTCCAATATGTTGTTTCCATTATCTTTTCCTTATGACAATAATATTTTCATGTGAATTTATCCATGATTCTTGATAGGATAGGAGAGAACAATCCATCTTAGTCTCCACAACCTTGTTTCTAATTATTTTTGTTTGATATGCATTATATTGTGAAGAGACATAACCTAACCGCCCCATCATATCCACAGTATTTTCTCCCGTTATTTTTTGAAATCGACAAATGAAAATGTTATCATTTTCTCCCATGTTATGCCAAGTGTGATAAAAAGCGTGTCATCCACCATTGGAAGGATATTGTCTCATGTGTGTTAGGAAACTAGTGCGCCTTTTCTGCATTTGAGTCGATTTTTCACCATCATGTATTAGTTATTTACAACTTGTAGGACTTCGATTTTGAATATGTTTTTGATGTATCCTAGGTATATGCCATGATTTTCTTGAGCCCATTCCTTTAGTATGCCATTTCCCACTTATTGGAAGGAAGGCTAGGGCCTAATGACCAGCTTACTTATCATACGCCTAGTTTTTTTACCAAAAATCCTGTCTCTTTGACCGAATGAACTAGGCAAACATTCTCTCTCTATCATCTTGAGACCCACCTTTTCTCTAGAAAATTGACCACTTCTTAAGGCAAAATGCATTGTTCTGATGGTCAATAATACCGTTTTAACTCTTACAGGTATGTTATGTTTAAAGGTCATTTCAACGCAGGTCTTTCTATATGGATAATGCGCAATGAGAGCATGTAGGTAAAAACACTTGATTTTATCAAGCTAGCTTCAATGCAGGTATTTATATTATCCAGTTGGGTAGTTCCTGAGCCCACTCTCCTTAGATATTCTCTTGATGAGACTTCCATTTTTAGTACACCGTGTTTTTTGGAATTTATTTCGATATCAATTATCATCATATATAGGTTCTCCATGTCAGGATGTGGTCCATATGGTACATCTCTATCGGTATCATTGATTTCTACTTGTACCGTTTTCTGTCTTGTTTAAGAGTACAATAACATTTTTCTATTCTTTTGAAACATGAGGAATTCTTTATCGAATCATATTCTACTTCTCATGGAATGGATCCATGGTCTTTGGAGTAATACTCTATATGCTTTGTTGTGAAATTTCAATACTTCAAATGCCACCCATGTTTTTTTTGCCATAGGAATCACTTTTAACCACCATCATCCTACCCATCAGTGTCCGAGTAACATGGTTTTCATCTTAATCACTATCCTACTGTGTTTTAATTGTGCTTCCCCTAGTTCTTCCCAGTGTCCCAAGGCAATGATGTTGATTTCTAAATTAGGGTTTAGTACTGCATCCTTTATTTACTTCTCCACTAATATTGTAAGATTTGTATTTTTAAATTTTACATACCTAGGTTTCTTCATGGTCACTTTCTTGGCCTTCATCAACGTTTAGTAGACATTAAAAAATCTCCTTTATTTTCCTTAGGTACTATTTATTCATGAATAACTACTTCAAATGTTTGACGAAATCATTCATTTGAGTGTCTTTGTTATCCTTTTACAATTTTTGTTTCTCTTTTCTCTTCTAATCCCTTATTGCTAACACAAATTCCTCATAGAGTTCGTTTTAGAATTCAACATACATCATATCTTCCACATTTGCCATGTGGTTTGTGGTTTCCTTCTAGTGTTTCCTCAGTTTCAACTTAAGCCTATTTTGGTTCTATTTGTCATTCGATTTATATGATTTTACAACTTCTTTCTTAGAGTTCCTTTAATAATATTAAACACCGTTTAGTCTCATGACTCCCTGGTCCACAATTTGAACATACTCTTGGAATACTTAATATAAAATTGTTTGTTTTATGTCCCCAAGTATGAAAGGAATAATATTTTCATGCTAATTTACCTCTTGGTAATGTATTCACAATGTGGTGGGTGTTTGGTCGTATTTGTACCATGTATATGTTAAGGTCATGTTGTTGTTAGAATCCACAATTTTTTATTGTTCCTATGTTATCTTCCATTAGGTGCATGGGTTTGTAGGGTCCCTATTCATTTCTTTGATTTTCAGGTAGTTATGCAATCAATGTTTTGATGTGTTATGGATTCAATAGAAATTGAATCTACCCATCTTCCTTGATCTTGATTCTCCTCATGGTTACCCTTGTGTTTTTTATCTTATATTCTCCTCCCAATTATCCTTATTCTATTTATCACTTGTGAACTTAGGTTCACAATATTTCATTTCCTACATCTTATTTAGTTTTACCTCTATCTTTTCCAACTTTTCATTCCATTCTTCATTTTGTTTCTTTTTCCATCTTGTGTGTTTCACTATCTCTCACTCCATTAGATGGTTGTGTGTACTGCATCTTTGAATTTTTTATTCCTACAAGCGATCATATTGCATAGAGTAGTCTTGTAATAAAATAACCTATTTCATTACTTTTAACACATCATATATACCTAAGTTGCTTAGTCAAATTTTCCGTTATAGAATCACAATGGACCACACTTTCTCCTTTCACTGATTTTATGTCCCTAAGTTTGAAAATATTGATGAATTTTCATTTGATATGCATAAACATCTATAATTTTTTTGGTGAATTCTTTCCATGTGCTAAAAAGTTGATTTTTTTGCACCAACAATACCAATTTAATACTACTTCTCTTCATGATTATTTACAAAATTCCCTTTTCTTTGTTGTATATATTTTGTTTGTTTCTTGGAAAAGAAGGTTAAGAATAAATAAATCATCTTGTCCATCCTTGGATCCATTAGAAAATGATATCTATGACATGTAGGTTTAATTTTATCTTAGTTTATGTCGATATTCCCATTATTATGTCTTTTAGTTTGTTCTTAACCCTTGATTCTCCAATGTGAGGGTTCTGATAGTTCCTCCAATATCTTGTTTTTGTTCTTTCACTATTTGGTGATTCATTCCTTATTCTTTCCTTTCTTCTCCCCTCTTGTGTTCTGGTGTGCAATGTATTTAACTATTCGTTAGAACCATTCATGATGGCATCTTTTCTTCTCCCTATTTTTACATGGTAGAATCCTATGCCCCTTTTATTTTTGATTGCCCCTTAGAATTGATATCAGAGTACACCTATTATGACTATCTGTCTTGATTTCCGTAGTGGTATGATTCCTCAGTTTTTGGTGCAAAGAGGTTTGAAATTCACCACAAATGTAGATAATTAATATAGTTATAGTCCCAATTTACCATAGATCAAGCTTAACGTTCTATAGATATATGGAATTATTCATAAAAATACAAACATGACACCACAATAGTATTATAGATTCACTTAAAACATAAGAGAACACATCCTAGTCATTGGAAACACAATTTCCAATGTGAAAACCTCTCATCTTGAGGAAAAGATCCAACTCCCTTCAATAGTAGTACTTATCTCAGTTAATTCTTTGCAATTACACCACAAAGCCCTTGTATTTCCACAAGGATCATCATCCTAATCATTTCAGATAAACATAATCACTTTCAATATCTTTAAAAAAATTACATTTCTATCACTAAAAACATCTTACAACAACAACAACTATGGCGACATTATTCTACTCCTATAGATACAAATTTTATTGACTTGCTTGAGTACCTTGATAACCAAGAAAACCAATCATTTATGCTTTCTTTAACCCAGATGGGGTTATCTGATGATGGTTGGGGGCATATATCCCCAAACATTTATGTATACATGGATGGTCATCCATGCATACATGTGAACATGTCACGAGTCATTAATATCTCAAGGAAAGTAATGTAGAAATTCATACTATATATTTGTTGGGACAATTAATGAAAATTAAAGCTTTAACTCTCTCTCTCTCTCTCTCTCTCACTAAAATGATCTCATCCAACCATCACATACATGGAACTCTCTTCCACTGCCTTACACAACACAAGTAAGGCACACCCTTTCTATACTCAATAGTCCCTTGCCTTGGAAATCAAGTACCCATTGCTTTTAGTACTCTTCAGTGTGTGCAAAAATTGTCCAACATGTTATATGATTTTAGAGGCTTTCCTATAAAATAAAATAATGGGCGAAGGTTTCTTATTTTTCCTAGCCTCCATACTCACCTACAATCATCATTTTCACTCTAATTCCCGCAATTTCCTACTCACAATACTAATTTTTGGTTAATTTCTTAGTCTAGTAATTAGAAGTGGAGAAAATGCATAGTGGATTTATTTGGAACTCTCCCTCTAGTTCCACCCAGATCACATTCTAATTAATAACATGGTTAGGATCATGTATATATTTATTAAGCAAATAAACATGAAAAACATTATGAGCTTTAGTGTGATTAGGAAATATAATTCTATATACAATTGGACCTATCCTCTCAAGCACTTCAAATGGCCCATAATATCTTGGTGACAACTTGGCACAACTTTCAAGCTTGAAGGAACTCTTCCTTGGATTCCCTAAGAGGTAAATATGATCCCCAACTTGAAATTCTTTATGCTCTCTACTTTTATATACATATATTTTCTGTTTGTTTTGTGATACCTTCAAATTATTCCTAATTTTTGCAACTTCTTGCTCCATTTCTTTAAGCATTCCTAGCCCAAGAACAATTTTTTCACTAGATTATCCCAACTCACTAGTGTCCTATATATTCTTCCATATATAGCTTCAAATGGATTCATTTTCAATGATGCTTGATGCCCATTGTTATGTGCAAACTCTACCAAGTGTAGATAATCCTTCCACTTACATGGTTTATCCATCAAATACACTTGAACCATGTCTTCAATAACTTGATTTACTCTTTTAGTATGTCAATTTATTTGTGGATGACAGTCAGTGCTAAAATTTAGCGGTGTACTTAAATATGCAAAAATACCTTTCCAAAAGTTATATGTAAACTTGACATCATTGTCAGATACAATTTATTTGGGTCGCCCATGCAATCTGAATATTTCCTTGATAAATATTTTTGCTATATCGTTAGTCTTGTGAGTGGATTTAATGTGAATAAAATGTGTTTCCTTCGATGATTTATTCATCACCACCATGATAGAATCATTATTTTGTTGAATTCGTTGGTAACTCAATAATAAAATCCATGGTTTCCAATTCCTATTTCCATTCTAGAATAGGCAAAGACTGCAATAAAGCATGCTACAGGTTGATGTTTAGCCTTAACTTTCTGACATTTCATAGATCTATAAATACGTTTAGCAACATATTTCTTCATCCCATGCCAAAAGTACTGATTTCTTCTTATAGAAATTATTTTATAGTAGCTTGGCTGTCTAAAATATGACATTTTATGGATTTCATCCATGATAATTATTCTCAAATTTGAAGAATTAAGAATATACATTATATTTGCATAAGTAAGAATTCCATCATTTTCCAATTGATAACTTTCATACCTCTTTTCCAAATTCTCCTGTTGTCATTTATCCTTCACTTGAATATATGACTCATCTTCGAAAAGAAAATAAACAATCCTTTGTCTCAAATATGATTGGAAAATGCTAATTGAGGTCATATGCATTTCTCTGTTGAGTGCATCAACCACTTTATTTTATTTCCCTTTTATGTGTTTTATTTTAAAATCAAAATCACATCTAGCTTATCTAGCATTTATGGTTGGTTGCTCAAAAAATTATTTTAGAACATTATGGTAAGTTCTAAGCTAAAACCTTTTGCTTATCAAATAGGGCCTCCACATTTTTTAAACATGCAATTATTTCAACAAGCTTCAAGTCATGGGTAACATAATTCTTCTCATGTTCTTGCATCCTTCATGACTCATAAAATACCAGTGAACTCCACCTATTCCTTTCTTGCTTACATCTATATACACTGTAAAATATTTTTTCGGATCTACAACTTTTAGAATTGGAGCACTAGTGAGAAGTTTCTTCAATAGTTGGAAGATTTCTTCACATTATTGTGTTGAGTAAAACTTGATCCCCTTATTTTGCAAAGAATTAATTTGGTGTGTAACCTCGTAGTCATAAAATCCTCTAATGAACCTTCTATAATAACCAACAAAACCCATAAAATATCCTACATATGCTACATTCCTTAGAGTTGGCCAATTCATAATGATTTCAATATTTTATGGATCCACAAATATCCCTTCTTCTTGAACAATGTGAACCAAATAATGAACTTGTTTTTGATAAAAGTTATATTTGGTTAGATTTTCATAAAGTCTATGCTCCCTTAGCACTTGTAAAATCGATCTCAAATGTTCTTCATGCTCCTATTCATTCTTAGAATAAATAAGAATATCATCCAAAAAAAACAAGCACAAACTTATCCAAGTACTTGTTGAAAACACTATTCATGAGACTCATGAATGCAATTGGAATGGAACCACCATAAAATCATAGTGTACACATACCTTTTTCTATTTTTTTTGTAGGTGTCTTCTTCCTTAATTATGACTTAATGGTATCCAAACCTGAAATCAATATTTTAAAATACATTTTCCCCTATAATTTGGTCAAAGAGATCATCGAGACGAGGTAAATGAAATATGTTCTTCACAGTAACATTATTTAACTTCCTATAATCAATACACAACTTAAGGGTTCCATCCTTATTTTCTAAAATAACATTGGTGCTCCCCGTGGAGACACACTTGGCTGAACATATTTATTTTTGAACAACTCTTGATGTTTCATTTTTAGATCTAATAATTATAGGGTACTCATTCTATAAGGAGTTTGTGATACTGGTATAGCTCCTGGAAAAATATTAATCATGAAATCAATATGCCTCTTCAGAGCAAGTCCTAACACTTCATCATGGAACACATCATTGAATTCTTGTAAGACAAGATAACCCTCCAGCTTGGGATCTTTATATTATACTATGTCTAATACATGGTCTACATACAAATGGAAACCTTTCTTGATATATTTTCAATTACAAGTTTTAAATATTCCTAATAGAAACTATGTTTGGAATGCGCCTCAATATCATTAGGTTTCCTTGTTCACTAATACGTTCAAAATTTTGGTTGCCGCATTCAACTTTAACTTGATGTGCTTCCAACCAATCCATTATAATGAGAACATAATAAGAACCAAGTGTAAAGATATTTAGATTTACCTATGTGAAGATTCCATCCATAGCTAATGGAAATTTCTCCACCACTTCACTAACCTTTCTCTTGGTTCCAATGTCTAGTTAGACTAGCCATGATTTGCTATGCTTGCTCTTCTTAGAGTACAAACTCCAACAATTTTAGGAGTAAAATAACTATGACTAGATCCAAGGTCAATTAAACTAGAAATATATTTCTTAGCAATCTTACCTTTAACCTCAGCCACAGTTGATTGATGGTCTACTTGTTGGTCCTCTAGTGCAACATAGATCCTAGGGATATTCCTTGGTACATCCCCAATAGTTATAGTCTTTTGAATATGCATGGAACTACCATTCCCGTGTGGATTTTTTTTAACAAGTGGGATTCTCCACACCCCCAAGATTGAAGGGGCTCTCTTGTCTTCTCTCCTACCAACCTAGATGGTTTAGCCTCACCTTGTGCTAGATGCTTTGGTTGATTTTTGTAAGGAGAAGTCTTGAATCTACTCTTTCTTTGATAAAATTTCTCCTACTTATTTTCCTTCCATGCCTTATGGAAGTTTACCTTGCTCTTATTCTAATCAAAGCAATACTTATCCTTCCTAATAATCTCATCCAGGGTTTGGGGTTTATCAAACCCAATTATGTCCCTATATGTCTAACATAATTCATGTAGAAAATGTTGGCCTTTTTCCTTATCATCTCTAACATACTTAACATACCTTAGAAGATTCAATTATTTATTTTCATATTCATCCATGGTCATTTGCCCCAAATTTAAATCATAGAGTTAATTGATTTTATCAGCATAGTACCTATCGGGGAGGTACTTCTGCTTAGATTAATTCTTAAACTACTTCCAGACAATATTTCTTTTATTAATCTTCTTAACTTATTTGGGGTGATCCCACCAATTTGATGCTCTGCCATTCAAATTGAATAAAACCACTCTTCCCTTCATATCCCAAGGTTAACCACAGACTTTGAAATATTTCCTCATCCCAAGAAGACAAGCCTAAAATTATTTTCCAAATTTCACTTCACCATAAAAAATAGGGGTTTTGGCCTTCCAAAATTCTCCATGTGAGTAATCGCTAAATTGCTTATTGCCATAAGAAGAAAAGAATGAAGTGTTGATGAAGTCCTTAGAGGCAAATGACTCACTACTAAAAACGAGTCTACTAGTGTATATGTCCTATCTCTAGAAGTTTTTATTATAATATGGAAGCTCTTGTGATAATGTCTCCTAGATCTATTCCCACTCCTATGATTATTGTTGGAGTAATACCCATAATGAATTCTCCTTTGTATGTCTATAAAACCTCAAAGCATGGTTGCATTCAACTCGTTGTGTTCTTCTTGAGCTTTAATGCGCCTTCCATTATATGTTCTATAGCTCTATAACTCCACTCTTAGACTTTGTCTCTACATTTTCATCATGTATATTCCCCCCATTGCATCTTTCTTAGCTTTATAAGGATCATGTGCATCATTCATGGTGATAGTTTTCTTGGCCCAACCAAGATCAAAGTTTTTCTAATTGAACTATCATGAATGGTGGCCTCTAATTTTCCTTGATATAGTATTGCATCTACAAAATTGTTCATATAATTACACTTGTTAGTTGCATTATATCCTCAGAATAATATAAAATTCATTTTCCATGCATTTTGGAAACTACCCATGTTCACAATTTTGGTCAAATCAAGGCTCTAAGCTCTTTGTCTATTCAATTTTGGAAGTATATGAAGTGTTTCTTCATAATATAATGATTTATTTTATTTCTCCCCTTAATTATCTTTCTAATGATTGTGACCATGCTTGATTATAAGTTGGGAGATAAAATTTACGGCTCTCCAAAATTACAATCTTGCCTATTTTTTGCACTTTCCTGTAGGGGCATTTAGTCATAGATACCAACTTCATCCACTCGTAGAAAGAAAATATATGAAGAACTATTTTTTATTTTTTATTTTTTTTATATTTTGTACTAATAATACTCATGATGGATGGTGAGTACTCCACAACTTTCATATCATCGATCTGACACTCTAGTCAATTTCTAGAATTTTCTAGAATTGACTACTTTATCCTTTTTATATGCAAAAATTGGAAATATTAACTTGGACAAATTTGTTCAGATTGTTGGGGTGGTAAAATGTCGAATAAATAAAATTTTAGAGTTTTGAGATCTCAAGTCACTTTTCCTTCATGTAAGGTTTTCAAAATCCCCCAAAAAAGCCCTAGAATAGTGGATTTTGACTTGTTTTTGTATCCCCATTCTAAAATATTTGGAATTTTTCTAAATGCTCTAGTGGATTTTTTCATGCATGCTCATGGATTGCACTATCCAAATTTCAACACTAATAGGACTTCTAGAAAGGTGTTTGATTAGTCTTCAAAAACCATTAATCATTAATTTGTGAAAAATTGGAAATGAATCAACCATTAACCATAACTGGAATTTTTGTAGCCCTCATTTATGCAAACCTACCCAAAATTGCCAAAATATAATAAAATTTGCTCGACTTATGTCCAAAACTAAAAAATCACATGACACATAA
>LPNX010071052.1:80825-92169 GCA_001517045.1 Pseudotsuga menziesii | reverse complement strand
TATATATATAAACCCCAACCAAACATAGATTTCTTGAGAACGATTTAAAAAATAACATATTCCATCAAACATATATTCGATCAAATAATGTTACATGAGTAGAAAATTTTGAAAAGGGTGGAACATAGAACATAGATGGATCGTTATCTTTTTGCATTAGCCAAGGAAATCTACTATTTGTTGGTCGATGGAAACCTCTTACAAATTACTCATTCCTTTTGACATATGTACCCGATATTTAATTTTAGCAGATACAAATTAAACTAGCATACCCCCAAAGTGGGAGAAATGAAACACCGATAAAAACTTCAATATATTGTAACATAGAATAAAGTTGTGTAATATATTGTAACATGAAAGAAAGTTGTGTGTAAGTAGACAATATGATTTTATGTGTTTAAGGGGTTAATTCAATGGGTTGTCATCATTATATAATATGAGTAATAAAAGACAAACAATGCCGATCATTTGAACCCAAATGATCTTAATTGGATAAATATTTATTTTTCATCTATTTTGGTGCTTTGTAGTTGGAAAAAATGGATGAATGGGCTTGTAGGGCACATTTTAGAGGTAGGTCTTACGTTGCATATTTGGGGTCTAGATCCTTTTGAGAACCATTTGAGGGCTTAACCAATGTTTTTTGGGGTCCAAAGTTTGCGTAAATCAATTGTTTGAAAGGTGGCATGGAAGGAAATTTCTAATTTGAACAATTTGTTTGGGGGAGTTAATAGCATGACAACTATATTGTCCACCATGAGCACACCTAACCTGCAAAATTGGGCTAAGACAAGGAATGAGCATTTCTTCAATTTGAATATGGATAGTACAATGGGTCTATCACCATGGTCCATATTATTCCATTTTGAGAATCTATGACCATTAGTTTCTCTATGGCATCGATTGCAAATGTGTCCATTGAGAGATGGATGAGTAGGAATGCTAGGATATGATTCCATACAAGTAGTACATGTATGCATGATACACAAGGCATCAGTCTATTTGCAGAAATATTGAGTAGAACGTGGATGGCCATGATATTGAAGAGTACCTATTGGAAAATGCAAAAGAGGTTGTTGTTTAGTATACATTGTGGTCTCTCAAAGTCTCTTTATTCAATATTTCTCTGCAACATATATTATCTTTCCTATATTTATAATGTAAGCATATTAGGGTCAGTGCTACATATAGAAGCGATATCTTATTATGTAGAGTTTTAAATGCCCTTATAGCATGGATGCTTTACACATAATTGTATTTTATTCTTTATAGTAGCATAAATGTAGCTATCGATTTCCATCATCTTCAAAAGATGCACCACTTCCATCATCTTCTTCACTTTCATCTTTAGATGAATCGATGATTGGCTTGGCCATTGAATCAAACTTTTCTTATAATGTTTCTTGAGATCAATACAACACTTTCTTGCTTATGCATCCTACCTCTTTTATAATCCTACGATATCTATCCATTAAAAATGGGTTAACTTTAAAAAATACTATTAAACATTTAATTTTTAATTACCAAGTACTAGCCTAAACAATTTAATGATATATACTTACCTAAATCTATAATTATATCCCTTATTCACATTAAACCTCCCCCTTAAGTACTTTTTATTTAGCCATCCCTGCTCTTTGTGAAATATTAATATATTTTTTCTTTATTTTTAATTTATTTTATGGTATTTAGAAGGATATTGCTTCTCTACAAGGGGAATAAGATTACAATGATTGGTGGAAGAGTGTCAAGAAGGAAATAGGGAAGGAAAATTGGGTTGTTGCGGGTCTTCTTGCAGAGGTTTTGGAGAGATTTGAAACTGTTCCTGCGAACCAAAATGAGTGGGTCTTCATTCTGAACGCAATGTATAGATTGACTCTATATCTTAAATTGTGTAACAAAAGGGTTCAAGTTGTTGAAAATTATGAAGTCTAAAATGGAAGACAATATACGATTGATAGTGGTAGGTTTCGTTATGTGGTGTGCTTAAATGGATCCTAACAAGTTTCCCTTAACATGTGTATTGTGTACTGTAATGATGGAAATGATTAAAACTGCAGGCAACTTGTCAAATTATTGTTATGAGCTATGAGTATGTGGGGCGCCTTCTTTGTTAAATGCATGGATGGCCTTGTAAAATAAATTCTCATTGGCATTTTTGCACTCAAACCAAAAGTGTATGAAGGATGCCAAAGAAAACAGGAAGAACAACCCTATCAATTACATAGATGGTTACGGGCTTCCCTTTGGGCCATTATGGCTATTGGGAACCATTATAGTGGAACTTTGAGATGATCCAAACGACGTACTAAAACCGGATTTCCTAATTATAAATAGATATGTGCACGTGTAGGGACAAGTCTTTGCTTTGACTTTTCAGTTTTTCGTCCTTGGTTATATGGTCGTTGTTGTGCAAGGTCAATAAGACAAAAATGGTCCAAAGTTGGAGGTCATTTCAAGTATACAACTATGAAATTGTATCTAGATAAGCAATCAATCAAATTGGGAGATATGCGATGAAATATAAAGTGAAATTTAGCTTAGTGAAAGACACTATATAAACCATATTATTAATATAAATGGCTTGCTAGTATGTTATAAAATGAGAACACAATATAACATTTAGTAGATTGATAATTTAATGATAATGGTTATGATTTTTAAGAAATTAAACATAATTAATAATAATATTTTTTACTTATTTTTATAAAAATTCAAATCAAATATATTATATATTTATAAAAATTTTTTAAAAAAATTACCCTTATAATATTTATAATTTAAAAAAAATTACCATTATAATATTTATAATTTTATAAGCATTTTAATTTTTAATTTTATAATAAAAAATTAAAATTATTATATAAATATTAAGTCAAATTATTAATTTTGAAAATGAGTTTAATTTAATAACATTACCAAAAGTGTTAGAAATCTAAAAGTTAAAAAAAAAATTGTATTCTATTATACTAAAATATGGAATATTAAACCTTTTTCAACCCTCCCAAAACAAAATATTAATTGTAAATTTCTAGTGAACAAACTTTCTGTCATTATAATTTGAAATCTTAATGTTAATTGTAAATTTCTCGTGAACAAACTTTCTGTTATTATAATTTTTATTTTTTATTAATAAATTAATATAACATGTAGAAATTAAAAATATTTTGATATTCCAAAGTATTGCCATTTATATAGTATTCTATAAAAAGAAATATATATAAAAACCAAAAAGGTGTTAAGTCATTAGCCAGGTTTCACGATCATCGATAATGTGACTAGAGGAATATATGGAAGAAATATATACGACATAAGATATATAGAAACCAAAAGAAGTGTTAAGCTGTCATTAAAGCTAGATTTCACGATCATCTATAATGTGATTAGAGGAAGAGGAATATGGCAAACAATATTCAACATATAGTAGAGTAATAAATGTTGTTGTTCGAGTACGGTTAGGTTGTTGAGATCTAATGGGGTTGTTGAGATCTAATGGCTCACAGTACTGCAGTGGCAGCATTTATTGCTCTGCTACATGTAAAATATTTTTTGCTAAACAAATATATGCAAAAACCAATCATAAATCATGTTTAGTTAGAGTTAGGTTTTTGGCCAAGTATTCACCATTTTAATCATTTTTATGAATTGAATTTCTTATATTAATCCATGGGCTTAAAGAAACACCATATGACAAGGAAAACCAATGGCAATAAAGGATGACTGGCCGACTTCACAATGAAAATTTAGAAAAATATGATACTTCCCTCTGCGCGTTTATCTCACGTTGTTTGTTGGGAATTTACTGAAATGTTGAATGTGGTGATTGAGACTATATTTTAGTATATATACATGAGACAGGTTGTGATTTAGTATATATACATGAGAACATAATGAAATGCATGGAAAACATTTTCATTTGTATAATGTTAGCAGATGAAACCATAAGTGAAACATCTGAATAAAAACCTGGTTAGAAACACCATACATGTTTTGAAAGTAAGTATGCAAAATGAATATCAAAGACAGGCTAACTTTGACAAGATAGAATTCGTCATAAATGTGTTGGTCCTCTCTGTCACTCTTCCAAGCAAAACCTTGTGATGTTTCTGGAGGGAAGCATGTACTTGTTCACAATAAGAAAATTCCAAATTTCAAGGTCTTGGAAAACTCTCCAGCCACGTCATCCAGAGCAAGAACTAAGTTGTCAATTGCTTCTTGTATTAACAGCACCTGCTTATTCAAAATATTCTGAAAGAAGGTAAAAACAGGTTCAGTCCATACAATGTACTGAGATATTTCACATTGATGACAAGGGAAACATACAGCAGACCCCTGTTGGTGATCTTCAAACGACAATTTTTGGAAGAAAGAAGACGCGTGATTTGCATGCAAGCAGTCTTTAATAATTGTATTAAGGACTTCACAAACTACTACGTTTAACCCATCCTTGTTAAGTATCAGTGGGAGCAAAAGCAGTTGCCATTTGATGCACTTTACCTGCCTGTAGTATAGCATTTACCAAAATGCGGGATGCTGGTTTTTTCAATGATAGAATCTTTGGCAGTATAAGAGAGGAAAACATCTCAGCCGACCAATCATAACCTTCCTGCTTTTTCATGAGGGTCTCAACCAGTTGTAACGTGACTTCATCAGCTACTTCTCAAGGCTTGATAACAGTTACCACCTTCCTCCACCCTACAATTGTACACAAAGCACGAATTTTCTCTAAAATGCTAGAGTGCTACTCGTGAAATCAAAGTTCAATAATTCGTCTCTCAAGAAGTTAATTGAACATAAACTATGGGATCAAGTACAACCTCAGAGCTAATCCCATTCCCATCCATCATTTCCATATTTTTCGATGTCACTACCTCTAAATTTGCAGCTTCCACTGATATGTTGGTTGTAGCATGTTGAATTTCCTACGCATCATCAGCAACATGTCTGAAATCTTCAACACTTCCTCCAACGAGTTTCTGAACTTCAGGAGAGCAGGAGAGCAGGAGAGCACGGAACTTGAGGAGACTAGAAACTTGAAGATCCTTCTTGCGGAACCGACCGGTTTTTAGAACCTGAGATCTATAAATTTCAAACTCTTTGATCACAAAGGCAGATGGAGAGGACCCACGAGAAACGAAAAAGTTTACAGTATCCTTTCATATCTGAGATCATGTATATATCATTTCACACTCCTTGCGTCCTTTTCGGCGGCGAGTTTTCATGGTGAATAAAGATTTTGCTTATGTGTTTGTTTTATTTTCCGTATATAAACAGGGAGTATTGACGAGTGTTATGCGTGTGTTTATTTTTTTGTTGTGTCGAAATCAAGATTAACAAGAGAGTTATGCATTTACAGACGAATTTCAAAGTTTGGAGTGGAGTTTAAAGCTACATGTTTTCTAAGTTCTCAGTTGTTTGAAGGAACATTCTAAATGGTTTATTGAAAGAGTAGTTGACATTAGGCTCTCGTTGTGATCGGAGGATCCCTCCTCGTTCCCAAATCCCAGTTCTCCTGGGTTACATGTTAAAGTGTACTTAATATTACAATTCTCAAATACCAGTTCTCCAGGGTCACATGTTAAATTACCAAAAAGAATATGGTAGAGTTTGGAATTCAAACAGATACAATTGAGTTGAGCCTATAACTGCAGAGACGTGACAAAGTTGCATATCTTTAGGGATATGTCGAACAGGTGTAGCTGGTTGAATACAATGTCCACAATTACCCTCTGTTTCCCAAGTTTGTACCAGAGAAGTACGCGAAACGGAATGGAGGGCAGACGAGATGAGGACGATGGAACCCTTCAGGCCCTTACGGAATTATGGTGTAAAGAACTATGTTTAATGTGCTGTGTTTTGGTAATTCACAAGCAGTCAGGAAGCGTGTGTTGCTGCTCTCTGGGCTCATTTTTGGGGCCATGTGGTAAGACAGGAAGGTCCTCGTAAACGACGCGGTGCTTGGCTCTTTATTAAATGATAATTTATTATTAATGTTTTTAGTGACAAGGGAGGTCCTTGTAACAGAAACGGTTGGCTCTTTATTTAATGATAGTTTATTATTGATGTTTTTAATGATAGGGGTGGCTCGTTATTGGCAGTCGACAGACGATGAAGCCGCTAAATGAACCCCTTAAACAATGCCTTCAGCGTAATAAGAGAGAAAAAAGCGTTAATTTTGAAGGGCTCTTGTTTATCGATTAATTTTACTAGAACTTGGAATACTCAATATAATATAACACAAGGATGTGTATTTTCTTAAGAAGTAAACTAGTGAACCGACGATATGCACCGATCGGACGACCGGCCGTGCGTGACCGGTCACGTCTGACGCGGCCAATCGTCCGATCGGTGCATATCGTCGGGCAAATAGGTCCCGGTTTTTCTTAATATGTTAGCTTCTCCAACTCCTATGTTGTAGTGAAATCTACGATGGAGACATTGGAACGTATAAGTTTTTTTGGATTAGTCTCTCACGTGACTTTGTCTTAGTGCAACTACACAATATAGTTATTTAGTGGCTTAAGGAGTTGACCTTCTTTATGAAATTTATAATTTTAATATTTATACCAATGTTATAATTTAATATTTATATAAATGTTATAATTAGTCGTTGGTTAATATTGATAAGGTTTAGATTTCTGTAAAATTTTGATGAGGCCACACATTTATCGGAAGTTGGGAGGTTGGCTATCTTGCTATAACTTCCCAGAGAACTTTCGATGCCTACTGTATGATATGCAGACATGTTACAATAGAGGGCCCATGCCATAGACAACGGGGCCATTCATAGTTGACGAGGAGGATTATGGAGGTGGAAAATGGTATGATTCTTAGGGAGAGTGTGAGGAAAGGAAGGATGAAGCTTCACGAATGTGTATTTTTAATTTTAATTTTATTTTTTGATCTAATGGTATGAGTGACCTGATTGAATCTTAATGTTTTGTGCAATGACCCCTATTGCAATAATTTCACCACTTACCTTTGTATGGACATTTGTGATCCGACTGTATGAGTGGCCCAATTTAATCTCATTCATTCAGGTAATGATCTCTTTTTGTAATCCAGTCACTTACCTTTGCATAAACAATTGTGATATGACAATATGAGCGGAAATAATTAATCTTATTCATTTGCGACATACCTAAATCCATGGAATATCGACAAACCGGAATCCCACAAGAGCTTATTAACTATCAATCTAAATAATGCGATAAGATCTCATCCATTCATGACATACTTGTGACCCTTAAACCTTAGATCACTATACAACATCGGATATAGTGAGCTAATTCTTTATCGTTCGATCATCCTGGGTTCCCAAAACAAAACTGTGACCCCTTGTGTTGACAAATTTTAACTCCTATCAACTAATAGAATACGGGTTTTCAATGATTTTGATTTTTTTCCCAATTTCTTAGACTAAAATTTTCCATTCTTGTACATAACGAATAAGATCTATCTTGTGCCTTTGTCAAAAACACCATTTGATAAACAAAGCCGTGATTTTCTTGCGAACATTTCATCAAAACTTCATGCATAAACTCATATTTATTTACGTAGACATTGATTTTGGCCCATACATCCCTAATGCTACAACCAAGAGCTTTGATACACCGTGTAACGTCCTCATCCATCATTTTTGTAATGTACCCAGTCGCCTCTTTAAACCACTGAGACCACGAGGTACTCATTCACCACTTATATCCAATTTCATTTTTCATAAACTCATTCAATTTAAAAACGAAAAATAAATATACATGGTCACCCAAATTATCTTATGCAATTATTAATAATTTATAGGCAATTCAAGAGTGAACAAACACACATTCCATACCATGCAATTGCGTACATTTAAGCATTCATAAAATAGTAAATCAAACAACATTTAAACATAGATTTAATTCAATGGCATTCATATTTAGATATACACTTATCTTTTAATAAATTATTCTCCAACTGGCTATAGGTGAAGGATGTTCCTCCCAACCATAGGCTCTGTCAAGCCATATATTACTTTGACATGCCACCCCCAAGCCGGGGCTATCAATCCATGAGGATTAAGTGTTTTCCCACATCTTCTACACAACTCAGTATCTTATGCAACCCACTAATGTAGAAACCCCCTCCACAGTTGTCCCATTCCTCAATTCTCCTTCCCCATCAACTTTTACAAATACAGGAACAAGCCCCCATTCTTTGAGCTAACAATCCCTCAGGAAGCCTACAGTTCCCTTCTAGCGCTCCAACACAAGATGGACAAGAAATCTATGAATTGGGAATCTAGGCCACAAGCTGCAGGTCAGGTTTCTCTCATGCACCGATCAACCTGGGTCAATGGCATGTAAATTTCATATTTAACAATGGCATCTCGACGCTATGTCATAGGTACAAAGCTATGGAAGTCCAAGGTGATGGAAAGGATGATGATGAATGCAATACAAATGGTGGGGAGGAATGAGGAACATACCCCTCCCATATTTGATTTCTCACTTTTATAAGCATAGTTTAGATTTCCATGTGGCCACTCCACATGTAACCACTTATCCTTCTTAATCCCTCTTAATCATGGTTTAGGAACTTTGGTTAAAAATGACTAAAGATAAGGCTAGGGAGATAGGTTAATCCCACCATGGTCATTTTACCTTATCCCACTATCACTTCTCCACTTGTGAAGTCATAGCCCCCAGTCTCTTCTTCATCCTTCTTCCTTTGTAGCAATTAGAGATTTTTATATTAATATCAAAATGTACATATTTACATAGTCTCGGTCATCTTGACCATTTGTTTATGGATTCTGATCATTTTACATCAATATTTACATATTTACATTATGGTGTCGAAACTGGGGTATTGCATTCCCCTCCCCCTTAACTTATTTACTGTCCTTAGTGCATCATCAACACTATGTACATTTACAATTTTTTTATAAAAACTTCAAAACAATTGTAGGTATTCTTCCTGCATCACATCCTCTAGATCCCACATTGCTTATTTAGGACTGTAATGGGTCCATTGGACCTTTACATGTCTGATGGCCCTATTCCTCAGTAACATAACTTTCTTGTCTAGGATGTGCACTAGTTGTACTGAAATATCTCCTTTCGGTTCAACCTAGATCACAACCCAATCAATTATGTGGTTAGGATCAGGAACCAATTTTCTTTAATGAAGACACATGAAATGCATTATGCATATACAGACAATCAAGTAATGCTAATGCATAAGTTACAGGCCCTATCCTATCCAAAATTTCAAAAGGACCACAAAATCGTGCAAGATTTAGATAGATTCCCAATTTAAACAAACTCTTCTTTGACCTAACTTTCAAAAACACATGTTCCCCTACTTTAAATTCTTTTACTTCTCTTCCTTTGTCTACATAACTCTTTTGTATGTCCTGCGCCACTTCCAGATTCTGCCTAATTTTTACCCTTTGCTCTTCCATTTTCTGAGTAATTATGGCCCATCATCACTCTGTCAATTAGATAGTCCAAATTGATTGTAGAATTGCACTTTCTTCCATACAAGGATTCAAAAGGACACAACTTTAGAGAATCATGACATCCGTTATTATATGCAAACTCTACCAAATAGAGGTAGTCTTCCCAGTTTGATGGTTGAACCATCACATACATTCTTAGCATATCTTCAATAACTTGATTGACTCTCTCATTATTCCCGTTTGTCTGTGGATGATATGTTGTGCTTAAATTCATATTTGTTCCAAATCCCTTGATGAATATCTTCCAAAAGTTTGACTGCAAATGAAGGAAAAAGAAGAGATGGGGGGCTATGATTCCACAAGTGTGGGAAGTGAAGGGGGGGCTAAGGAGAGAGGGCCCTAGATAATTATAACCTTAAGTTCTTATCCTTTCATGTAAAACCTTAGATAGTGATTCTATCCTAAGGTCCTAAGGTCCCTAAACCAATGTTTATGTGAGTGGTTTAATTAACCCTTACCTTATTAATTATCATAAGCTAGGATTAGAAGATGAAAAAGTGGGATTCTCATGAGTGTCGCGGGGCAAGTTCTGAGAGTGCATATAAAAGGTTGGAAGTTTAGTTCAAAGTACTATTATAGAAGTCGTTTTCACCATCATATATGTCAGTACATGACATAGCTAAGCTTGAACTATCATATGAGTTAATGAAAATGTCCATAGGGAAACTGTGGTAATGACTAGTGTTCCTTTGTGAATGGAAACTTGTCCTATAACTAGGATTCCATGGAGTCCTAGTAGTGAGATTACTTGACCAACTTTTGTTGGAGCAATGGAAGGGAATTGGGATAACCTAAGGGACTACATGCAAAAAATGGGATCCCATTTCTTGTGTTGTGTAGGCCGAGGGTGAACTAGAGGGCTAGCGATTGGGAAAGTTGTAGATGGTGTTTGGCACTAGATACTTTTCAAAGTTTTGGAATGAGTATAAGGCTTGGGAAACTTCACACTTGTGGATTGAAAGGGCCCATCTTGGGGGTGGCCTCTATAATAAAAGGAACAAGTGTAACAGACTACTTGTAGTTGAAAGGACATCCTTCATTTGTAGCTAGTTGGAGGAATATTTCTTTTAAAAAGATAAGTTCCTTAATTGAGTTATGAATGCCATGGTTTATATTTTTGTTATGAATTTATTTATTTTACTATTTGTAAAAATGTCTATATGTATGGATTTAATCGTCATTATATGGATGAATTCATGGTAGTTATGCATGAATATTTTAGAATAGTTATTTTATTTAAATTGGCTCCTATATATTTATTCTCACCGTTAAAATAATTGCACAACACGTCAATACAAATTCAAATTATGCATCTGTGATAAAATAAAATAAAATAATATGTGAATTTGAGTACCCCGTGGCCTAGATAATGTGTAAGTGGATATATGGTACATAATAAAGTGGTCTCAGAGCCATAGATTGCAACACTAAGGACGCATGAGTTGTAATTGAATTCTAAAAGAAGAATTCCAGGTTGCATATGTTGTGTTTGACATAATGTATATGAGAAAAAATGGTGGAAAATAGTGTTGAACCATTCAATTGTTGAATTTGAGGCTCTAAAATATTGGATGTTTAATTCAATGGTTAGGATAGATATGGAGGGTAGATGAAGTAAACAAAATTGAGTTGTAGAGTTGGTTCTATGAAATTGGGGAAAATCATAGTTTGCAATCTAAATATTTGACGAAATGCCTTGAAGAAATCCATGGCTTTGCATGCCTAGGTGTTATTTTCAAATCTAGCATGGGAGTTGGAATGAGACGGTGGTAAAATTTGTGAATAAGAAAATTCAGTTCTAAAAAATTTAGGCAAAATTTGAACCATTGTAAAAAATACTAG